>CM075728.1:4833764-5266816 GCA_037974335.1 Prionace glauca | reverse complement strand
CACGTGCTCACTGTGTATTTGACAAACACCCTTCTGTCCTCTGATCCGATGGAACATTGCAAATGGATGACAGACCAGTCAGTTCTGACCAATGTTCATTACTGAAGCACTATCACAGTTGATGATAACATTGCTGATTGTGGCAGCTTGCTGTGCACAGACTGTGTTATCTATATTTCATGATGCTTACCACCCTGAACAAGCATTCCACTGGATGTAAAACCATTAGATAATGTAATTCTATCTTGAGGTAACTGGATGGAGAGGTTAGACAGTGCTACCCACTGGAGTGTGAGACCGAGTGTGATGGAGTGAGCAGGGCTCTATCCTGGTGCACTCACTCACTGAATCTAACTAATATGTGAAGAGATTGGCAGCACCAATTTCCAGCTTTTGGAAGATGGGATGATTTTTTTTCTGAGCTTTTACATATGTAGGAGAGTGAGAGTGTGTGTGAGAGCGTGAGTGTGAATGTAGGTGAGTGAGTGTGAGTAAGAGTGAGTGTGAGTGAGTTGTGAGTGGTGTGTGAGAGTGAGTGAGAATGAGTGTGTGTGTGTCAGAGTGAGTGGGTGAATGAGTGAGTCTGTGTCAGTGTGTGAGTGTGCGTAGTGTGTGGCATGAGTCCGAGTGTGTGTGAGTGTGAGTGAGTGGGGGTGAGAATGAGTGAGAGTGCATGAGTGTGTGAATGTGTGGTTGTGTGAGTGTGAGTGAGAATGAGAGTGAGTGAGAGTGTGTGAGTGCAAGTGAGTGTGTGTGTGTGCGTATGAGTGTGTGTGTGAGTGTGAGTGAGTGGTGTGCGAGTGTGTGAGTGAGTGAGAGTGAGTGTGTGTGAGTGGGAGTGAGAGTGCATGAGTGTGTGAATGTGTGGTTGTGTGAGTGTGAGTGAGAATGAGAGTGAGTGAGAGTGTGTGAGTGCAAGTGAGTGTGTGTGTGTGCGCACTAGTGTGTGTGTGAGTGTGAGTGAGTGTGTGCGAGTGTGTATGTGAGTGTGTGTGACTGTGAGTGAGTGAGAGTGATTGAAAGTGTGTGTTAGTGAGTGTGTGTGAGAGTGGGTGAGTATGAGTGAGTGTGTGTGTGTGTGTGCGAGAGTATGAGTGAATCTAAGTGAGTGTGTGAGTGTGTAAGTGCGAGTGTGCGTGATTGAGTGAGTATGAGTGAGAGTGAGTGAGTCTGTGTGTGAGTAAGTGAGTGTGTGTGTGTGTGAGTGAGTCTGGGTGTGTGTGTGTGTCTATGGGGTGGGTGTGTGAGTGAGTCTGGGTGTGTGTGTGTGTCTATGGGGGTGTGTGTGTGTGTCTATGGGGTGTGTGTGTGTGTGTGTGAGTGAGTCTGGGTGTGTGTGCGTCTATGGGTGGGTGTGTGTGTGTGTGAGTGAGTCTGGGTGTGTGTGTGTGTCTATGGGGTGGTGTGTGTGTGAGTGAGTCTGGGTGTGTGTGTGTCTATGGGGTGTGTGTGTGGTGTGAGTGAGTCTGGGGGTGTGTGTGTGTGTCTATGGGGTGGGTTGTGTGTGTGTGAGTGAGTCTGGGTGTGTGTGTGTGTCTATGGGGTGTGTGTGTGTGTGTGAGTGAGTCTGGGTGTGTGTGTGTGTCTATGGGGTGTGTGTGTGTGTGAGTGAGTCTGGGTGTGTGTGTGTCTATGGGGTGTGTGTGTGAGTGAGTCTGTGTGTGTGTGTGTCTATGGGTGTGTGTGTGTGTCTATGGGGTGGGTGTGTGTGTGTGAGTGAGTCTGGGTGTGTGTGTGTGTGTCTATGGGGTGTGTGTGTGTGTGAGTGAGTCTGGGTGTGTGTGTGTGTCTATAGGGTGTGTGTGTGTGAGTGAGTCTGGGTGTGTGTGTGTCTATGGGGTGTGTGTGTGTGAGTGAGTCTGGGTGTGTGTGTGTGTGAGTGAGTCTGGGTGTGTGTGTGTGTGTCTATGGGTGGGTGTGTGTGTGAGTGAGTCTGGGTGTGTGTGTGTGTCTATGGGGTGTGTGTGTGTGTGAGTGAGTCTGGGTGTGTGTGTGTGTCTATGGGTGGGTGTGTGTGTGTGTGTGAGTGCGTCTGGGTGTGTGTGTGTCTATGGGGTGTGTGTGTGAGTGAGTCTGGGTGTGTGTGTGTCTATGGGGTGGGTGTGTGTGTGTGTGTGAGTGAGTCTGGGTGTGTGTGTGTGTGTCTATGGGGTGTGTGTGTGTGTGTGAGTGAGTCTGGGTGAGTGTGTGTGTGTCTATGGGTGTGTGAGTGAGTCTGGGTGTGTGTGTGTCTATGGGTGGGTGTGTGTGTGTGAGTGAGTCTGGGTCTGTGTGTGTGTGTCTATGGGTGGGTGTGTGTGTGTGAGTGAGTCTGGGGGTGTGTGTGTGTCTATGGGTGGGTGTGTGTGTGTGAGTGAGTCTGGGTGTGTGTGTGTGTCTATGGGGTGGGTGTGTGTGTGTGAGTGAGTCTGGGTGTGTGTGTGTCTATGGGTGGGTGTGTGTGTGTGTCTATGGGGTGTGTAGTGTGTGTGTGAGTGAGTCTGGGTGTGTGTGTGTCTATGGGTGTGTGTGTGTGTGTGAGTGAGTCTGGGTGTGTGTGTGTCTATGGGTGGGTGGGTGGTGTGTGTGTGAGTGAGTCTGGGTGTGTGTGTCTGTGTCTATGGGTGGGTGTGTGTGTGAGTGAGTCTGGGTGTGTGTGTGTGTCTATGGGGTGGGTTGTGTGTGTGTGTGTGTGTGAGTGAGTCTGGGTGTGTGTGTGTGTCTATGGGGTGGGTGTGTGTGTGTGAGTGAGTCTGGGTGTGTGTGTGTGTCTATGGGGTGGGTGTGTGTGTGAGTGAGTCTGGGTGTGTGTGTGTGTCTATGGGGTGGGTGTGTGTGTGTGTGAGTGAGTCTGGGTGTGTGTGTGTCTATGGGTGGTGTGTGTGTGGGTGAGTGAGTCTGGGTGTGTGTGTGTCTATGGGGTGGGTGTGTGTGTGAGTGAGTCTGGGTGTGTGTGTGTCTATGGGTGGGTGTGTGTGTGTGAGTGAGTCTGGGTGTGTGTGTCTATGGGTGTGTTTGTGTGTGTCTATGGGGTGGGTGTGTGTGTGTGAGTGAGTCTGGGTGTGTGTGTGTGAGTGAGTCTGGGTGTGTGTGTGTGTGTGTGTGTGAGTGAGTCTGGGTGTGTGTGTGTGTGTCTATGGGTGTGTGTAAGTGAGTGTCTCTTGGGTTGTGCCAGTGTGAGTCTGAATGAGAATTGTTCTGGGTGAGTGTGAGTGATTGTGTCTGAGTGAATGACTGTGTGAGTGAGTCTGTGTGAGTGTGTGTCTCTGGGCTGAGTGTGAGTGTGGTGTGTGTGAGTGAGTCTGGGTGAGTGTGTGTCTCTGGGCTGAGTGTGAGTGTGTGTGTGTGAGTGAGTCGGGTGAGTGTGTGTCTATGGGGTGTGTGTGTGTGTGAGTGAGTCTGGGTGTGTGTGTGTCTATGGGTGTGTGGGTGTGTGTGTGTGAGTGAGTCTGGGTGTGTGTGTGTCTATGGGGTGTGTGGGTGTGTGAGTGAGTCTGGGTGTGTGTGTGTGTCTATGGGGTGTGTGTGTGTGAGTGAGTCTGGGTGAGTGTGTGTCTATGGGGTGTGTGTGTGTGTGAGTGAGTCTGGGTGAGTGTGTGTCTATGGGGTGTGTGTGTGTGAGTGAGTCTGGGTGTGTGTGTGTCTATGGGGTGTGTGGGTGTGTGTGTGTGTGAGTGAGTCTGGGTGTGTGTGTGTCTATGGGGTGTGTGGGTGTGTGTGTGTGAGTGAGTCTGGGTGTGTGTGTGTCTATGGGTGTGTGGGTGTGTGTGTGTGAGTGAGTCTGGGTGTGTGTGTGTCTATGGGGTGTGTGGGTGTGTGTGTGTGAGTGAGTCTGGGTGTGGTGTGTGAGTGAGTCTGGGTGAGTGTGTGTCTATGGGGTGTGTGTGTGTGTGTGAGTGAGTCTGGGTGTGTGTGTGTCTATGGGGTGTGTGGGTGTGTGTGTGAGTGAGTCTGGGTGTGTGTGTGTCTATGGTGGTGTGTGGGTGTGTGTGTGTGAGTGAGTCTGGTCTGGTGTGTGTGTGTCTATGGGGTGTGTGGGTGTGTGTGTGTGAGTGAGTCTGTGTGTGTGTGTGTCTATGGGGTGTGTGTGTGTGTGTGTGTGTGAGTGAGTCTGGGTGTGTGTGTGAGTGAGTCTGGGTGAGTGTGTGTCTCTGGGGTGTGTGAGTGTGTGTGTGTGAGTGAGTCTGGGTGTGTGTGTGTCTCTGGGTGTGTGGGTGTGTGTGTGTGAGTGAGTCTGGGTCTGTGTGTGTCTATGGGTGTGTGTAAGTGAGTGTCTCTTGGGTTGTGCCAGTGTGAGTCTGAATGAGAATTGTTCTGGGTGAGTGTGAGTGATTGTGTCTGAGTGAATGACTGTGTGAGTGAGTCTGTGTGAGTGTGTGTCTCTGGGCTGAGTGTGAGTGTGTGTGTGTGAGTGAGTCTGGGTGTGTGTGTGAGTGAGTCTGGGTGAGTGTGTGTCTCTGGGGTGTGTGGGTGTGTGTGTGTGAGTGAGTCTGGGTGAGTGTGTGTCTCTGGGTGTGTGGGTGTGTGTGTGTGAGTGAGTCTGGGTGAGTGTGTGTCTCTGGGCTGAGTGTGAGTGTGAAGTGTGTGTGTGAGTCTGGGTGTGTGTGTGAGTGAGTCTGGGTGTGTGTGTGGTGAGTCTGGGGTGTGTGTGTCGAGTGAGTCTGGGTGTGTGTGTGTGAGTCTGGGTGTGTGTGTGTGAGTCTGGGTGTGTGTGTGAGTGAGTCTGGGTGTGTGTGAGTGAGTCTGGGTGAGAGTGTGAATGAGTCTGGGTGTGTGTGTGTCTCTGGGCTGAGTGTGAGTGATTGTGTCTGAGTGAGTGACTGTGTGAGTGAGTCTGGGTGAGTTTGTGTGAGTGAGTGTGTGTCTCTGGGCTGAGTGTGAGTGATTGTGTCGTGAGTGAATGACTGTGTGAGTGAGTGAGTCTGGGTGAGTGTGTGTCTATGGGCTGAGTGTGGGTGTGTGTGTGTGAGTGAGTCTGGGTGAGTGTGTGTCTATGGGCTGAGTGTGAGTGATTGTGTCTGAGTGAATGACTGTGTGAGTGAGTGTGTGTCTCTGGGCTGAGTGTGAGTGATTGTGTCCTGAGTGAATGACTGTGTGAGTGAGTGTGTGAGTGAGTGTGTGTCTCTGGGCTGAGTGTGAGTGATTGTGTCTGAGTGAATGACTGTGTGAGTGAGTGTGTGTCTCTGGGCTGAGTGTGAGTGATTGTGTCTGAGTGAATGACTGTGTGAGTGAGTGTGTGTCTCTGGGCTGAGTGTGAGTGATTGTGTCTGAGTGAATGACTGTGTGAGTGAGTGTGTTGAGTGAGTGTGTGTCTCTGGCTGAGTGTGAGTGATTGTGTCTGAGTGAATGACTGTGTGAGTGAGTGTGTGTCTCTGGGCTGAGTGTGAGTGATTGTGTCTGAGTGAATGACTGTGTGAGTGAGTGTGTGTCTCTGGGCTGAGTGTGAGTGATTGTGTCTGAGTGAATGACTGTGTGAGTGAGTGTGTGTCTCTGGCTGAGTGTGAGTGATTTGTGTCTGAGTGAGTGACTGTGTGAGTGAGTCTGTGTGAGAGTGTGTCTCTGGGCTGAGTGTGATGCACACTGCAGTCTGTTAGCTGCTCCGGGCTGCTGCTTCACTGGAGAGCGGGAGCTCCGCGGGGACAGAGCGGCTCAGCCCAGCTCCGGAGCGGCTGCACCGGCAGAGCGGCTCCGGGCTGGATACACACATCGGGGTGGGAGCCGGCTGCAGCCCCCCCGCGGGGGGAGAGCATGGCTGAGCAGAGATGAACGGGCAGCGAGAGGACGGGATCAGCCTTTGCGAGAAAGCGCTGCACATTGTCACCGAGCTCTGCTTCAGGGGGCTGGTGGAACAGAAGAAATGCTACGAGTTCATCTTCAGTGGAGAGCGCAGGAAAACTGGCATCAGCGGAGCAGGTAAAAGGAGGGAGAGTGTGGGAGAGATAGAGAGAGAGAGAGAGGGGAGAGTGTGTGGGAGAGATAGAGAGAGAGAGGGAGGGAGAGTGTGTGGGAGAGATAGAGAGAGAGAGGGAGGGAGAGAGAGATAGAGAGAGAGAGGGAGAGAGGGAGAGTGTGTGGGAGTGATAGAGAGAGAGAGAGAGGGAGACAGGGAGAGTGTGTGGGAGAGATAGAGAGAGAGAGGGAGGGAGAGTGTGTGGGAGAGATAGAGAGAGAGAGGGAGGGAGAGTGTGTGGGAGAGATAGAGAGAGAGAGGGAGGGAGAGAGGGAGAGTGTGTGGGAGAGATAGAGAGAGAGAGGGAGGGAGAGAGGGAGAGTGTGTGGGAGAGATAGAGAGAGAGAGAGAGGGAGGGAGACAGGATGAGAGGGAGAGTGTGTGGGAGAGATAGAGAGAGAGAGGGAGGGAGAGAGGGAGAGTGTGTGGGAGAGATAGAGAGAGAGAGGGAGGGAGAGAGGGAGAGTGTGTGGGAGAGATAGAGAGAGAGAGAGAGGGAGACAGGGAGAGTGTGTGGGAGAGATAGAGAGAGAGAGAGAGGGAGGGAGACAGGGAGAGAGGGAGAGTGTGTGGGAGAGATAGAGAGAGAGAGGGAGGGAGAGAGGGAGAGTGTGTGGGAGAGACAGAGAGGAGAGAGAGAAGGGAGAGAGACAGGGAGAGAGGGAGAGTGTGTGGGAGAGATAGAGAGGGAGAGAGGGAGAGTGTGTGGGAGAGATAGAGAGAGAGAGAGTGTGTGGGAGAGATAGAGAGAGAGAGGGAGGGAGACAGGGAGAGTGTGTGGGAGAGATAGAAAGAGAGAGAGAGGGAGAGAGACAGGGAGAGAGGGAGAGTGTGTGGGAGAGATAGAGAGGGAGAGAGAGGGAGGAGACAGGAGAGAGGGAGAGTGTGTGGGAGAGATAGAGAGGGAGAGAGGGAGACAGGGAGAGTGTGGGAGAGATAGATAGAGAGAGAGAGGGAGGGAGACAGGGAGAGAGGGAGAGTGTGTGGGAGAGATAGAGAGAGAGAGGGAGGGAGAGAGGGAGAGTGTGTGGGAGAGATAGAGAGAGAGAGGGAGGGAGAGAGGGAGAGTGTGTGGGAGAGATAGAGAGAGAGAGAGAGGGAGGGAGACAGGGAGAGAGGGAGAGTGTGTGGGAGAGATAGAGAGAGAGAGGGAGGGAGAGAGGGAGAGTGTGTGGGAGAGATAGAGAGAGAGAGGGAGGGAGAGAGGGAGAGTGTGTGGGAGAGATAGAGAGAGAGAGAGAGGGAGACAGGGAGAGTGTGTGGGAGAGATAGAGAGAGAGAGAGAGGGAGGGAGACAGGGAGAGAGGGAGAGTGTGTGGGAGAGATAGAGAGAGAGAGGGAGGGAGAGAGGGAGAGTGTGTGGGAGAGACAGAGAGAGAGAGAGAGAGGGAGAGAGACAGGGAGAGAGGGAGAGTGTGTGGGAGAGGATAGAGAGGGAGAGAGGGAGAGTGTGTGGAGAGATAGAGAGAGAGAGAGTGTGTGGGAGAGATAGAGAGAGAGAGGGAGGGAGACAGGGAGAGTGTGTGGGAGAGATAGAAAGAGAGAGAGAGGGAGAGAGACAGGGAGAGAGGGAGAGTGTGTGGGAGAGATAGAGAGGGAGAGAGAGGGAGGGAGACAGGGAGAGAGGGAGAGTGTGTGGGAGAGATAGAGAGGGAGAGAGGGAGACAGGGAGAGTGTGGGAGAGATAGATAGAGAGAGAGAGGGAGGGAGACAGGGAGAGAGGGAGAGTGTGTGGGAGAGATAGAGAGGGAGAGAGGGAGACAGGGAGAGTGTGGGAGAGATAGAGAGAGAGAGAGAGGGAGGGAGACAAGGGAGAGAGGAGTGTGTGGGAGAGATAGAGAGGGAGAGAGGGAGGGAGACAGGGAGAGAGGGAGAGTGTGTGGAGAGATAGAGAGGGAGAGAGGGAGACAGGGAGAGTGTGGGAGATAGAGAGAGAGAGAGAGAGGGAGGGAGACAGGGAGAGAGGGAGAGTGTGTGGGAGAGATAGAGAGGGAGACAGGGAGAGAGGGAGAGTATGTGGGAGAGATAGAGAGAGAGAGAGAGGGAGGGAGACAGGGAAAGTGTGGGAGAGATAGGGAGAGAGAGAGAGAGGGAGGGAGAGAGGGAGGGAGAGAGGGAGAGTGTGTGGGAGAGATAGAGAGGGAGACAGGGAGAGAGGGAGAGTGTGTGGGAGAGATAGAGAGAGAGAGAGAGGAGGGAGAGAGGGAGAGTGTGGGAGAGATAGAGAGGGAGACAGGGAGAGAGGGAGGGTGTGTGGGAGAGATTGAAGAGAGAGGGAGACAGGGAGAGAGAGGGAGGGAGACAGGGAAAGAGGGAGAGTGTGTGGGAGAGATAGAGAGAGGGAGGGAGACAGGGAGAGAGTGTGGGAGAGATAGAGAGAGAGAGAGAGAGGGAGGGAGAGAGGGAGAGTGTGTGGGAGAGATAGAGAGGGAGACAGGGGAGAGGGAGAGTGTGTGGGAGAGATAGAGAGAGAGAGAGGGAGGGAGAGAGGGAGAGTGTGTGGGAGAGATAGAGAGGGAGAGTGTGTGGGAGAGAGATAGAGAGAGAGAGAGAGAGGGAGGGAGGGAGACAGGGAGAATGTGGGAGAGATAGAGAGAGGGAGGGAGGGAGGGAGAGTGTATAGGAGAGATATAGAGGGAGAGAGGGAGGGAGACAGGGAGGAGAGGGAGAGTGTGTGGGAGATATACAGAGAGGGAGAGAGGGAGAGGAGGAGGGAGGGAGTGTGTATGGGAGAGATATATAGAGAGAGAGAGGGGAGTGTGTGGGAGAGATAGAGAGAGGGAGGGGGAGGGAGACAGGGAGAGAGGGAGAGTGTGTGGGAGAGATAGAGAGAGGGAGAGGGACAGAGGGAGAGGGACAGAGGGAGAGTGTGTGGGAGATATACAGAGAGGGAGAGAGGGAGTGGGAGAGTGTGTGGGAGAGATAGAGAGAGGGAGGGAGGGAGACAGGGAGAGAGTGTGTGGGAGAGAGGGAGAGGGACAGAGGGAGAGGGACAGAGGGAGAGGGAGAGGGACAGAGCGAGACTGTGTGGGAGATATACAGAGAGGGAGAGAGGGAGTGGGAGAGTGTGTGGGAGATATAGAGAGGGAGAGAGAGAGAGGGAGGGAGGGAGACAGGGAGAGAGGGAGAGTGTGTGGGAGAGATATAGAGAGAGAGGGAGGGAGGGAGAGAGTGTGGGAGAGATATAGAGAGAGAGGAGGGAGGGAGACAGGAGAGTGTGTGGGAGATATACAGAGAGGGAGAGAGGGAGAGTGTGTGGGAGATATAGAGAGGGAGAGGGGAGAGAGAGGGAGAATGTGTGTGAGAGAGGGAGAGTGTGTGGAGATATAGAGAGGGAGAGTGTGTGGGAGAAAGGGAGAGGTGTGTGTGAGAGAGGGAGAGTGTGTGTGAGAGAGGGAGAGTGTGTGGGAGAGAAGGGGAGAGTGTGGTGTGAGAGAGAGGAGAGTGTGTGGGAGATATAGAGAGGCGAGAGAGGGAGGAGAGTGGTGGGAGATATAGAGAGGGAGAGAGAGGGAGAGTGTGTGGGAGAGAGGGAGAGTGTGTGGGAGATATAGAGAGGGAGAGAGAGGGAGAGTGTGTGGGAGAGATAGAGAGAGAGAGAGAGGGAGGGCGAGAGGGAGAGTGTGTGGGAGAGATAGAGAGGGAGAGTGTGTGGAGAGAGGGAGAGTGTGTGGGGGATATAGAGAGGGAGAGTGTGTGGGGAGAGAGGGAGAGTGTGTGTGAGAGAGGGAGAGTGTGTGGGAGATATAGAGAGGGAGAGTGTGTGGGAGATATAGAGAGGGAGACAGAGGAGAGTGTGTGGAGAGATAGAGAGAGAGAGAGAGGGAGGGCGAGAGGGAGAGTGTGTGGGAGAGATAGAGAGGGAGAGTGTGTGTGAGAGAGGGAGAGTGTGTGGGGGATATAGAGAGCGGAGCCTGTGTGTGGAGAGAGGAGAGTGTGTGTGAGAGAGGGGGAGTGTGTGGGAGATATAGAGAGGAGAGGTGTGTGGGAGATATGGAGGGGAGAGAGAGAGGGAGTGGGAGAGTGTGTGGGAAATATACAGAGAGGGAGAGAGGGACAGTGTGTGGGAGAGAGGGAGAGTGCGAGGGACAGAGGGAGTTGTGAGGGAGAAAGGAAGATTGTGTGGAGAGAGGGAGAATGTGTAGAAGAGGGAGAGAGAGGGATCGTGTGTGGGAGAGAGGGAGAGTGTGAGAGAAAGGGGGAGAGAGGAGGGAGAGGGAGGAAAGGAAAGTGTGAGGGAGAGAGGGAGAGTGGGGAGGAGAGGAGGGAGAGGGAGGAAGGGAGAGTGTGAGGGAGAGAGAGAGAGTGCGAGGGAGATAAGGAGATTGTGAGAGAGGGAGGAGGGAGAGAGGGGTGAAGAAGGAAGGAAGGGTGTTAAGGAGAGAGGGAGAGGAAGGGCAGGAGGGAGAGAGAGGTGGACAGTGTGCGGAGGAAAGAAGGAGAGAGAGGAGAGAGGGAGTGAGAGAAGAGGGGATGGGGAGTGGATGGAGAGACGAGAAGGGATATTGAGAGAGAGAGATTGGAGAGGGGGAAGAGGGAGAAGGGAAAAGAGTGGTGGGGGGGGGGGAGAGGGACAGGGAAAGGGAGAGAAATGGAGAGATGGATGGAGACAGAGAGAGATAGAGGAGAGAGGATAGGATAGTGTTGGGGGATGGAAAGAAGAGTCAAAACAGAGGGAGATGAAGGGAGAGCGCGATAGAAATAGGTGAGGAGGAAAGGGCAGAGGAGAAATAAGAATGAGACAGGAGAGGGGGAGAGAGAAAGGAGAGTAAAAAGAAATAATTTTACAAACAGAAACGGGGGAGAGGGTGGGAGGAGAGAGAGAGCAGGTTGTGTGGGAATAGCACACTTGTTGTGCTGAATGGATGGAGTGAGGGAGCTGTGACTCCGGGATTTTAACAGGAAACCGACTCTGGATCCTTAAATGTCAATGCTAAATAAACGGAACCCTCAGGGCAGAGGAGCGGTGTAAAAGATGGGAATGTTACTCTGGGTTTGTAACTGAGGATGATTTAATAATTGAACTATGTTCACAGAAACATTTAAACTCCGGGCAATGTCCTTATTGGATCTCTGGCTTTACACAGATACCAAGTACAGCTAGTGACACACTGGCCGTTCCTCTAGAGTTTTTACTGAATTCCCTCTGATTCTGCCGGATCACTAACACATTTGTTTGTTGTCAAAAAACTTCCTGAAATGGACCTATCCTGGAATTCCAAATTCCCCCACACTCATCCCAAACCCCTCCACAGCTCCCCCCGAGTTCTCTGCCTCACACCCATTCACAAAGGGGGGGGGGGGGGGGGGAGAGAGATAATTTCATTAATTCATTTAATTACCCTGACCCTGACCTGCACCTCTCTAACTTCCCTTCTCTCACTCAGTCGCTCAGGTTTAACCCTCACTCGCTCTCTCTGAAACATATCTCCCCTCTTTCATTTATTCCCTTTGAATCTCCCTCTCTCATCACTTTCTGTCTCTCGGAAGTTTTGATGTGGGTTTGCCGGCGTTTGGAACTGGCGTAAACACAGTAAAAAGTCTGACAACACCAGGTTTTAGTCCAACCTATTTATTTGATAATATTCTCACAAGCTTTCGAGGGGGACTGCCTTCATCAGGACTGACATTCCTCAGGACATTATTGCTAAAACACCCCAAGTCACCTTAAGAAACCCATCTACTGGGAGATGTGGGCTGGGATAGTCAAGGAAGCATTATTTAATCACCAGTCCTGGATTTTTTGTTTGACATTTGAATTTTGTTGTGAAAGATAAGTATAGGTCACAAATACTCAGCAATCAAACACAGACAGAGTTGTGGATTGTGAACTCATTCATTCAGTAAATTGATCTGGAGTTGTATGTCATTATCAGCTCAATTCATTTTTCTGATGCATCTGATTATCTCAGTGAATTAGTATGTGCACATGCTAATTCTGTCAGCCCTTCCGCTGTAACAGTGCAGTGATAACCCTACAGGTGACAGTGCAATCCATTCGCACGGGACGGCATTTTGCAACCTCGCTCGGCGAGACCGGAAATTTCCGCCCCAGGTCAAGGGAGATTTCCGTCGTCAGATTCTCGCCCGCTCCGATTCCGAGGCGGGCGAGGCGGTGAAGTTCCGCCTCTGGAAATGCGTAGGTTTTTTTGAAAAAAAAAAAGTCAGGCTTTGCAAAGAAGGGGGTTGCATTTATATAGCGCCTCACAAACAGCCACATTGGGCCGAATGACAATCTCCTTATCCTTCAGGCGTCCAAAGCTTTTCGCGCCCCCTGACTTGTGAAGTGTTTGTTTTATGTTGAAAATCTGGCAGTCACTTTGTCCCACACACAGCAGTGCGATAACAGTTTCACTGATAAAAACAAAACCCTGCGGTTGCTGGAATCTGAAACGGAAACAGTGCTGGAAAATCTTGGCGGGTCTGACAGCATCTGCGGGGAGAAAGAATAGAGCCAGCGGTTCATCAGAGGGAAGGGGCCATCCGGACTCCAAACATCAGTTCTATTTCCATCACCGCCGTCAGACTTACTGAGATTTTCCAGCATTTTCTTTTGTTAGATTAAATGATGTTATCTGCGGGAAGTTCCAGGGATAACTCCTGGATCTTCTCCATATAGCGACACAGGATCTTTTACACTCAGCTGTGGGACAGCTGGGTTATTGGTTTAACCTCTCAGCAAAGGTGGTACCTCTGACACTGCAGCAGTTCCTCAGTATTTCAGTTGTGGTTTTCAGCCTCGGTTAAGAATAAAGAACAAAGAAAATTACAGCACAGGAACAGGCCCTTCGGCCCTCCAAGCCTGCGCAGACCATACTGCCCCGAGTGAACTAAAACCCCCTCCCCTTCCGGGGACCATATCCCTCTATTCACATCCTAGTCATGTGTTTGTCCAGAGACGCTCCTTAAAAGTCACTATCGTATCTGCTTCCATACATAAGAACATAAGAACATAAGAAATAGGAGCAGGAGTAGGCCATCTGGCCCTTCGAGCCTGCCCTGCCATTCAATAAGGTCATGGCTGATCTGTCGTGGCTAAGCTCCACCTTCCCGCCCTCTCCCCATAACCCTTAATCCCCTCTCTTATCAAAAACCCATCAACCCGCTTCTTAAAAATATTTAGCGAGGCAGCCTCCACCACTTCAACGGGCAGAGAATTCCAGAGATTCACCACCCTTTGAGTGAAGAAGTTCCTCCTCAACTCTGTTCTAAACCGCCCCCCCCTTTATCTTGAGGCTGTGCCCCCTAGTCCTACTGTTACCTTCCCTCGGTAATGAACTCCAGGCATCCACTACCCTCTGTGTAAAAAAAAAACTTGCCTCGTACATCTCCTTTAAACCTTAAATCTATTTCCCTGAGTAATTGACTCTTCCACCCTGGGGAAAAAGCTTCTGACTATCCACTCTGTCCATGTCTCTCATAATCTTGTAGCCTTCTATCAGTTCTCCCCTCAACCTCCGTCGCTCCAGTGAGAACAAACCAAGTTTCTCCAACCTCTCCTCATAGCTAATGCCCTCCGTACCAGGCAACATCCTGGTAAAATCTTTTCCGTACCCCCTTTCAAAGCCTCCACACCCTCCTGATAGTGTGGCGACCAGAATTGAATGCTATATGGCAGTTAAACTCACAGCTTTCTTATTCAGGAAGGGTCACCAGCCGTGAGTGAGACTATTTTCTGCTGTGTGTCTTTGGTGGATAAATACTTCACCAACATGATATTTTAGAACATTTCTTCCACAGTTTAAAATTAAGGTAAATTCAGAAGTTATTTTATTCAGAATTAATCTGATGGTTTACTGTGTTAAAACTGAACTGGGCCCAGCCATATAAATAATGTGGCCACAAGAACAGATCAGAGGCTGGGAATCCTGTGGTGAGTAACTCACCTCCTGACTCCCCAAAGCCTGTCCACCATCTACAAGGTATAAGTCAGGAGTGTGATGGAAAACTCTCCACTGGCCTGAATGGGCGCAGCTCCAATGACACTCAAGAAGCTCGACACCATCCAGGACAAAGTAGCCCACTTGTTTGTCACCCCATTCACCACCTTAAACATTCACTCCCTCTACCACAGACGCACTGCAACAGCCGTGTGTACCATCTACAACAACTTACCAAGGCTCCTTCAACAACACCTTCCAAATCTCTACCCTCTACCATCTAAGGGCACCAGGCACATAGGAACACCACTACCTGCACATTCCCCCCGCCCCCCCACCCCCCCCCCCCCCCCCCCCCCCCCCCCCCCCCCCAAGCACCACACCATCCTGACTTGGAATATATCAGCAATTCCTTCACTGTCGCTGGATAAAAATCCTGGGAAAACTGAGCCTCCTCCCTCTGCGACTGGATCCTGACTTCCTAACACACAGACCACAATCAGTAAGGATCGGCAACAACACCCCCTCCACAATCATCCTCAACACCAGTGCCCCACAAGGCTGTGTCCTCAGCCCCCTCCTTATACATCTGACTGTGTGGCCGAATTCCCCTCCAATTCGATTTTCAAATTTGCTGATGACACCACCGTAGTGGGTTGGATCTCAAACAACAATGAGACAGAGTACAGGAATGAGATGGAGAATCTGGTGAACCGGTGCAATGACAATGACCTCTCCCTCAGTGTCAACAAAATGAAGGAGATTGTCATCGACTTCAGGAAGTGTGAGGAGAACATGCCCCTGTCTACACCAATGGGATAAGTTGAAAGGGTCAAGAGCTTCAAGTTATGTGTCCAGATCACCAACAACCTGTCCTGGTCCCCTCATACCAATACTACAGTTAAGAAACGCCTCTACTTTTTCACAAGACTAAAGAAATTTGGCACGTCAGCTACGACCCTCACCAACTTTTACAGATGCTCTATAGAAAGCATACTTTCTGGTTTGTATCATAGCTTGGAATGGTTCCTGCTCTGCCCAAGACTGCAAGAAACTGCAAAAGGTCATGAGTGTTACCCCTATCCATCATGCAAACCAGCCTCCATCCATTGGGAAAGCAGCCAGCATAATTAAATACCCCGGACATTCTCTCTTCCATCTTCTTTCGTTGGGAAAAAATATAAAAATCTGAGGTCACGTACAAACCGACTCAAGAACAGTTTCTTCCCTGCTGCTGTCAGGCTTTTGAACGGACCCACCTCCCATTAAGTTGATCTTTCTGTACACCCTAGCTATGACTGTAACACTACATTCTTCACTCTCTCCTTTCCTTCTCTGTGAATGGTATGCTTTGTCTGTATAGCGCGCAAGAAACAATATTTTCACTGTGTCCCAGTATATGTGACAATAATAAATCAAATCACGTGCTCACTGTGTGTGGGTGTACCTACACCAGATGGACTACAGCTGCTCACAAAGGGCAGCTCACAACCACTTCAAGGGCAATTAAGGATGGGCAACAAATGGTGGCCTAGCCAGCGACACCCAAAGCCTGTGAAAGAATTAAAAGAACCTGGTCTCAGTTTGCTTGGGCCCAGGTATATCTTTCTGAGTGGTCCATATATCAGTGTCATTCAATAGAAATCATTGCCTAGCCTCTAGCTGTGACTCTGCTGGTGTTGTTTTCGCACTTATTTCATAGAATCATAGAATGCCTACAGGACAGAAGGAGGCCATTTGGCCCATCGAGTCTGTACCGACAATATTCCCACCCAGGCCCTATCCCTGTAATCCCTATCTATTTACCCTGCTTGACAGTAAGGGAAAATTTTATCATGGCCAATCCATCTAACCTGCACATCTTTGGACTGTGGGAGGAAACCTGACCACCTGGAGAAAAACCCACACAGAAACGGGGAGAATGTGCAAAGAGGGTTGAATTCTGGCCTCGAGTGACAAAGAACAAAGAACAAAGAACAATCCAGCACGGGAAACAGGCCCTTCGGCCCAACGAGCCCACGCCGCCACATCACCCTGCACCTATTCTACCCTGCATATCTACGAATGGAACCCTACTCAGTCAGATTCAGGGAAGAAATAATGTCAATTTGGTAAAAACCGATTAGCCTGAGAGCACATCTTTGGGATGTGGGAGGAAACCGGAGCGCCCGGAGGAAACCCACGCAACCACAGGGAGAATGCGCAAACTCCCACAGACACAGGCCCAAATCCATGTGCCTGCACAGCCAGCAGTGCTAGTCACTGAGCTGTTGCAGCGCCCATCTACCGGTCCAGGATCAAGCACACACACCGACATGAAGTTCTAGGCCACTCCTGGAACTTCCAAGAGCAGCCCAGGCTGTCTGTGTGGAATTGGTACGTTCTCCCTATGTCTGCGTGGGTTTCCTTCGGGGGTGCTCCGGTTTCCTCCCATACTTCAATGATGTGCGGGCTAGGTGGATTGGCCATACTAAATTGCCCCTTAGTGTGAGTGAGACTAGCCAGATAGATATGTGGGTTTACGGGGATAGGGTCTGGGTGGGATTGTGATCGATGCAGACTCAATGGGCCGAATGGCCTCCTTTTGTACTTTAGGGATTGTATGATTCACACAGACAGTCACCCAAGGCTGGAGATGACCTTGGGCCCCTGGCACAGCGAGGCAGCAGTGCCACTGTGTCATCCATATTGCAGTAGAAAATATCTAGTACAGTTCGTATACACAAATATCTGAAATGGAGAAACAGGAGGAGACCATTTTTCCCTTCAAACGACTGATTGATGTGTATCTTAAACTCCATCTCCTTGTCTTGATTCTGCAAGCGTTAATCCTCTTAACAAAATCTATCTATCTCTAAAGCACAAGTCACATTGTTAACTCTGTTTCTCTCTACAGACACTGTCCAGTACATTCTGCTTTTGTTTCAGGTTTGCAGAATCTGCAGTACTTCTGCTTTTATGAAAAATCTACCCCTCTGACAGTTTGGGAACTCCCAGTTGACCCACAGCCTCAGTCGGTGGGAGGGTGAGATCCACATTTTCCTGTTGTGTGAAGGAGTGTTTCCTGATATCACTCTGAATAATCTAACTCGTGCAATGTGGGCATCGCTGGGTAGGCCAATGATAATTGCCCATCCCTAATTGCCCTGGCATTCAGGAGCCAATCACAAAGTCACCTGATGACAGATTTCATTCTTTAAAGGAAATTAGTGGATGAATCAAATAGGTTTTTACAACAGTTGACAATGGTCACCATTAGACTTTTCAGAATAATTGAATCATACAATCCCAACACTACATAAGACCATAAGACACAGGAGCAGAATTAGGCCACTTGGCCCATCATGTCTGCCCCACCATTCAATCATAAGAACATAAGAAATAGGAGCAGGAGTAGGCCTTCTGGCCCTTCGAGCCTGCCCCGCCATTCAATAAGATCATTCAATAAGATCATGGCTGATGTTTTTCTCATCCCCATTCTTCTGCCTTTTCCCCATAACCCTGATCCCCTTATTAATCAACAATCTATCTATCTCTATGTTAAAGACACTCAGTGACCCGGCCTCCATACCCTTCTGCGGCAAAGCGTTCCACAGAGTCACCACTCTCTGGCTGAAGAAATTCCTCCTCATCTCTGTGCTAAACGATCGCCCCTTTAGCCTGAAGTTGTGCCCTCTGGTCCTAGGCTTTTCCTACTAGTGGAAACATCCTCTCCACGTCCACTCTATCCAGGCCTCGCAGTATCCTGTAAGTTTCAATAAGATCCCCCCCTCACCCTTCTAAACTTCAATGAGTACAGACCTAGAGTCCTCAACCCGTTCCAAATATGACGAGCTCTTCATTCCAGGAATCATTCTTGTGAACAGAAAGAGACCATTCAGCCCATCAAGCCTGTACCAACCACAGTCCCAATCAAACCATATCCCAGTAACCCCATGTATTTACTCTGCTAACCCCCCTGACACTAAGGGGCGATTTAACCTGGTCAATCAACCTAACCCGCACATCTTTCGGACTGTGGGAGGAAACAGGAGCACCCGGAGGAAACCTACGCAGACACGGGGAGAATGTGCAGACTCCACACAGACAGTCATCCAAGACTGGAATAGAACCCGGGTCCCTGGTGCTATGAGGCAGGAGCGCTAACCACTGTGCCATTGTGCCTCAACAGGTTCCAGATTTAATTTCAGATTTTTTTAAATTAAATTAAATTTTATCATCTGTGATAGTGGAATTCGAATCTGGGTCCCCAGCGCATTACCCTGGGTCCCTGGATTACTAGCCCAGCAAAAATACCACTGCACTACACCACCTTCCCGTAAAGTTGTGGCTCTTTGTTCTGGGCTACCCCCATCAAAGAGAACAGTTTGCACTGCTCCATCCTGAAATTTCCCATTTCTTTTGTGCGTGCGTTATAGAACATAGAATCCTGCAGTGCAGAAGGGAGCTGTGCGGACCATCACATTTGCATCGACCACAATCCCACCCAGGCCCTATCCCCATAACCCATGCATTTACCCTAGATAGTCTCCCGACACTAAGGGGCAATTTAGCACGGCCAGTCCACCTAACCTGCATCTCTTTGGAGTGTGGGAGGAAACCGGAGCACCCGGAGGAAACTCATGCAGACACCCTGGTTTATCCCCATAATCCCACACAGTAACCATGGCTACTCCCCGTAATGTGGAGGTGCCAACATTGGACTGGGATAAACACAGTAAGAAGTCTGACAACACCAGGTTAAAGTCCAACAGGTTTATTTACTGTACTCCCCATAATATGAACATCTTGGGACACTAAGGTGCAATTTAGCACAACAAATTCACCTAACATGCATGTCTTCCGGACAATGGGAGGAAACCGGAGAACCCGGAGAAAATTCACGCAGACATAGGGAGAACATGCAAACTCCACATAGACAGTGACCCGAGCCGGGAATGGGACCCAGATCCCTGGCGTTGTGAGGCAGCAGTGCTAACCACTGTGCCACCTGTTATGAATTCTTTAATGTTCGTTCGTCAATCCTGGCACCTGGATGGGAGTGGAAGGTTGTCCATTGGAAAGGGCAGTGGGGTTAGTCCGAGAGACATTCCTGCCTTGGGAAGGGTGTGGAGAAGATTTACCAGAATGACCAGGGAAGTAGTGATCTCTTAGAGATTGGAACAGCTGGGATTGTTCTCTTTCAAGCTGAGAAGGTAATGGGGAGGCTTAACTGAGATCATCAAAATCATGAATGGCTTTGACAAACCAAATAAGAAAAAAGGTTGTTTCCACTGGCAGGTGGGTAAGTGTCCAGAGGGACAGATTTAATGTAATTGACAGAATAGGTCGGAAGGGAGATGGATTTTTTTTAGATCTGGAAAGTGCTGTCTGAAAGATCAGTGGAAGCAGATTCAGTATTAATCTTGAAAAGAGAATTGAATAATGCTTGAAGGGGGAGAATATTGCAGAGATATGGCAGAGATTTGATTTGATTTGACTTGATTTATTATCGTCACATGTTAACATACAGTGAAAAGTATTGTTTCTTGTGTTCTATACAAACAAAATAAACCACTCACAGAGAAGGAAAGGACAGTGTGCAGAATGTAGTGTTACTGTCATAGCTAGGATGTAGAGAAAGATCAACTTAATACAAGGTAGGTCCATTCAAAAGTCTTACGACTGCAGGGAAGAAGCTGCTCTTGAATTGGTTGATACATGATCTCAGACCTCTGAGATACACTAACTTACATAGTTCTTTCATAGAATCCCTACAGTGCAGAAGGAACCATTCAGCCCATTGAGTCTGCATCAACCACAATCTCATCCAGGCCCTATTCCCGTAACCCCTCATATTTACCCTTCCAATCTGCCTAGCACTAGGGTTGATTTAGTATGGACAATCTATCTAACCTTCACACCTTTTGGGCTGTGGGAGGAATCCGGAGCACCCAGAGAAAACCCATGCAGACACGGGGAGAATGTGCAGACTCCTCACAGACAGCAACCCAAGCCAGGAATCGAACGCAGGTCCGTGGAACTGTGAGGCAGCAGTACTAACCTCTGTGCCACCGTGCCACCCCTTTCAAAGAGATGGCACAGAACCGATGGAGTATATGGGCTCCCCACAGGAGGAGTTAGAATCCTACGGCATTCTAACTCTGAAGCAGAAAGGGCCTCAACCACACCCCTTGTTTGACCCCAGAAGTAGTAACCAGCCACACCTGATAAATCACCCAATCTGGGACCAGACCCTATTCACTCCTCTGTTTGGTTACAGAACTTTTGGGGTTTAAAATTGTCCTTCCTTTTGCCTGTCTTATAAGATCCGTTCTCCACCCCAATATTCCCAAATCGTGTGGGAGGAGTTCTGATGAAAGGTCTTTGACCTGAAACGTTAATCCTGTTTCTCTCTCCACAGATGCTGACTGATCCCTTGACTATTTCTCTGTCTCAGTTTCAGAATTTCACCATCTGCAGTATTTGATTTTTGGATAAGATTCTGGCAATGTTTAACTCACCTACTCTGCTATGTTATAATGCTGCACCCAAACTTAGTGAGAGGGTGTGTGTCCGCTGATGTTCTGCATGTTGTGTGATCTTAATACTGAGTTATCACAGATGTAGTGGGCCGAATGGCCTCATGCTTTGTGATTCCCTGGTCATACTATACATTCTTCCAGATTTGAATTTTCCCATTCATTTTAGCAGCAGGTGTCCATTCATACTGAAGGGAGTGACAGAATGTAGACAGAATATATTCAGAATTGGGGTGGGGCAGTCCAGAACTTGGGGGCCATTGTTTGAGGATAAGGGGTAAAGAACTGAGGTGAGGAGAAATTTCTTCACCCAGAGAGGCAAATGTGTGGAATTCACTCCCACAGAATGTAGTTGAGGAAGCTTTCCCTGCTGCATTGTCCACTAGTTACCCTACCCCCCGGAGGAAACCCATGCAGACACGGGGAGAACATGCAGACTCCATACAGACAGTAATCCAAGGCCGGAATTGAACCTGGGTCCCTGACACCATGAGTCAGCAGTGTGCCATGGTAATTTCTGATTTGCATGTTAGCCATAGCACAACAATTTTATTTGATTTGATTTATTATTGTCACGAGAATGATAGGAAGTGGGATAGCTTGATCTTGGTTTCCAACATAGCTCGGCACAACATCGAGGGCCGAAGGGCCTGTACTGTGCTGCACTGTTCTATGTTCCATGTTCTATGTATTAATATGCAGTGAAAAGTATTGTTTCTTGTGCGCTATACTGACAAAGCATACCATTCATAGAGAAAGAAAAGAGAGAGTGCAGAATGTAGTGTTACAGTCATAGCTGCGATGGAGAGAAAGATCAACTTCATACGAGGTAGGTCCATTCAAAAGTCTGAGAGCAACAGGGAAGAAACTGTTCTTGAGATGGTTGGTACGTGACCTCAGACTTTTGTATCTTTTTCCCAAAGAAAGAAGGTGGAAGAGAGAATGTCCGGGGTGCGTGGGGTCCTTAATTATACTGGCTGCTTTGCTGAGGCAGCGGGAAGTGTAGACAGAGTCAATGGATGGGAGGCTGGTTTGCGTGATGGATTGGGCTACATTCACAATCTTTTGTAGTTCATTGCAGTCTTGGGCAGAGCGGGAGCCCAGACCAAGCTGTGATACAACCAGAAAGAATGCTTTCTATGGTGCATCTCCAAAGGTTGGTGAGAGTCGTAGCTGACATGCCAAATCTTCTGAGAAAGTGGGGGCATTGGTGGGCTTTTTTAACTATGGAGTCGGCACGGGGGGGGACCAGGACAGGTTGTTGGTGATCTGGATGTGGCACTCTTGCCTCTGGGTCTGAAGGTTCTGTGTTCAAGTCCCTCTGCAGAGCAGGAAGGTCCAGGCTGACCCTTGTAGAGCTGGACTGAGGGGGTGCTGCAAGCCTGTGTCATTAAACTGTGGGCCTGTCAACTCTCAGCTGGAGAGATAAGACCCTACTGCAAGGACAGGCAAGATTTCCCTGCTACACTGTCCGCTAGTTACCCAAGAAAGAAATATCCCTGAAACCAGCTGCTCCAGCAATGATCATGCTGTGGTTTGATCTCTCGACGGAGTTAGATATCGCCCTTGCGAGTAAACGGATCAAAGGACCTGGAGGGGCAAGTGGGGATCGAGATTTTGAATTTGATGGTCAAGCACGATCATAATGAATGGCGGAGTAGGACTTGAAGGGCTGAATGGCCTACCCCGACTTCGAGTTTCTGTGTGTGATTGGAATTCTGGAACCCAAAGGAGACCATTTGCGGAATTTTACTGGCACATCCACCCGGGGTTCGTACTATCCCATCCGAGGCAAATGGAGAATCCCGTTCTCCGAACCTCCGTCCGCCCTTGGAACTGGGGCGGGCGTGTCGGTAAAATTCCGCTCATTGTGCTGGCGGAATCCAAACTCATTCCTGGCCGCTGCCTCCGTATTCTGCGTCTCCCCGCCTTCCAAATATTTATTCCCTTTTCCTTTAAATGAAGCAACCATCTCTGCTTCAACCACTCAGTGCAACGTGTAATCTGCGTGCTAACAACGCTTTGTGTAAAATCATTGCCCCCCCCACCCCCCCCACCCCCCCCCACCACTCCCGTCCCTTAACCTCCCTGCTCACTCTCTTAGTCATAATGTTGCATTATGGAAAGGTGCAATTTTATCGTTTGAAAACCACTGATAGACCTATCAATTATTTAGCCATTAGTCCTGGAAGATTACTGGCCGACTTTGATGGACCTCGCACTCACTGTGTGGCTTTACTCTGGCTCAGAAAATTGATAATTGAAAACTGCCGATGTGTGTTGGAACAGCAAACCTGATTGTGGGGATCGACAGCGCATTTGAGGACGTTTTCTGGACAGGGCTGCTGGAGTAAGTGGTGGGGGGGGGGGGGGGTAGGGGGGAGGTGGTGGTCAGGGGACAGAACTGCGTTCTAAACAGGAATTTGAGATTATAGAATGGACACTAGACGTGTTAGCGCTGCTGCCTCACAGCGCCAGGGACCGGGGTTCAGTTTCTAGCTTGGGTCACTGTCTGCGTGGAGAGACATAGGAAAAAATACAGCACAAACAGGCCCTTCGGCCCACAAGTTGCGCCAAACATGTCCCTACCGACTAGGCTCACCCATAACCCTCTATCTTACTCAGTTCCATGTAAAAGTCCTTTAAAAGACCTATTGAATCCGCAGTCTGAAAGATGTATGGGTTAGGGTGCATTGGCCATACTCAGTTCTCCCTCAGTGTACCCGAACAGGCACTGGAGTGTGGTGACTAGGGGATTTTTACAGTGACTTCATCGCAGTGTTAATGTAAGCTTTGCTTGTGACAAACTTTAAAGTTTAAAGAGGCAGGTTTGGCCCATCGAGTCTGCACCGACTCTCTAACAGAATATCTTACCCAGACCCTAACCATCACCCTATCCCTGTAACCTCACACACTTACCATGGCCAATCCAACTGACCGGTACATCTTTGGATTGTGGGAGGAAACTGGAGCACCCGGAGGAAACCCACCCAGACATGGGGAGAATGTGCAGACTGTATTTAAGCAGTGACCCAAAGCTGAAATTGAACCCGGGTCTCTGGGACTGTCCGTGTGGACCATTAACTAGGCTGATGAGGCAGTCGGACTATGAAGAGAGACTAAATAGACTGGGTCTGTACTCGTTGGAGTTTAGAAGGATGAGGGGAGATCTTATAGAGATGTATAAAATAATGAAGGGGATGGATAGGGTAAAGGTAGAGAGATTGTTCCCGCTCAGAAAGGATAGCAGGACTAGAGGGCACAGCCTCAAAATACGTATGAGACGTATAAGATGATGAATGGGATGGATAGGATAGAGGTGGAGAGACTCTTCCCGCTCAGAAAGGACAGTAGGACTAGGGGGCACAGCCTCAAGATAAAGGGGGGGGCGGTTTAGAATGGAGTTGAGGAGGAACTTCTTCACTCAAAGGGTGGTGAATCTCTGGAATTCTCTGCCCGTTGAAGTGGTGGAGGCTGCCTCGCTAAATATATTTAAGTCACGGGTAGATAGGTTTTTGGTCGACGGGAATTAAGGGTTATGGGGAGAAAGCGGGAAAGTGGAACTGATCCACTTCAGATCAGCCACGATCTTATTGAATGGCGGGGCAGGCTCGAGGGGCTAGATGGCCTACTCCTGCTCCTATTTCTTATGTTCTTATAAACACTGTGCCACAGTAATTTCTGATTTGCTTGTCAGCCTTGGCCCAATAGGTAACACTCTTGCCTCTGAGTCTGAAGGTTCTGGGTTCAGGTCCCACTCCAGAGCAGAAAGGTCCAGGCTGATTGTTGCAGAGCTGGGCCGAGGGAGTGCTGCCTGGCTGAGGCATTGAATTGTAGACCTGTCAACTCTAAGGTGGAGGGATAAGATCCTACTGTATTACTTTGAGGAACGACAGACAAGATTTCCCTGCTGCATTGTCCGCTAGTTACCCAAGAAAAAACATCCCCCAATAACAGATGATCACATTGCCGTTTATGGGAGCTTGCAGTACACAAATTGACCATTCCGTTTCCTAGGTTACTACAATAACCATACATTAAAAGTACCTTTGTCTGTAAAACCTTTTCCCATATTTGGAGATCATGAAAGGTACTATATAAACGCAAGTTCTTTTTTTTTAGAATCTAAGGTTCTCCTTGGTGTAGTTGAAGATTGTAAGAATATATGTTCATGTAGTGAGAGACTGGATCCGCCTGCGTTTCAGTCCATCACAATAAGATTGGGCAGCACGGTGGCACAGCGCTTAGCACGGCTGCCTCACAGCACCAGGGACCCGGGTTCGATGCCCAGCTTGGGTCACTGCCGGTGTGGAGTCTGCACATTCTCCCCGTGTCTGTGTGGGTTTCCTCTGGGTCCTCCGGTTTCTTACAGTCTGAAATATGTGCTGATAAGGTGCATTGGCCATGCTAAATTCTTCCCCAGTGTACCCAGACAGGCGCCGGAGTGTGGCGGCTGTGGGATTTTCACAGTAGCTTCATTTGTACTTTTAATGTAATCCTCGCTTGTGACACTGCGCAGTTTGGCCCATGTGTGACTGTGTGGACCTTGCACGTTCTCCCCATGCCTGCATGGGTTTCCTCTGAACGTTGGGGTTTCCTCCCACACTCTAAAGGTGTGCGGATGGAATGCCCATGCTAAATTAGCCCCTAGGGTCAGGGGGATAGTTGGATAAATGTATGGATTATGGGGACAGGGCAGGTAGTGTGCCTGGGTCAGACGTTCCGACACAGACTCAGTGCAGACTTGATGGGCTGAATGGCCTCTTTCTGCACTGTACGATTCTATTACTTGCTGTATTGATAGCACTCTGATCTCACTCTCCCCTTCCTTTTTAATAGTGACATTAACTCGGAAGTCATGATGCCTGTTTTGTAGAGCTGGTGCAGACATGATGGGCCAAATGGCCTCCTTCTGCCCCGTAACAATTCTGTGATGTAATTTTAACCCATTCAGATAGGGAATGGGCTTGGATCAGGACAGGAGGGTGCCCATTTAATGTCCTGTCTTGGTGGATGAGGAGAGTGGAACTTGCATTTGTTCAATGCTTTTCACAACTTCAGCACTTTATTGCCAATGCAGTCCTTTCCTGGAGCACAGGCACTGTTGTGATGTCGTGTAGAATTCGCAAATGATACAAAAATGGGTACTCATTTGGCTCGATTTGATTTATTATTATCACATGTATTGTTTCTTGCGCGCTACACAGACGAAGCATATCGTACATAGAGTGCATAGGGGAGAAGGAAGGGAGAGAGTGCAGAATGTAGTGTTACAGTCACAGCGAGGGTGTAGAGAAAGATCAACTTAATGCGAGGTAGGTCCGTTCAATAGTTTGACGGTAGCAGGGAAGAAGCCGTTCCTGAGTTGGTTGGGAGGTGATCTCAGAATTTTGTGTCTTTTTCCAGACGGAAGAACATAGAACATAGAACATTACAGCACAAACAGGCCCTTCGGCCCTCAAGTTGCGCCGATCACATCAACCTCACCAATCTATAGACCTATCTATAACCCCCAATCCCATTAAACCCCATATACTCATCCAGAAGTCTTTTAAAAGACCCCAGCGAGTTCGCCTCCACCACCGATGACGGCAGCCGATTCCATTCACTCACCACCCTCTGAGTGAAAAACTTACCCCTAACATCACTTCTGTACTTCCCTCCCCGCACCTTAAATCTGTGTCCTCTCGTAGCGACCATTTCAACCCGGGGAAATAGCCTCTGAGAGTCCACCCTATCTATTCCTCTCAACATTTTATAAACTTCTATCAGGTCGCCTCTCAACCTTCGCCTCTCTAGGGAAAAGAGTCCCAGCTCCCTCAACCTATCTTCATAAGGCATGCCTCCTAGTCCAGGCAACATCCTTGTAAATCTCCTCTGCACCCTTTTAATAGCTTCTACGTCTTTCCTATAGTGAGGCGACCAGAACTGCGCACAATACTCTAAATGAGACCTGACAAGGGTCCTGTAAAGTTGCAGCATTACCTCCCGACTCCTAAACTCAATCCCTCGATTAATGAAGGCCAGTACACCATACGCCTTCTTGACCACCTCCTCCACCTGCGAGGCCGATTTAAGAGTCCTGTGGACCCGGTGGGGAAGAGAAGGTGGAAGAGAGAATGTCCGGGGTGTGTGGGGTCCTTGACTACGCTGGTTGCTTTTCCCCGAGGCAGCAGGAAGTGTAGACAGAGTCAATGGTTGGGAGGCTGGTTTGCGTGATGGATTGGGCTACATTCCCGACCCTTTGTAGTTTTTTGTGCTCTCGGCCGGAGCAGGAGCCCAGACCGAGCTGCGATACAACACGAACGTACTCACTGGTTTAGATTGAAATTGATTCCAATTGCATCTGTAGGTGCCTACCAAGATCACTGTGTGGGTGCTTGTGACACGTGGAATGTTGTGCAGTCCCTTCCCAAGGTTTCATGAATGCTTTCTTCTGCCACCCCACCTCTGCCAGGCACGCCACCCTCCCCCCACCCCCCCCCTGTGTGGATCACAATTCGCACCCCTGTATCGCTGCCTAATTGATGAAGTGGGTGATTTCTGAGGCTGAGTGGTATAACTATCACAGAACATTATTCAAAGCCCCTTCTCCATTTCAGCTGAGCAATAATTGATCCACTTGAAAGCGAACATTAGTAACGAGTATCCAAAATTAGTAGTTGGTTCGCAGGGTTGACTTGACCAGATTGCTTTTGAGTGCTGTCTATCAGATTGTATCAGGTTACCACACAAATGAGTGTTCCTTCTTTAGTAATTTTGGGTCTGCCCCTGAAAAAGCTGAGGTCAAAATCTGGCTTCATGTATTGCTAGTTACCAGCGTGTCAGTCACTGGAGAGGCAGCGGTTGAGATGGGCGATTGATGGAGGTGGAAGCTGGCAGTCTATGTTGATGGAAAGAGTGAGAGCCTGGAAGCTTAACTCAGGGTCAAATTGGACAACGCTGTTGCAAAACATCTGGTTCTGCCAGTGGTCAGGGAGAGGGATGGATTCAGGAAATCTGTAGTCTTTTAGAATCCTACAATGCAGAAGGAGGCCATTCGGCCCATGAGGTTTGCACTGGCCACAATCCCACCTCAGCCCTAAACCCTATAACCCCATGCATTTACCCTAGTTAGTCCCCCGACACTAACGGGCAACTTAGCACGGCCCCTCAACCTAACCCGCACATCTTTCAGACTGTGGCAGGGAACCAGAGCACCCGGAGGAAACCCACGCAGACACGGGGAGAGCGTGCAGACTTCGCACAGACGAACCCGGGTCCCTGGCGCTGTGAGGCAGCGGTGCTAACCACTGTGCCGCCGTGCTGCTCCTTGGCCTCTGGATTATTAGCAAAATAGGTAATGTTGCCAGATGAGCAAATATCCAAACATTTGAAGAGAGAAAAGAAAATTGGGGCCAGTAAGGAGAGAGCTAATGAGTGGGACTAATAGTCTGCTATTTGAAATAGTGACGCAGACTCAGTGGGTTGAATGGCCTCTTTCTGTGCTATGACGTTGAGTCTATCATTCTCCCATGTTCTACAGAAACCAGAAGCAGGAGGAAGCTATTCGGCCCATTGAGTCTGCTCAGCCGTTCATTTTGATTATGGTTGATCATCGAATTCAATATCCTGATCTCCCCCCCCCCCACTTCTCCCCATCCCTTGATCTCTTTAGCCCCAAGAGCTCTATCTAATTTCTTCTTGAAATCAGACAAAGATTTGGCCTCAGAGGTCTTGCTGTAACTGTACAGGGCACTGGTGAGGCCGCAGCTGGAGTACTGGGTGCAGTTTTGGTCGCCACATTCGCGAAAGAATATTTTGGCCTTGGAGGGTGTGCAGAGGAGGTTTACTAGGCTGATACTGGAGATGAGGCGGTTGGACTATGAAGAGAGACTAAATAGACTGGGCCTGTGCTCGTTGGAGTTTAGAAGGATGAGGGGCGATCTTATAGAGATAATGACGGGGATGGATAGGGTAGAGGTAGAGAGATTCTTCCCACTTAGAAAGGACAGCAGGACTAGTGGGCACAGCCTCAAAACAAGAGGGGCGGGCAGTTTAGATCAGAGTTGAGGAGGAACTTCTTCACTCAAAGGGTGGTGAGTCTCTGGAATTCTCTGCCCGTTGAAGTGGTGGAGGCTGCCTCGCAAAATATATTTAAGTCACGGGTAGATAGGTTTCTGATAGGCAAGGGAATTAAGGGTTATGGGGAGAAAGCGGGAAAGTGGAACTGATCCACTTCAGATCAGCCATGATCTTATTGAATGGCGGGGCAGGCTCGAAGGGCTAGATGGCCTCCTCCTGCTCCTATTTCTTATGTTCTTATGTTCTCAGCTACTTTCTGTGGGAGTGAATTCTACACATTCACCATCCTCTGGGTGAAGAAATTTCTCTGCGCCTCAGTTCTGAAAGTTTTACCCCTTATCCTCAAACTATGACCCCTCATTCTGGATTCCACCACCATTGGGAACATTCTTTCTGAATCTACCCTATTTTAACCCTGTTAGAATTTTATAAGTTTCTCTGCGACCCCCTCCCCCTTTTCCAAAAGGTTGCCTGAGGGAATCTTCATTTTCCCTTTGTCCGCGGCTTTCCCTGTAGATAGGTGTCTGGGACTGTGTGTAATCCACCCACTATAGCCTAACCTTCAATTAAGTATTCAACCCCTCGCGCTTTGCTGTTTGTCATATTAAATAAACTCGACTGAATGTAGAGTTAGTCGGAGTTTAAGCCTAATTTTATACCAGTCGTGAGGTTGTCTATTTTTGGTGGTTCATGAAATCAAGCAGTCAGGTTTTCTGAGTAAGTGATTACGGCTTAATGTACTGGTGCTTAATGTGATGACTTTTGCTACTCCTTGTACCGCAGTTACATTTTGCCAAGTTAATAATTTAACCTCACTGCTTTAGCCTGTGTCTGTACCGATCATATCTATCTTGCTTTATGAAGTACAACACTTATCACAAGAACTATTTTGATAGTTCACACCAGGCAGGGTCTGCTTATCCATTTGGGTAGAATATTGTCCAATCATTGTATTTTGAGATATTGGCTGGGATCGTCCATCCCAGCCCAGGGGCGGCACGGTAGCACAGTGGTTAGCACTGCTGCTTCACAGCTCCAGGGTCCTGGGTTCGATTCCCGGCTCGGGTCACTGCCTGTGTGGAGTTTGCACATTCTCCTCGTGTCTGCGTGGGTTTTCTCCGGGTGCTCCGGTTTCCTCCCACAGTCCAAAGATGTGCGGGTTAGGTTCATTGGCTATGCTAAAATTGCCCCTTAGTGTCCTGGGATGTGTAGGTTAGAGGGATTAGCAGGTAAAATGTGTAGGGATATGGGGATAGGGTCTGGGTGGGATTGTGTTCGGTGCAGACTCGATGGGCCGAAGGGCCTGTTTCTGCACTGTAGGGTTCTATGCTGGGTTCTCTATCCCCATCCCAACGGGATGCGCTGCAGGGGATTGTCTGACGCAACCCAAATCCCACTGACTTTGGGCAAGATTGGACATTCCCGGTGCTGGGCGGGGCCAAAAAAACTCCCACCCAATGGCCGCGTCTCACCAAAACCAGAAAATCCTGCCCAAAGTCAACAGGTCTTTTCCATGGCCCGTGTCCTGCTCACTGTGAATCCCGTGGGGGGTGACATGGGAAAACCCCACTCATTGTCGATTTATTACTTAACATTGCGTAGACAGAATTTCGTTGCTATGGCGCCTTTTCTGACATCAGGGCGTTCGAAAGTACATTGCCACCAATGATGTATTTGTGAAGTGTAATCACTGTAGGAGACACACAGCAAGCTTCAGCAAGTAGCAATCTGATAAAATAAACAGACAATCTGCTTTAGTAACGTGTTTCCTGAAGGATTAAATATTGGCAATGGACACCTGGGAGAACTTCCCTTACTCTTCTTTGAAAATAGTGCCATTGGATCTCCTGTGACCAATTGAGAGGGTAGATGGGGCCTCAAAAAGACCACAAGAAACTACAAAGGGTCATGAACGAAGCCCAATCCATCAGGCAAACCAGCCTCCCATCCATTGACTCCGTCAACACTTCCCACTGCCTCGGGAAAGTAGCCAGTTCTTCAAGGTTCTTTGCCCTTGTCACATTCTCTTGGTATTTCCCACCGATTGCGAGCTCATTTTCTCTTCTTCTGCGCATCACTCAATAACAACTTGCATTTCTTCAGATAGAGTCTCTTGAACTGCAAAGGGTCGTAAAAAGGAATGTAGCTCAGTGCGTCATGCAAACCCCCGTTCCATCTCTTGACTCCATCTACACTTCCTGCTGCCTTGGGAAAGCAGCCAGCATAGTTAAGGATCCTGGGCATTCTCTCTTCCACCACCTTCCATCAGGAAAAAGATACGAAAGTCTGAGATCATGTACCAACAGACTCAAGAACAGCTTCTTTCCTGCTGCCACCAGACTTTTGAATGGATCCACCTTATAATAAGTTGATCTTTCGCCACACTCTAGCTATGACTGTAACACTACATTCTGCACTCTCTCGATGAATGGTATGTTTTGTCTATATAGTGCGCAAGAAACAATACTTTTCGTTGCTCTGTCTACACTTCCCGCTGCATCGGAAAAGCTTCCAGCATAATTAAGGACCTCATATGCCCCGGATATTCTTTCTTCCACCTTCTTCCGACAGGAGGAAGATATAGAAGCCTGGGATCACATACCAACCGACTCAAGAACAGCTTCTTCCCTGCTGCCACCAGACTTTTGAATGGACCTACCTTATAATAAGTTGATCTTTCTCTACACCCTAGCTTTGACTGTAACACTACATTCTGCACTCCCTCCTTTTTCTCTATGAACAGTACGCTTTGTCTGTACAGCACACAAGAAACAATACCTTTCACTGCTCTGTCTACACTTCCCGCTGCCTTGGAAAAGCAGCCAGCATAATTAAGGACCCCACGCACCCCGGACATTCTCTCTTCCACCTTCTTCCATTGGGAAAAAGATACAAAAGTCTGAGGTCACGTACCAACCGACTCAAGAACAGCTTCTTCCCTGCTGCTGTCAGGCTTTTGAATGGACTTATCTTATGTTAAGTTGATCTTTTTCTATACCCTAGCTATGACTGTATACATTCTATACCCTCGCCTTTCTTTCCCTCTGCTTTGTCTGCGTAAAAAATAATACTTTTCACTATATGTTAATACATGTGATAATAATAAATCAAATCAGTTCAAATCATTCAGGAGACAGCATGCCAGATCAGGCCGCACACTTTCAGCACTCCTCTGGAAAATAAATTCATGTCCTCAAGTAACTGATGGATTTTGAACCCACGACCTTCTGGTTTAAAGGCAACTAATCGAAAGTCCAAGCAGGGGCTTTCGATTAGGGTTGAATGAGGGTGAAAATGGTCACTGGGACTAGAAGACTGGTCTCTAAAGCACCTTATTTTTCAGTTCAAGGGGTTGCTAGGGATCAGTAAATTAACTTTACTGATGTTACTATCCACGTACCAGAGGCTGTGAACAACTGAGCTTTACGATGACAGAAAGAGAAAAGAGCAAAGGGAATTGTGAAGAAGAATAATCATTCAGATCAGAATAGCGGAGAGCCAGACACGCTCCCCTTCGCCAGCCATCCACTGATCTCCGGAGAGATGGGCAATGTGTTTAAGAGCGAACAGAAACTAATAATTAAGGAGTGTTATTGGAGTGAGACGGAAGTGAACGTGCCAGTGTGGAGGAGGACAACTCATCAGTGACTTCAATGAGCAGGCAGCAAGATTACCCAGTACCAGAAACTGAACAGTCAACTGTCAGGCCAAGTCAAAGATTAATTGTAGGAATTGCAGGTCTTTGATTGCTACCGATTGATACTGATTGCCCTTAGCCGCTGAAGGAGATTAATGATTGGAAAGTGAAGCAGAAGGAAGGCCTGAATTCCTGCTCCTCGGTCCCAGAGCGGAGCCTCACGCCGGCTCATAGCACCTTCCTGGAGCTGTGAGAATTTTTCATTTGGGGTCACAAACTGAGTACAGCACAGAAGGAGGTTATTCAGCCCATCGAGTACACGCCATCTTTCTGCAAGAGCTACTCAGCTAGTCCCACTCTCCCTAATCCTGCAAATGTTTTCTCTGGGGCGGCACGGTGGCGCAGTGGTTAGCACTGATGCCTCACAGCACCAGGGACCTGGATTCAATTCCGGCCTTGGTTCACTGTCTGCGGAGCGTGCCCATTCTCCCCGTGTCTGCGAGGGTTTCCTCTCTCAATCCAAAGATGTGCGGGTTAGGTGGATTGGCCATGCTAAATTGTCCCTTAGTGTCCCAAGAAGTGTAGGTTAGGGTGGATTGGTCATGCTAAATTGTCCCTTAGTGTCCCAAGAAGTGTGGGTTAGAGTGGATTGGCCATGCTAAATTGTCCTTTAGTGTCCCAAGAAGTGTAGGTTAGGGTGGATTGGCCATGCTAAATTGTCCCTTAGTGTCCCAAGAAGTGTAGGTTAGGGTGGATTGGTCATGCTAAATTGTCCCTTAGTGTCCCAAGAAGTATGGGTTAGGGTGGATTGGTCATGCTAAATTGTCCCTTAGTGTCCCAAGAAGTATGGGTTAGGGTGGATTGGCCATGCTAAATTGTCCCTTAGTGTCCAAAGATGTGTAGGTTAGGGTGGATTGGCCATGCTAAATTGTCCCTTAGTGTCCCAAGATGTGTGGGTTAGGGTGGATTGGTCATGCTAAATTGTCCCTTAGTGTCCCAAGAAGTATGGGTTAGGGTGGATTGGCCATGCTAAATTGTCCCTTAGTGTCCAAAGATGTGTAGGTTAGGGTGGATTGGCCATGCTAAATTGTTCCTTAGTGTCCCAAGGTATGTAGGTTAGGGAAATTAGTGGGGTAAATATACCAGGGTTACAGGGATAGGGCCTGGATGGGATGTTCTGTCAGAGAATTGGTGCAGACATGATGGGCCGAATGGCCTCCTGTAAGGATTCTGTGATTCTTCAGATAATTATCCAATTCCCGTTTGAAAACTGCGCTGGGCGGGTGGTGCGTTAGTGAATAAATATTTTTTCCAGGGACAGAATCAGCAAGAGAATCGTCTTAGAGACAGAAACTAAACCTGATGCAAAGTATCGATGGATAGCCATCAACGCGATAATGTAGTCTCTCTCTCTCCAGACGCTGCCTGATCTGCTAAACATTTCTATCAGCTTCTCAAACAGAAAATCCAACAGGACAATCCCACCCCAATGTGATGGAGCCAAATCCATTATGACTTTAGTGTCTGAGAGAAGACTCAGCAGAACAGATTCCGAATCCTGACCAGTATTGTGACCCTTCTTACAGACAACTGAGGATTGGCAATAAACTCCGACTTTACTCACATCCCAGGATTGAGACGTATAAGATAATGAAGGGGGTGGATAGGGTAGAGGCAGAGAGATTCTTCCCGCTTAGAAAGGACAGCAGGACTAGAGGACACAGCCTCAAAATACGTATGAGACGTATAAGATGATGAATGGGATGGATAGGATAGAGGTGGAGAGGCTCTTCCCGCTCAGAAAGGACAGTAGGACTAGAGGGCGCAGCCTCAAAATAAGGGAGGGGGGGGCACAGTTTAGAATGGACTTGAGGAGGAACTTCTTCACTCAACGGGTGGTGAATCTCTGGAATTCTCTGCCCATTGAAGTGGTGGAGGCTGCCTCGCTAAATATATTTAAGTCACGGGTAGGTAGATTTGTGATAGACAAGGGAATTAAGGGTTATGGGGAAAAAGTGGAACTGATTGACTTCAGATCAGCCATGATCTTATTGAATGGCGGGGCAGACTCGAAGGGCTAGATGGCCTACTCCTGCTCCTATTTCTAATGTTCTTATGTTTTCAAAAGGATGATTTGTGATCATCACAATGACCTTGGTCAATGGGTAAAGAGGTGACACATGTGGTTTGGTAACGATACAGGTTAAAGCATTGAGATGGATTTCATTTGATTTATTATTGTCACATGTGTTAACATACAGTGAAAAGTATTGTTTCTTGCGTGCTATACAGAGAAAGCATACTGTTGATAGAGAAGGAAACGAGAGGGTGAAGAATGTAGTGTTACAGTCATAGTGAGGGTGTAGAGGAACATAAGAACATAAGAACATAAGAAATAGGAGCAGGAGTAGGCCATCTGGCCCTTCGAGCCTGCCCCGCCATTCAATAAGATCATGGCTGATCTGTCGTGACTCAGCTCCACCTACCCGCCCTCTCCCCATAACCCTTAATCCCTTCTCTTATCAAAAACCCATCAACCCGTTTCTTAAAAATATTTAGCGAGGCAGCCTCCACCACTTCAACGGGCAGAGAATTCCAGAGATTCACCACCCTTTGAGTGAAGAAGTTCCTCCTCAACTCTGTTCTAAACCGCCCCCCCTTTATCTTGAGGCTGTGCCCCCTAGTCCTACTGTCTTTTTTGAGCGGGAACAGTCTCTCCACCTCTATCCTATCCATCCCATTCATCATCTTATACGTCTCAATGAGATCTCCCCTCATTCTTCTAAACTCTAACGAGTACAAGCCTAGTTTATTCAGCCTCTCCTCATAGCTCAATCCCCTCAACTCCGGTATCAGCCGAGTAAACCTCCTCTGCACTCCCTCCAGGGCCAAAACATCCTTGCGCAGGTGCGGCGCCCAAAACTGCACACAGTACTCCAGCTGCGGCCTCACCAATGCCCTATACAGCTGCAGCAAGACCTCCCTACTTTTATATTCAATCCCCTTCGCTATGAAGGGGATTGAATATAAAAGATCAACTTAATATGAGGAACATCCATTCAAAAGTCCAACAGCAGCAGGGAAGAAGCTGTTCTTGAGTTGGTTGGTACGTGACCTCAGACTTTTGTATCCTTTTCCCGATAGAAGAAGGTGGAAGAGAGAATGTCCGGGGTGCGTGGGGTAGATTGGGGAGAATAGCGGTAGAATGTAGAAGGTGTATCATGCTATCTGTTCATGCTGCAGGGACTTGGAACTGTTCATTGGCTCGCCAATGAATGGAGTAGTTCATTCAGACTTCATTGCAGTGTTAATGTAAGCCTACTTGTGACACTAATAAATAAACTTTAAACTTTAAAACTTTAAAGAAACCTTCCAGTATAATGCAGCCTCACTTGACTGGTACCCCTCAACAAAGGTTCACTCCCTCCGCCACCCAATGTACAGTGGCAGAGGTGTGTACCATCCTCAAGATGCACTTCAGGAAATCACCAAGGCTCTTTCAGTGGCATCTTTCAAATCTGTGACTTCTTCCATCTAGAAAACAAGATATCTGGGAGACCACCACCTCCAAGTCATTCACCATCCCGTCTTGGAAATCCCTTCATGGTCGCTGGGTCAAAATCCTGGCACTCCCTCCCTAACAGCACAATGGATGTACCTACACGACAGGGACTGTAGCGGTTTAAGAAGGCAGCTCACCACCACCTTCTCAAGGGGCAGTTAGGGTTGACCAATAAATGGTGCCCAGCCAATGACACCCATATCCCATGAATGAATAAATTAAAAAGTTTTGAACATAAGAACATAAGAGATAGGAGCAGGAGTAGGCCATCTAGCCCTTCGAGCCTGCCCCGCCATTCAATAAGATCATGGCTGATCTGTCGTGGCTCAGTTCCACATTCCCGCCCTCTCCCCATAACCCTTAATCCCCTCTCTTATCAAAAACCCATCAACCCGCGACTTAAAAATATTTAGCGAGGCAGCCTCCACCACTTCAACGGGCAGAGAATTCCAGAGATTCACCACCCTTTGAGTGAAGAAGTTCCTCCTCAACTCCGTTCTAAACCGCCCCCCCCCTTTATCTTGAGGCTGTGCCCCCTAGTCCTACTGTCTTTTTTTGGAAAGAATGTAGAGCTGTTGGGGGGAGACAACAAGGTTAAAGGAGATGAGGAAAGATCGGCCACCCTGGAGAGGGGAAGGTTGATGAAGGAATTAACATTAATGTGAATGTAGAAATCCTGGATCCAGGAGCGTCCTTGCGCTCAGCAGTGGATTGGAAGGTAAAGGGACAGAGATGAGGAGGATTAATTTCTCTGGGGGGTTGTGAGTCTTTAGAAGCAGTGAAAGCCTCAAGAGGCAGTGAAAGCAGAGTCTTTGACTGTTTTCAAGGCAGAGGGAGGTAGAACCTTGATGAACATACAAACTAGGAGCAGGAGTGGGCCATCTGGCCCCTCGAGCCTGCTCCACCATTCAATAAGATCATGGCTGATCTTTTCGTGGACTCAGCTCCACTTACCCGCCCGCTCACCATAACCCTTAATTCCTTTACTGTTCAAAAATTCATCTATCCTTGCCTTAAAAACATTCAATGAGGGAGCCTCAACTGCTTCACTGGGCAGGGAATTCCACAGATTCACAACCCTGTCATTGGGGTGAAAGGTTACCGAGGGGAGGTGGGATTCAGTCAGAGCAGCTATGATTCTAGTGATTGGCAGAGTGAGCAAACCATGATCCTAATTCGTAAGTTCGTGTATTTATCTCACACATTTAATGGAATAAAATGTCCCAAGAACATAAGAACATAAGAAATAGGAGCAGGAGTAGGCCATCTGGCCCTTCGAGCCTGCCCCGCCATTCAATAAGATCATGGCTGATCTGTCGTGACTCAGTTCCACCTTCCTGCCCTCTCCCCATAACCCTTAATCCCCTCTCTCATCAAAAACCCATCAACCCGTTTCTTAAAAATATTTAGCGAGGCAGCCTCCACCACTTCAACGGGCAGAGAATTCCAGAGATTCACCACCCTTTGAGTGAAGAAGTTCCTCCTCAACTCTGTTCTAAACCGCCTCCCCTTTATCTTGAGGCTGTGCCCCCTAGTCCTACTGTCTTTTTTGAGCGGGAAGAGTCTCTCCACCTCTATCCTATCCATCCCATTCATCATCTTATACGTCTCAATGAGATCTCCCCTCATTCTTCTAAACTCTAACGAGTACAAGCCTAGGTTATTCAGCCTCTCCTCATAGCTCAATCCCCTCAAGGTCCTTCACAGGAAATTGCGGGTCCCCTATCCAAGATATTTGAATCATTGATAGTCACAGGTGAGATGCCTGAAGATTGGAGAGTGGCAAATGTTGTACCTTTGTTTAAAAAGGGCTGCAGGGAAAAGCCTGGGAACTACAGGCCAGTGAGCCTCACATCTGTGGTGGGTAAGTTGTTGGAAGGTATTTTGAGAGACAGGATCTCTAGACATTTAGAGACACAAGGATTAATTAGGGACAGCCAGCATGGCTTTGTGAGTGGAAAATCATGTTTCACAAATTTGATTGAGTTTTTTGAAGGGGTAACCAAGAAGGTAGATGAGAGCAGTGCAGTTGATGTTGTCTATATGGACTTTAGCAAGGCCTTTGACAAGGTACCGCATGGTAGATTGTTGAATAAAGTTAAATCTCATGGAATCCAGGTTGAGGTATCTAAATGGATATAAAATTGGCTTCTTGACAGAAGCCAGAGGGTGGTTGTAGAGAGTTCTTTTTCAAACTGGAGGTCTGTGACCAGTGGTGTGCCTCAGGGGTCAGTGCTGGGCCCACTGTTATTTGCCATTTATATTAATGATTTGGATGAGAATATAGGAGGCATGGTTAGTAAGTTTTCAGGTGACACCAAGACTGGTGGCATAGTGGAAAGTGAAGAGGCTTATCTCAGTTTGTAACGGGATCTTGATCACCTGGGCCAGTGGGCTGACGAATGGCAGATGGAGTTTAATTTAGATATATACGAGGTGATGCATTTTGGTAGATTGAACCAGGACAGGACTTACTCAGTTAATGGTAGGGCGTTGGGGAAAGTTACAGAACAAAGCGATCTAAGGGTGCATGTTCATAGTTCCTTGAAAGTGGAGTCACAGGTGGACAGAGTGGTGAAGAAAGCATTCAGCATGCTTGGTTTCATCGGTCAGAACATTGAATATAGGCATTGGGCATTCTTGTTGAAGTTGGTAAGGCCACACTTGGAATACTGTGTACAGTTCTGGTCACCCTATTATAGAAAGGATATTATTAAACTAGAAAGAGTGCAGAAAAGATTTACTAGGATGCTACCAGAACTTGATGGATTGAGCTATAAGGAGAGGCTGGATAGACTGGGACTTTTTTCTCTGGACTGTAGGAGGCTGAGGGGTGATCTTATAGAGGTCTATAAAATAATGGGGGTCACAGATCAGCTAGATAGTCAACATCTTTTCCCAAAGGTAGGGTAGTCTAAAACTAGAGGGCATAGGTTTAAGGTGATAGAGGAGAGATACAAAAGGCTCCAGAGGGGCAATTTTTTCAATGTCTGCGACAAGCTGGCAGAGGTAGTAGTACAGGTGGGTACAATTTTGTCTTTTAAAAAGTGTTTGGACAGTTACATGGATAAAATGGGAAAATTCCATTAACCAATGGACGACAGCAACATCCTTGCAGCGTTAACTGATATACAAGTGCTCAACAAGTAAAGAACAGTATTTTTTTTACTCCTTATCTTCAGTAGTAGATTGAAACAGAGGTATGAAAATATGCAGTGCACTGGTACGGGTTTCAGGTCATTTTGTATTGATTGTGCTTGGTGAAGTGATCCATATTCAGAGAATGTCAGATATTCTGGTTGGTAGAGTGCCAGACAACACCCAGGTTATTGCATTCCTGACATGTTCATAGAACCATGGAATCGTGACAGTGCAGAAGGAGGCCATTTGGCCCATTGAGTCAGCACCAACTCTCCAAAACAGCAACCTTCCCAGGCTCCCAACTCCCCCCCGGCATCTTCACTGCAACCCCACATTCACCATGGCCAATCCACCCATCCTACACATCTCTGGACACAAAGGAGCAGTTTAGCATGGCCAATCCATCTAACCTACACATCTTTGGGCACCAAAGGGCAATTTAGCATGGCCAATGCACGCAATCTGCACACCTTTAGATACAAAGAGGCAATTTAGCGAGGCCAATCCACCTAACCTGTACATCTTTGGACAGTGGGAGGAAACCGGAGCGTCCGGAGGAAACCCACGCAGACATGGAGAGAATGCGCAGACTCCGCACAGACAATAACCCACAGCCGGAATTGAACCCGGGTCCCTGGCGACGTGAGGCAGCAGTGCTAACGATGTGCCACCGTGCCAAATTTAAATTGAATTTAAATTCCGCCATCTGTCATGCTGGGGTTTCAACACTGAGAATTAGACTGGGCCTCTGGGTTACTAGTCTAGTTACATGGCTACTACACCATCACCCATCCTCTCATACGCAATACAATACTCCCATCACTGGAGAATGAAGTATCATCTAACGTGCCGCTGGCAATGATATAAAACATCTGCTGTAACAGTTTGACGTTGGTACATCTAAATCACCCAAACATCACTGTGTGACAGATACTAAACTCTCTTCAGATGTTTCAGCTGAAGCCTGGAAGTGGCAGTTTCATAGAACCAAAAGGTTTATTACACAAAAGGTGGCCAATTAGCCCATCATGAATATGTCAGGTCTTTGCTGAGTGTAATGTCTTAATTATATTAGGAGTTATGGGTTTTAAATCAAAAGAAGGTGTGCTTTACGCACGTAGATTTGAACTAACAACAGATTTATTAAGGAACTGTGGGGAGAGAATAGATTTGATTTGATTTGATTTATTATTGTCACATGTATTTACATACAGTGAAAAGTATTGTTTCTTGCACGCTACACAGACAAAGCATACTGTTCACAGAGAAGGAAAGGAGAGAGTGCAGAATGCAGTGTTACAGTCACAGCGAGGGTGTAGAGAAAGATCAACTTAATGCGAGGTGGGTCCATTCAAAAGTCTGACAGCAGCAGGGAGGAAGCTGTTCTTGAGTCAGTCGGTACGGGACCTCAGACTTTTGTATCTTTTTCCCGACGGAAGGAGGTGGAAGAGAGAATGTCCGGGATGCGTGGGGTCGTTGATTATGAAGGCCGTTTAGAGCCAGTGTTTCGAGTCAAGATGACCCTTCATCTGCTCTGACAAAGGATCATCTAGACTCAAAACATTGGCTCTATTTTCTCTCCACAGATGCAGTCAGACTTTTGAGATTTTCCAGCACTTTCTGTTTTGGTTTCAGATTCCAGCATCTGCAGTATTTTACTTTTATCTTATTGAAGGAACAGTTGGCTGTACAGTGTACAAACTGAAAGGAACACAGTCCGAGGATTCAGGGTAGACCACTTAGAAGAGAGATGGAGAGACATATCTTCACCCAAAGAACGGTGAGCCTGTGGAATTCATTACCACAGGAAGTAGTTGATGCCAAAACATTGAATGTATTCAAGAGATGGCTGGATATAGCACTTGGGGTGAACGGGATCAAAAGTTATGGGGAGAAAGCAGGATTAGGCTATTGAGTTGGATAATCAGCCATGATTGCGATAAATGATGGAGCAGGCTTGAAGGGCCAATTGGCCTTCTCCTGCTCCTATCTTCTTTGTTTCTATGAAAGCAGCAGCCTCTGCAACAATCAAATCATGTGACCAGGGCGGCACGGTAGCACAGTGGTTAGCACTGCTGCTTCACAGCTCCAGGGTCCTGTGTTCGATTCCCGACTCGGGTCACTGCCTGTGTGGAGTTTGCACATTCTCCTCGTGTCTGCGTGGGTTTTCTCCGGGTGCTCCGGTTTCCTCCCACAGTCCAAAGATGTGCGGGTTAGGTTCATTGGCTATGCTAAAATTGCCCCTTAGTGTCCTGGGATGTGTAGGTTAGAGGGATTAGCAGGTAAATGTGTAGGGATATGGGGATAGGGTCTGGGTGGGATTGTGTTCGGTGCAGACTCAATGGGCCGAAGGGCCTGTTTCTGCACTGTAGGGTTCTATGTAGCTGTTGAAGCAATCTGCAACCACTTAAATATATAGCACTGGAGCAATTCAAGGCTAAATGACATTCAAGCTTTGCCTCATTCAGCTGTTCTCTCCTCAGTCACTAAAATGTTCTTTTAAGTTTTTAACCGTGGCTTTGTGTTCGTGCCCCTGGGTCAGAAGGTTATTGATTTACAGTCTCACTTTGAGGCACACAATCTAGGCTGACATTGCAGTGGAATGCTGCACGCTTAGAGGTGCTGTCTTTCCATTGAGACATTAAACTGAGAGCCTCCTGCCCCCTCAGTTGGAAATAAAAGATTGGCTGGCACTGTTTGAAGAACAGCCAGCCTCAATTACAAAAGGAAATTGGATGGAGTGTAATTTGGCCAGCTACCAATCAGCTAATTTCCCTTTCAGTGTTGATTCCAAAGATGAATTTCATCGTCCCTTGAGCTACAAGTTGACAATTCCAGTCTCTCTCTAATGGAGAGAGATGCCGAAGGTGCTCTGGGATTCTGGCAAGATGGGCTAGATGCAAGTTCCTTGGTCTGTAACCCTTTCAGACTGGAGCTTCATGTTACATGGGAAAGCAGGCTCCTGCTGCTGATCTTTACTCAATAAATATTCCTTTATTGCCACAGGCACAGGATTTTGGGCACAGTGTAACATGCAGCTAACTAAGCTTATCACATGCTAAGGAATAGCAGTCTCTGGTGATCACATATTATCTTCAATGGAAACGCAGTGACAACTTACAAACATCTTATTGCTGTGAGAATGCATGAATTACATTTTGTTTTGAAGCATTGGCAACTTGAACTATTGGGTCCTGTGTACTTGTATGTCGAGATCCCTCACTTCATCTATCCCTCTTAGAATATTCCCATTTATTGTGTCCTCCCATCCATTGACTCTGTCTCCGCTTCCCACTGCCTCGGCAAAACAGCCAGTGTAATTAAGGACCCCACGCATCCTGGACATTCTCTCTTCCACCTTCTTTCTTCAGGAAAAAGATACGAAAGTCTGAGGTCACGTACAAACCGACTCAAGAACAGCTTCTTCCCTGCTGCCGTCAGACTTTTGAATGGACTTTGCATTAAGTTGATCTTTCTCCACACCCTAGCTATGACTGTAACACTACATTCTGCACTCTCTCCTTTCCTTCTCTATGAACGGTATGCTTTGTATAGCATGCAAGAAACAGTACTTATACGAATACATGTCACAATAATAAATCAAACGTATTCCCTACAACTGTTCAACCTTCCTAAGTGCATGATCTCACACTTCTCTATTTAAAATCCATCTACCATTTTACCGCCCACTCTACCATTTTGGAGATACCATTTTGGAGATTATAGCTCCCATCTACACTATCCATTACTCAGCCAACCTCTTTATGTCATCTGCAAGTTTCTCGATCGTGACACGATGTTCATGTCTAAATCGCTAACATCAAACACAGACAGTGACTACACTTTAAAACAAAACTATTTATTTGGCTGTAAAGTGATTCAGGATCTCCAAAGGTCATAAAACATTTAGTAGAAATGTAAGAGCTCCTTTCTCTTTCGTGATCTTCTCAAAGATCTGGTTGTGTTGATGCAATCTCCGCCCCCCCACCCCGGTTATACCAGGGACTCAGCTTGTTGCTCTCAATTCCTGACTCGGGTTACTGTCTGTGTGGTGTTTGCACATTCTCCCTGTGTTTCCGTGGGTTTCCTCCCACAGTCTGAAAGATGTCCTTGTTAGGTGAATTGACCGTGCTAAATTCTCTCCCAGCGTTCCCAAGTTGGCGCCGGAGTGTGGCGACCAGGGGGATTTCACAGTAACTTCATTGCAGTGTTAATGTAAGCCTTATTTGTGACTAATAAATAAACTGTAATTTACAGACACAACAATGTTCAAGAGTAGTTTTAAAGTTTATTTATTAATGCCACAAGTAGGCTCACATTAACACTGCAGTGAAGTTACTGTGAAAATCCCCGAGTTGCCACACTCTGGCGCCTGTTCGGGGTACACTGAGAGAGAGGTTGCCAACGCACCTAACCAGCATGTTTTTCAGACTGTGGGAGGAAACCAGAGTACCTGGAGGAACCCCATAGAGACATGGGGAGAATGTGCCGACTCCACACAGACAGTGACCCAAGGCTGGAATTGAACCTGGGTCCCTGGCGCTATGAAGCAGCAGTGCGAACCACTGTGCTGCCCCAGGGCTGTTGTAGGTGGCTCCCTCATTCCCAGGGACATAATTGAGGGTTAATTTCAGCCCAGAGTTTTGCACGGGTCAAGATAGTGGAGTAAATCCTGGGAGAAAGGGTTGCAGGATTGGGGCGCAGAGCGAGGCACCCAGCTCTCGCCAACCACAATTCATTGGCTGCCGCAGGTTTCGAAAGTTCAATCTCGGTTTCAGACAATTTGAGGTGATACTGTGAGGCAGCAGAATGTGATAATGCTTCAGTTAAACATTGGCGAAACTAGTTTCATACAAACACAATCACCCTGGCTATGTGTCAGACACTGCAATGGTCTCTGAAGATAGTAGGCAGAAAATGTGCAAAGATTTCTCTTTGGAACAGTGCCGCACATCATTTTAGAAAACTCAGTGGTCGTGAGGCGTTCAAGAGAATTGGAGGGGAACTTCAAGGTGATGGTGAAAAGAGAGACATGTGGCTGAAGCTTTTCACCTGATACTCATCAGGACAAATACAAGAATGTCAAATTCCAAACAATTTAGACTACAGGAGAAAAGAGTGCTGATTGGTTAGCGACTCAACACTGATTGGCCGACTTTTTCACCAAATTGTTGTCATCCTTTGAAATTTGGCATTCTTGCATTTGTCCACCATCTACAAGGCAGGAGTGGGATGGAACTTCCCCACTTGCCTGGATGGCAACAACACTCAAGAAGCTCGACACCACCCAGGATTAGATTGCTACCCCTTCCGCAAACATTCACTAGCTCCACCACTGTGCACACTGAGAGCAGGGTGTACCATCTACAAGATGCATTGCAGGAACTCATCAAGACTCCTTACATGGTGCCTTCCAAACCTATGACCACCGCCATCTAGAAGGGCAAGGGCAGCGTATACATGGGAACACCACCACCTGCGAGCCCCCTTCAAAGTCACTCACTATCCTGTCTTGAAAATATATCGTCATCCCTTCACTGTCGCTGGGTCAAAATCCTGGAACTCTCTCCCTAACAGCACTGAGGGTATACCTACACCTTATGAACCACTGGGGTTCAAGAAAGCAGCTTACCGCCACCTCCTCAAGGGCAACTAGGGAGGGCAATGAATGAAGTTAAAGTAAAAAGCAAAGTGTGTTTATTAGTCACAAGTAAGGCGTACATTAACACTGCAATGAAGTTACTGTGAAATGCCCTAGTTGCCACAGTCTGGTGCCTGTTTGTGTCAATGCACCCTAACCAGCGCGTCTTTCAGAATGTGGGAGGAAACCGAAGCCCCCGGAGGAAACCCACACAGACACGGGGAGAACATGCAAACTCCACACTCACGGTGACTCAAGCCAGGAATTGAACTTGGATCCATGGTGCTGTGAGGCAGTAGTGCTAACCACTGTGCCACCATACCACCCAATACCAACCTTGCCAGTGATGCCTACATCCTATAAATTAAAAAAAACATTGTCTTGATGGATGCAAAGAAAAAAGCTTCAGAAAAATGTCTGTCCATTTCATGCACACCTCAAACAGAAATGATTAAAGCACCGTATTGTCTCGGAGAGACTTCGCACTCTGGATAGCATCATCACACTTGTAAGCCCAGCGAACACCTGTAACCTCCATGGCAAGTCTTCCAAACTCACTCACCTGAATTTGAGCTGTTCTCACCTCACATTTATCCTCATTGCTACTGGCTGCCTCTCCGGACTAACCCACCCCAATCCCCCCCTGCCCCCACTCCCACCCCCTACAACATCTGCCTTCCTTTCTGCACTGTGACTCCTTACTCGGACTCTGGCCTCATTCTGATCTGCCCCTCACTCCACCCACCCACTCCCCTCCGTCCGTCCATCCGTCACTTAGAAACCTTCTTCCCTCTCCATATCCCCAGCTTTCTGGAATCCTACAGTGCGAAAGGAGGCCATTTGGCCCATCGGATCTGTCCAACCACTCCCTGATGGGCGGCACGGTAGCACAGTGGGTTAGCACTGCTGCTTCACAGCTCCAGGGTCCTGGGTTTGATTCCCGGCTCGGGTCACTGTCTGTGTGGAGTTTGCACATTCTCCTCGTGTCTGCGTGGGTTTTCTCCGGGTGCTCCGGTTTCCTCCCACAGTCCAAAGATGTGCGGGTTAGGTTCATTGGCTATGCTAAAAATTGCCCCTTAGTGTCCTGGGATGTGTCGGTTAGAGGATTAGCAGGTAAAATGTGTAGGGATATGGGGATAGGGTCTGGGTGGGATTGTGTTCGGTGCAGACTCGATGGGCCGAAGGGCCTGTTTCTGCACTGTAGGGTTCTGTTCTGTTCTGTTCAATCCCCATAACCTCATGCATTTACCCTAGAAAATCCCCCTCACACTAAGGGACAATTTAGCATGGCCAATCTATCAAACCCGCACATCTCTGGACTGTGGGAGGAATGTGGTGTCTGTCTGAGGTCAGAACTCTCCATTCACCTGACGAAGAGGCAGCCCCCTCGAAAGCTTGTGAGAATATTATCAAATAAATCGGTTGGACTAAAACCTGGTGTTGTCAGACTTTTTACTGTGGGAGGAAACCAGAGCATCCGAAGGAAACCTACGCAGACATGGGGAGAACTTGCAAACTCCACACTATCCCTTGAGGCTGGAATTGAACCCAGGTCCCTGGTGCTGTGAGGCAGCAATGCTAACCACTGTGCCACCATGCCCCCCTATGGTCCTCAGCCCCATTCTCTCTTGGCCTCCCCATCAACCCCCATCCCAACCACAAAAACTTGACTTTAGGTTCCTGAGCCAGACCTTAGGTATGGGATTTTCAGCTGCACTCGTCCCAAAAGGTGCAGCAGGTGGTCAGGAAGGCGAATGGGATGCTGGCCTTCATAGCGAGGGGGATTGAATATAAAAGTAGGGAGGTCTTGCTGCAGCTGTATAGGGCATTGGTGAGGCCGCAGCTGGAGTACTGTGTGCAGTTTTGGGCGCCGTACTTACGCAAGGATATTTTGGCCTTGGAGGGAGTGCAGAGGAGGTTTACTAGGCTGATACCAGAGTTGAGGGGGTTGAGCTATGAGGAGAGGCTGAATAAACTAGGCTTGTACTCGTTGGAGTTTAGAAGAATGAGGGGAGATCTCATTGAGACGTATAAGATGATGAATGGGATAGATAGGATAGAGATGGAGAGACTCTTCCCGCTCAAAAAAGACAGTAGGACTAGGGGGCACAGCCTCAAGATAAAGGGGGGGGGCGGTTTAGAACGGAGTTGAGGAGGAACTTCTTCACTCAAAGGGTGGTGAATCTCTGGAATTCTCTGCCCGTTGAAGTGGTGGAGGCTGCCTCGCTAAATATTTTTAAGACGCAGGTTAATGGGTTTTTGATAAGAGAAGGGATTAAGGGTTATGGGGAGAGGGCGGGAAGGTGGAACTGAGCCACGATAGATCAGCCATGATCTTATTGAATGGCGGGACAGGCTCGAAGGGCCAGATGGCCTACTCCTGCTCCTATTTCTTATGTTCTTATGTTATGTTCTTATGTTCTAAAACCGGAAAATCCTGCCCAGAGTCAATGGTGCGTGTCCCGCCCGCTGTGATCCCTGAGGCGAGTGGGACGGAAAGACGCCACACTTAATAGAACAAAGAACAACCCCAGCACGGGAAACAGGCCCTTCGGCCCAACGAGCCCGCGCCGACCACATCACCCTACACCTATTCTACCCTGCATGTCTATGAATGGAACCCTACTCAGTCAGATTCAGGGAAGAAATAGTGTCAATTTGGTAAAAACCGATTAGCCTGAGAGCACATCTTTGGGGTGTGGGAGGAAACCGGAGCGCCCGGAGGAAACCCACGCAACCACAGGGAGAATGCGCAAACTCCCACAGACACAGGCCCAAATCCATGTGCCTCCACAGCCAGCAGTGCTAGTCACTGAGCTGTTGCGGCGCCCATCTACCGGTCCAGGATCAAGCACACACACCGACATGAAGTACTAGGCCACTCCTGGAACTTCCAAGAGCAGCCCACGCACGACCCGCCGTGTGAATGCCCCTCGTTTGACACGAGGTGGACCTCCACCTGTGGAATAAAGACAAAAATATTAATCTTACAGCCTGCCTTTCCGGTGTCTCCCGAGGTTTAACCCTATTTAATATCCCCTACCATATCCCTCCATTCTCGTTTCACTCATGTGCCTATCTAACTGCATCTTAAACGAGTCCAATGTTCCTGCCTCCACCACCCTACTCGGTAGCGCGTTCCAGACCCCCACAACTCTCTGCGTAAAGAACCTTCTTCTCATCTCCAAATTATACCTCTTCCCCCTCACCCTTAAATGATGACCTCTCGTGTTCGTACCCAGTCTAGGGAGCAGTCTCTCACTATTAACTCTATCCATTCCCTTCATTATCTTATATACTTCTATCATGTCCCCTCTCAATCTCCGTCTTTCCAAGGAGAATAGTCCCAGTTTCTTCAACCTCTCCTCGTAACCCAGTCCCCCCATGCCAGGCAACATCCTGGTAAACCTCCTCTGCACCCTTTCCAGAGACTCCACGTCCTTCCGGTAGTAAGGTGACCAGAACTGGACCCTTCGACCCTACCTCACCAAAACATGATACTGCCCGAAACTCAGCCCTGGCTTGACCTGACCCCGAAAGGCGTCAACTTGGGACCAGTTAGCGGAGGGCCAGAAGGAGCACTTGTGGAGCTGTGACCTGTCCTGACTATTCCTTGGTGAATTTGTTCTTCACTGCTAAGTAATTGAGGCTGAGCATCTAGGGACAATTGGGATTCGGGAACGGAAGGTGGGAATGCCTGCAATTTGAATTCAATAGAAAAAAACCTGTGGTAAAAGTCCATGTGGTTCAATAAAGCTTTTTAGAGAAGGAAATCTGCTGTCTTTCCCCCGTCTGGCCTACTTGTGAACACAGATAAATGCGGTTGACTCTTAACTTCCCTCTAGCTTGCTAATGCTGTTAAGAAGTTCAAGGGCAATTAGGGATGGCAATAAATACTGAGCATTTTTGGTCCAATATTTCTGCTACTTTGTTTATATCCCAATTGAAGTTAAGCGAACACCCTCCTCTGTATCAGAATTCTCATTGAGCCGAGTGTGGGGTGTGGAATGTGTTGATATTTGGTTGTGAATTCTTGAGACCAGGCTCCTTTCTCACACTTGTTCCTATTTTTTCTCCTCCCTGTTTGTCTGTCACGCTGTTTGCTTTCCCCCCCTGTTATTTGCTCGCTTGTAGACATTTCGGTCAGTCTGCTCGCTGTAGTCGTCTGTTTCTGTGGGCTTGCCCTGTTGGTAGTGTCTCTCTTTGTGTTTTGGAAGCTCTGCTGGCCATATTGGAGGAACAAAGACCTGACCTCGAACGCGAATAACGCCCCCCAGCAAACGCCGAACGATGCCCCGGAGGTGGTGGAAACCCCCGAGAAACAGGAAATCAAGGAGGTTAAGGAGAACGGAAAGAACTCGGTCGCGATGCTGCCTACCGCCATGAAGATCAGCCAGACCTCGCCTGACATCCCCGCGGAGGTCCAAGCTGCCCTCAAAGAGCACCTCCTCAAGCACACGCGTGTTCAACGTCAGACCACGGAGCCTACATCCTCATCCAGGTTAGTTCCAGCTCAACCTCGCTCTGGAAGTCATGGGGGTTACCTGGTAATGTTACTGGGTCAGTGATTACAGAAAGGAACAGAGAACATTAGAAATAGTATTCACATAAACACCGACAGTGATAGGACGTTACCCGTGAGAGGGCGATGATTGCCATTGGCATGAGGCAGGAAATCCACCCGTAAACCTTCCCGACCTTGGGTTTTGTGTTTTACATATAGAAATATATGGGCGGCACGGTAGCACAGTGGTTAGCACTGCTGCTTCACAGCTCCAGGGTCTTGGGTTCGATTCCCGGCTCGGGTCACTGCCTGTGTGGAGTTTGCACATTCTCCTCGTGTCTGCGTGGGTTTTCTCCGGGTGCTCCGGTTTCCTCCCACAGTCCAAAGATGTGCGGGTTAGGTTCATTGGCTATGCTAAAATTGCCCCTTAGTGTCCTGGGATGTGTAGGTTAGAGGGATTAGCAGGTAAAATGTGTAGGGATATGGGGATAGGGTCTGGGTGGGATTGTGTTCGGTGCAGACTCGATGGGCCGAAGGGCCTGTTTCTGCACTGTAGGGTTCTATGTTCTATGTTCATATAGAACAGTACAACACAGTACAGGCCCTTCATGTTGTGCCGAGCTATATCCGAACCCAAGATCGAGCTACAAAGAACAAAGAACAATCCAGCACGGGAAACAGGCCCTTCGGCCCAACGAGCCCACGCCGTCACATCACCCTACACCTATTCTACCCTGCATGTCTACGAATGGAACCCTACTCAGTCAGATTCAGGGAAGAAATAGTGTCAATTTGGTAAAAACCGATTAGCCTGAGAGCACATCTTTGGGGGTGTGGGAGGAAACCGGAGCGCCCGGAGGAAACCCACGCAACCACAGGGAGAATGAGCAAACTCCCACAGACACAGGCCCAAATCCATGTGCCTGCACAGCCAGCAGTGCTAGTCACTGAGCTGTTGCAGCGCCCATCTACCGGTCCAGGATCAAGCACACACACCGACATGAAGTACTAGGCCACTCCTGGAACTTCCAAGAGCAGCCCACGCACGACCCGCCGTGTGAATGCCCCTCGTTTGACACGAGGTGGACCTCCACCTGCGGAATAAAGACAAAAATATTAATCTTACAGCCTGCCTTTCCGGTGTCTCCCTGAGGTTTAACCCTATTTAATAGCCCCTACCATATCCCTCCATTCTCGTTTCACTCATGTGCCTATCTAACTGCATCTTAAATGAGTCCAACGTTCCTGCCTCCACCACCCTACTCGGTAGCGCGTTCCAGACCCCAACAACTCTCTGCGTAAAGAACCTTCTTCTCACCTCCAAATTATACCTCTCCCCCCTCACCCTTAAATGATGACCTCTCGTGTTCGTACCCAGTCTAGGGAGCAGTCTCTCACTATTAACTCTATCTATTCCCTTCATTATCTTATATACTTCTATCATGTCCCCTCTCAATCTCCGTCTTTCCAAGGAGAATAGTCCCAGTTTCTTCAACCTCTCCTCGTAACCCAGTCCCCCCATGCCAGGCAACATCCTGGTAAACCTCCTCTGCACCTTTCCAGAGACTCCACATCCTTCCAGTAGTAAGGTGACCAGAACTGGACGCAGTACTCCAAATGCGGTCTAACCAACGTTCTGTACAACTGAAGCATTAGACGGCAGCTTTTATACTCTATGCCCCTTCCTATAAAGGCCAACATCCCATAAGCCTTCCTAACAACCTTCTCCACTTGTGACGCAACCTTCATGGATTTGTGAACCTGTACTCCCAGGTCCCTCTGTATGTCTATACTCCTAATCGGCCTCCCTTTAATCACATAGCTCCTCTCTGCATTATTCCGTCCAAAATGCATCACCTCGCATTTGTCAGGATTAAATGCCATCTGCCACCTATCTGCCCACTGCACCAACCTATCTATATCCTGTTGTATCACCTGACAATCCAGTTCCGTACCCGCCAACCCTGCCATCTTGGTGTCATCAGCAAACTTGCTGATCACAGTACTGAGCCCTGCGGCACACCACTGGTCACTGGCCTCCAGCCCAACAAGGTCCCCTCCACAGCTACCCTCTGTCTCCTATTTCCCAGCCAGTTCTCAATCCACCTAGCTACCTGGCCTCGTATCCTATGCGCCTTTACCTTTTCTACCAGCCTACCGTGAGGGACTTTGTCAAACGTCTTACTGAAATCCATATAGATGACATCAACGGTTCTCCCATCGTCAACCGTTTTTGTCACCTCCTCAAAGAATTCCACCAGATTCGTAAGGCAAGACCTCCCTCTAACAAAGCCATGTTGCGTATCCCTAATCAGATCGCAACGCTCCAAATGCTCATACATCCTACCCCTAAGTATTTTTTCCATTAACTTCCCTACCACCGACGTCAAACTCACCGGTCTATAATTCCCAGGGTTATCCCTACTGCCTTTTTTGAACAACGGGACCACATTTGCTACCCTCCAGTCTTCTGGGACCTCACCTGTGTCCAAAGAAGAGACAAAGATTTGCGCCAGAGGCCCAGCAATTTCATCTTTCGCCTCCCTAAGCAGCCTGGGATAAATACCATCAGGCCCTGGAGCTTTATCCGTCCTTACGCTACCTAAAAGCCCTAGCACTTCCTCTCTCGTAATAACTATATCCTGCAAATGAACCTCCACTCCCTCCAAGAGACCACACGATTCCGAACCCCTCTCCTTTGTGAATACTGACGCAAAGTATTCATTCAGGAGCTCCCACATTCCCTCCGACTCAATACACAACTCTCCACTCTTGTCCCTAAGAGGACCAATTTTCCCTCTAACTACTCTCTTGCCTCTGATATAGGAATAAAATGTCTTTGGATTTTCCTTAATCCTACCAGCCAAAGCCATCTCATGCCCTCTCTTTGCCCTTCTAATTCCCCTTTTTAGCTCCCTCCTACTCTCGCTATATTCCTCCAGCGCACTCTCCGTACCCATTTGTTTTGACCTAACATACGCCTCCCTCTTCTTCCTGACCAAGTCTTCAATACCCCCTGTAATCCACGGCTCTCTAATCCTTCCTTTCCCATCCTTTCGCTTAACCGGAACATACCTCCCCTGCAGCCATTTCATTTTGTCCCTAAATTCCTCCCACTTGCCAACCGTGGACTTGCCAGCTAACAGTCCCTCCCAATCAGTTTGCTGCAGCTCCCTCCTAATCCTGCCATAGCTCGCCTTTCCCCAGTTCAGCACACTCCCATTCGGACGGCACTCGTCCCTTTCCATTTTTATCCTAAAGTAGACGGACTTGTGATCACTGTTCGCCACATGTTCGCCTACCTCTACCTCACCCACCTGCCCAGGTTCGTTTCCCAACACTAGATCCAGTATAGCCCCTCCCCTAGTCGGGCTAGTTACATACTGTTCTAGCGACCCTTCTTTAACACATTTCACAAACTCCTCTCCCTCCATACCCCCAGCTCTAGGCCCCCTCCAATTCACTCCAGGAAAATTAAAATCACCCACTACAACCACTCTATTCTTCCTGCACCTGTCCAAAATGCCCCTGCAAATGCCTTCCTCCACTGACTTTGGGCTGTTGGGTGGCCTATAATACACCCCTAGCAATGTGATCTCTCAACTTTTATTCCTCAAACTCCACCCACACTGACTCAATCCCTATCTCTTCCATATTGTCCTCCCTCTGCACTACTGTGATGTTTTCCCTGACTAACAGTGCCACCTCTCCACCCCTCTTCAACCCTCCTCTGTCACACCTAAAACACTTGTACCCAGGAACATTCAGCTGCCAGTCCTGCCCCTCCCGTAACCACGTCTCCGTTACAGCCACCACATCTAACTGCCTCACAAACATCAAGGCCCTAAGCTCATCCGTTTTCCCTACCACACTCCTAGCATTGAAACAGACACAGTTCAACCCACAAGTGTCCCTCAGAACCACCTTCTCCCTGATACTTTTACTTTCACTCGACTCTCTCCCAGCTACCTCCCCACCCCCCCCCCCCCCCCCCCCCATTAGTTTAAATCATTCCTGAACACCCCAGCTAACCTCCCCGCTAAGACACTAGTCCCCCTCCCGTTCAAATCCTCCCCACCCCTCCTGTACAATTGCTTTTCTCTCCTAAACATCTCCCAGTGATCTGCAAAAGTAAACCCCTCTACCCTACACCAGTCCCTCAACCATGCATTCAACTGCATGATCTCGTCATTCTTAGCCCTGCTCGTACTGGGCAGCAACCCAGACAGTGCCACCCTGGAGGTCCTGCTCTTTAGTTTGGCCCCCAACTCCCTAAATTGCCTACGGACCTCTCCCCTACTCCTCCTTCCTATGTCCCCCTCCCCTACGTGTACTATGACCTCAGCCTGTGCCCCCTCCTCTTTCAAAATTCCCTCTACCCTTTCCATTATATCCTTGACCCCTGCTCCAGGGAGGCAGACCACCATCCTGGAGTCACGCCCCTGCCCACAGAACCTCCTATCAATCCCTCGGACCCTCCCATCCCCTACCACTATCACCTTACCAGCCCCCTTCCGTCCCTCTAAGTCAGTCTCCCCTTCCTTCCTATTTTTCTGTGCCCCTGCCGACGAACCTTGAGGGGCCTCCGGGGAGGCTGGGGGACCCTGACTGCTCTTCTTCTTCCTCTTTCCCCTCCTCACAGTCGTCCATCCTCCCTTCTCTTCAGTCCTTGAGACCTCCTCTTGCTCATGGTTCCCAGCCATTATCTCCTCGTTCTCCCTGACTAGAAACGCATCTTCCAGCCGCCCCTCGAGTTGCCTGACCCGGGCCCTCAAGCGCTGCAGTTCCAAACATTTACTGCAGATGTGGACCTTGGGGACACGTGACACCACCAGGAACTCCCACATGTGGCACCTGACGCAACTTACATTCCTCCCTATATTCCCTACCATGTTCCAACCTCCTGTAAGCTCCCAAAGGTAGAAATCTGTCACTCACCTTCTCTAAGCCTGCTCTCTCCTCAGCCCAGCGAGCCAAAGCCCTTCTCACTCAGTTCCCACTCACTCCGCTGCCCGATCCCGACGCTGCCCGCTCTATGCTGCTACCCCTTTTTTATACCCCCCGCTCCCCCTTAACGACTATCCCCTGGCCAGAATGATAGGGAGCTATCCCACTCCCTATCATTCTGGTAACCTTTTCCTTTCATGGGATGTGGGTGAGGCTGTCAAGTAATTTTATTGCCCTTCAGGAGGTGGCAGTGAGCTGCCTCCATGAATCACTGCTGCCCCTGTGGTGTAGGTACACCCACAATGTTGTTAGTGAGCAAGTTTTTTTAATTCACTCATGGGATGTGGGTGTCTCTGCCAACCCCAGTATTTATTGCCCAGCCCTAATTGCCCTTGAACTGATGGCCTTGGTAAAGCTGTTAAGAAGTCAGAGGGCAGTTTAAGAGTCAACCACATTCATCTGCAGTCACATGTGGGCCAGAGTGGGTAAGGACGGCAGATTTCCTTCCCTGAAGAGCTTTATTGAACCAGATGGACTTTTACCACAGATTTTTTTAAAAATTGAATTCAATATCTGCCACAGTGGGATTTGAACCCGGGTCCCCAGAGCATTGCTGTGGTCTCTGGATGATAAATCCAGTGACAATACCACAATGCCAATCGTAGTTCCAGGATTTTGACCCAGCAACAGTGAAGGACTGTTTTACATTTCCAAGTCAGGATAGTGAGTGACTTGAACATAGAACATAGAACATTACAGCGCAGAACAGGCCCTTCGGCCCACGATGTTGCGCCGACCAGTTACAAAAACAATGACCCACTAACCTAAACCAATCCCTTTTCGTCCATAAACCTATCCACAGATCTCTTAAACGCCCCCAAACTAGGTGCATTTACAACTGCAGCTGGCAGGGCATTCCAGTCCCTCACCACCCTCTGGGTAAAGAACCTACCCCTGACATCAGTCCTATAACTACCCCCCCTTAATTTAAAGTCGTGCCCCCTCGTGCTAGCTTTCTCCATCCTAGGAAAAAGGCTATCACTATCTACCCTGTCTAAACCTCTAATCATCTTATATGTTTCAATGAGATCCCCTCTTAGCCGCCTTCTTTCCAGCGAAAACAACCCCAAATCTCTCAGTCTCTCCTCATAGGATCTCCCCTCCATACCAGGCAACGTCTTGGTAAACCTCCTCTGCACCCTCTCCAAAGCCTCCACATCCTTCCTGTAATGTGGGGACCAGAACTGCACACAAAACTCCAAGTGCGGCCGCACCAGAGTTGTGTACAGTTGCATCATGACGCTGCGACTCCTAAATTCAATCCCCCTACCAATAAACGCCAAGACACCGTATGCCTTCTTAACAACCTTATCTACTTGATTCCCAACTTTCAGGGATCTATGTACACATACACCTAGATCCCTCTGCTCCTCCACACTATTCAAAGTCCTCCCGTTAGCCCTATACTCGACACATCTGTTATTCCTACCGAAGGGGAATCTCCAGGTGGTGGTGTTTCTAGGTATCTGCTGCTGTGTCCTCCCAGGAGGTAGTGGTCATAAGTTGCTGAGTTCCTGCAGTGCATCATGTAGATGGTACACATGGTTGCCATTGTGTACTGGTGGTGGAGGTTATGAATATTTGTGGATGGGGAGGGCTGCTTTGTCCTGAATGGTGTCAACTTCTTGAGTGTTGTTGGAACTGCACCCATCCAGGCAAATGGAGAGTATTCCATCACACTCCCGACTCGTGCCTTGTTGACGGTGGACAGGTTTTTGGGGAGTCAGGAGGTGAGTTGCTCACCGCAGGATTCCCAGCCTCTGACCTGCTCTGGTAGCCACAGTATGGATATGGCTGGGCCCAGATCAGTTTGTGGTCAGTGGTAACCCCCAGAGTGTTGATAGTGAGGGAGTCAATGATAATGCTGCCATGGAATGTCAAGGAGCGATGGTTAGATCTCCTCTGGTTGGAGATGGGCATTGCTGGTGCTCGTGTGGCATGAATGTTACGTGTCAATCCAAGCCTGGATATTGTCTGGGGTGGGGTTTCTTGACCTCCAACAACTACCTCTTCCTCTGTGCCAAGTATGACTCCAATCCGTGGAGGGTTTGCCCCCCCGATACCCACTGACTCCAGTTTTGCTGGGGCTCCTTAACCCTGCTCTCGGTCGAATGTGGCCTTGATGTCTAGGGCTGTCACTCTCACCCCACCTCTGGAGTCCAACTCTTTTATCCATGTTTGAACCAAGGCTGTACTGAGGTCAGGAGCTGGGTGGGCCCTGGCAGAACCCAAGCTGCCTGAGCAGGTTATTGCAGAGTGAGTGCTGCTTGATAACATTGTTGATGACCCCCTTCCATCACTTCACTGGTGTTTGAGAGTCGGCTGATGAGGCAGTAATCCACTGTTTAGGGAAATCTAAATTCAATTCACTCATAAAACTGGAATTAAAAAAATTACTCCCAGTAATGAGAATCATAAAACTACAGATTCACTAATTACGGTCCATGTGCAACAGAAATTTGCCCCTTTGCCATGAAAAGACCCAATAAGTCACTCAGTTACAAGGAGATGGGCAATAAATGTTCACCACACTGAGGCAGTTACCAACCCTCCAGGATTAAGCAGGGGCCTCCAGGAATTAATGATTAACCCCCCCTGGACACTGTTAACATCAAGAGCCTGGGAACTCGACCAAGCATCAAAGAAAGTTTGTCAAACTCACTAATGTCTTTTTTAAAAGTGCGGAAGAATCATAGAACCCTACAATGCAGAAAGAGGCCCTTCGGCCCATCGAGTCTGCGCCGAACACAATCCTACCCAGGCCCTACCCCCATATACCCCCTAATCCCTCTAACCTACGCATCCCTGGACACTAAGGGGCAATTTCTTAGCACAGCGAGTCAACCTAACCCGCACACCTTTGGACTGTGGGAGGAAACCGGAGCACCCGGAGGAAACCCACACAGACACGAGGAGAACGTGCACACTCCACACAGGCAGTGACCCGAGCCGGGAATTGAACCCAGGTCCCTGGAGCTGTGGAGCAGCAGTGCTAACCCACTTGTGCTACTGTGCTACCCAAGTTGAGTTGAGGATAGGTTGGGTTCACTAGACTGGACGTTAGCAATCGGGCGAAGAAACCTCCAGGAAAATGTCCAAACATTTTCATCAACCCTGCTGGCCCTGAGTTTCCTGAGCACTGGTCATGCTGCTGTCCACCCAGCAGAGGGAAGTTGAGCCAACAGTTGGGTCAGTTAGCTCAGTTGGTTGGGTTGTTGGTCTCTGATGCTGGTGTAGGGCCAACAGGGGCTGGTTCAATTCCCATACAGGCTGAGGTTATTTATAAAGGCCCTCCCTTCTCAACTTGAGCTCCTCAGGTTCAAATCAACACCAGTTGGCTTTCTCTCACTGGGGAGAGCAGACTACAGTGAATACAACCCTTTTACAGGGTGTAGTGTCATTCTGCTGAAAAAATCCCACCAGGGACCTGGAGTAAGAATCCTCAAATCACACCAGGGAAATTTAGTTTTAAAAACCTGCAAGCTATCAGCTGATACGAATAAAAGTGACTATCACCTGGGGAAGGAGCAGTGCTCCAAAAGCTTGTGTTTCCAAATAAACCTGTTGGACTTTAACCTGGTGTTGTGAGACTTCTTACTGTGCCCCACCCCAGTCCAACACCAGCATCTCCACATCTTGGAACTGCAAGGCCAAGAAGGAGACGTGTTATTGTGAGTTGATAAGGTTCTCAAGGAGTGTCTTGAGGTGGATAGAAAACAGATTAGCAGACACGAAGCAAAGAGTTAGTATAAATGGGTCCTTTTCTGACTGGCAGGCAGTAGGGTGCACAGGGATCTGTATTAGGACCCTAGCTGTTCACATTATGTATTAATGATTTGGAAGAGGGAACTGAATGTATTATCTCTAGATTTGCAGCAGATACAAAGTTGGGTGGGAGAGTGAGCCGTGAGGAGGATGCAGAGATGCTTCAGTGTGATTTGGACAGGCTGAGTGAGTGGGCAGATGCATTATAATGTGGATTATTATGAGGTTATCCAATTTGATAGCAAAAATAGGAAGACAAATTATTATTTGAATGGGTGTAAATTGAGAGAGGTGCTTACTCAACGAGACCTTGGTGTCCTTGTGCATCAGTCGTTAGTGAAAGAAGGCGGCTAAGAGGGGATCTTATTGAAACATATAAGATGATTAGAGGTTTAGATAGGGTGGATAGTGATAGCCTTTTTCCTCGGATGAGGAAGGCTAGCACGAGGGGGCATGGCTTTAAATTAAGGGGGGGTAGCTACAGGATGGATGTCAGGGGTAGGTTCTTTACCCAGAGGGTGGTGAGGGACTGGAATGCCCTGCCTGCTGCAGTTGTAAATGCTCCTAGTTTGGGGGCGTTTAAGAGATCCGTGGATAGGTTTATGGACAAAAAGGGATTGGTATAGGCTAGTGGGTCATTGTTTTTGTAACTGGTCGGCGCAACATCGTGGGCCGAAGGGTCTGTTCTGCGCTGTAATGTTCTATGTTCTATGAAAGTAAGTGCGCAGGTACAGCAGGCAGTAAAGAAGGCAAATGGTACTTTGGCCTTAGTGAGAGGATTTGAGTGCAGGAATAAGGATGTTTTACTGCAGTTGTACAGTACATTGGTGAGGCCACACCTGGAGTATTGTGTGCAGTTCTGGTCTCCTTATCTGAGGAGGGATGCCGTTGCTATAGAGGGAGTACAGTGAAGGTTTACCAGGCTGATTCCTGGGAGGGCAGGTCTGCCATATGAGGAGAGACCAAGTTGGTTAGAATGATATTGGCTGGAGTTTCGAGGAGTGAGAAGGGACCTCACGGAGACTTATAAAATTCTAACAGGGTGAGACAGGGTAGATTCAGAAAGAATGTTCCCGATGGAGGGGGAAACCAGAACTAGGGGTTATAGTACGAGGATAAGGGGTAAACGTTTTGCAACTGGGATGAGGAGAAATTTCTTCACCAGGGAGTGGTGAATGTGTGGGATTCACTGCCATAGAACATAAGAACATAAGAACATAAGAAATAGGAGCAGAGTAGGCCATCTGGCCCTTCGAGCCTGCCCTGCCATTCAATAAGATCATGGCTGATCTGTTGTGACTCAGCTAGACCTTCCCGCCCTCTCCCCATAACCCTTAATCCCCTTGCCTATCAAAACCCATCAACCCGTTTCTTAAAAATATTTAGCGAGGCAGCCTCCACCACTTCAACGGGCAGAGAATTCCAGAGATTCACCACCCTTTGAGTGAAGAAGTTCCTCCTCAACTCTGTTCTAAACCGCCTCCCCTTTATCAATATAATAGAACATAGAACATTACAGCGCAGAACAGGCCCTTCGGCCCACGATGTTGCGCCGACCAGTTACAAAAACAATGACCCACTAGCCTAAACCAATCCCTTTTTGTCCATAAACCTATCCACAGATCTCTTAAATGCCCTCAAACTAGGCGCATTTACAACTGCAGCAGGCAGGGCATTCCAATCCCTCACCACCCTCTGGGTAAAGAACCTACCCCTGACATCTGTCCTATAACTACCCCCCCTTAATTTAAAGCCATGCCCCCCTCGTGCTAGATTTCTCCATCAGAGGAAAAAGGCTATTACTATCCACCCTTTCTAAACCTCTAATCATCTTATACGTTTCAATAAGGTCCCCTCTTAGCCGCCTTCTTTCCAGCGAAAACAACCCCAAATCCCTCAGCCTCTCCTCATAGGACCTCCCTCCATACCAGGCAACATCCTGGTAAACCTCCTCTGCACCCACTCCAAAGCCTCCACATCCTTTCTGTAATGTGGGGACCAGAACTGCACACAGTACTCCAAGTGCAGCCGCACCAGAGTTGTGTACAGTTGCAACATGACACTGCGACTCCTAAATTCAATCCCCCTACCAATAAACGCCAAGACACTGTATGCCTTCTTAACAACCTTATCTACTTGACTCCCAACTTTCAGGGATCTATGTACACATACACCTAGATCCCTCTGCTCATCCACACTATTCAAAGTCCTCCCGTTAGCCCTATACTCGACACGTCTGTTATTCCTACCAAAGTGAATTACCTCACACTTCTCCACATTAAACTCCATCCGCCACCTCTCGGCCCAGCTCTGCAACCTGTCTAAGTCTTCCTGCAAACTATGACACCCTTCATCACTATCTACCACACCTCCGACTTTGGTGTCATCAGCAAATTTACTAATCCACCCAACTATACCCTCATCCAGATCATTAATAGAAATTACAAACAGCAGTGGCCCCAAAACATTGAGGCCAAAACATTGCGTAATTTCAAGAAGAAATTATGAAATGGAGTTGCCAGCGTTGGTCTGGGGTGGGCACAATAAGTATCTCACAACATCAGGTTAAAGTCCAACAGTTCTGTTTGGTAGCACGAGCTTTCAGAGAGCTGCCCCTTCATCTGGTGAGTGCCTGATGAAGGAGTAGTGCTCCGAAAGCTCATGCTACCAAACAAACCTATTGGACTTTAACCTGGTGTTGCAAGAAGAAAATAGATATAGTTCTTGGGGCTAAAGAGATCAAGGGATATGGGGTGGGGGGGTGGAAGTGGGGATCGGGATACTGAATTCGATGATTAGCCATTAGTCAGAATGAATGGCGGAGCAGGCTTGAAGGGCCAAATGGCCTACTCCTGCTTTTAGTTTCTATGTAAGAGTGTGTGCTCCTTCTAAAGGGAGAAGTGAGCGTAAGGAGTTTATAGTGGACAACAGTGTTAGAGGAATAATGGGGATTTTTATCCAGAGTATACAGTCTCGTGAGGGAAGATTAAAGATTCTTACAATTTCAGGAAGGTTGCTACATTTCTCATGGATGATGGACGGACTGTGAATTGAGGCAATGGAAACTGCCCAATGGGACTCTTGGAAAGGGAGTATTGTTGGGGAAAGATTTTGTAAAATTGTGAAATTTTATTTGGGTGGGTCAGATCCTGTGGTTGCTGCCCTCAGTCAGGTTGCCCCTGCAGGCCCAGACATTGCCAAATCCTCAGGGCCCCAGACACAGCCTGAAGCTGCAGGCCCCAGACACAGCCTGTAGCTGCAAGGCCCCAGACACAGCCTGAAGCTGCAAGGCCCCAGACACAGCCTGAAGCTGCAGGCCCCAGACACAGCCTGAAGCTGCAAGACCCTCAGATACAGCCTGTAGCTGCAAGGCCCCAGATACAGCCTGTAGCTGCAAGGCCCCAGACACAGCCTGAAGCTGCAAGGCCCCAGACACAGCCTGAAGCTGCAAGGCCCCAGACACAGCCTGAAGCTGCAAGGCCCCAGACACAGCCTGAAGCTGCAAGGCCCCAGACACAGCCTGAAGCTGCAAGGCCCCAGACACAGCCTGAAGCTGCAAGGCCCAGACACAGCCTGAAGCTGCAGGCCCCAACACACTCTGTAGCTGCAAGGCCCCAGATACAGCCTGTAGCTGCAAGGCCCCAGATACAGCCTGTAGCTGCAAGGCCCCAGACACAGCCTGAAGATGCAAGGCCCCAGACACAGCCTGAAGCTGCAAGGCCCCAGACACAGCCTGAAGCTGCAAGGCCCCAGACACAGCCTGAAGCTGCAGGCCCCAAACACACTCTGTAGCTGCAAGGCCCCAGATACAGCCTGTAGCTGCAAGGCCCCAGATACAGCCTTCACGTGCTCACTGTGTGACACAGCCTGAAGCTGCAAGGCCCCAGACACAGCCTGAAGCTGCAAGGCCCCAGACACAGCCTGAAGCTGCAAGGCCCCAGACACAGCCTGAACCTTCAGGCCCCCAGATACAGCCTGAACCTACAGGGCTCCAGGCACAGCCTGAAGCTACAAGTCCCTCAGACACAGCCTGAAGCTGCAGGCCCCAAACACACTCTGTAGCTGCAAGGCCCCAGATACAGCCTGTAGCTGCAAGGCCCCAGATACAGCCTGAAGCTGCAAGGCCCCAGACACAGCCTGAAGCTGCAAGGCCCCAGACACAGCCTGAAGCTGCAAGGCCCCAGACACAGCCTGAAGCTGCAAGGCCCCAGACACAGCCTGAACCTTCAGGCCCCCAGATACAGCCTGAACCTACAGGGCTCCAGGCACAGCCTGAAGCTACAAGTCCCTCAGACACAGCCTGAAGCTGCAAGGCCCCAGACACAGCCTGAAGCTACAAGTCCCTCAGACACAGCCTGAAGCTACAAGTCCCTCAGACACAGCCTGAAGCTGCAAGGCCCCAGACACAGCCTGAAGCTGCAAGGCCCCAGACACAGCCTGAAGCTGCAAGGCCCCAGACACAGCTGAACCTACAGGGCTCCAGATACAGCCTGAAGCTGCAAGGCTCCAGACACAGCCTGAAGCTGCAAGGCCCCAGACACAGCCTGAACCTACAGGGCTCCAGGCACAGCCTGAAGCTGCAAGGCCCCAGACACAGCTGAACCTACAGGGCTCCAGACACAGCCTGAAGCTGCAAGGCCCCAGACACAGCCTGAAGCTACAAGGCCCCAGACACAGCCTGAACCTATAGGCCCTCAGACACAGCCTGAAGCTGCAAGGTGCTGGATACTGACTCTAAGCCAGGACCCAATTCACCTCCCACGATGTGGGAATAATTGGCCCTTGAGAGGCTTGACTGAATTTGATACGAGTGGCTTTAGGGTGGGTGAGATTGGGGCGAATCCATAGTATTTTCCGACAGGAAAGGAAACATTTCAATAAAATAAGTGTGGGCATCAGTTTTTCACACATTTTTGAAGAAAGGTGTGTAAAAAAAATCTCCTGGAACATCAATAGTTAGAAAGGGAATTGATTCCCTAATCAGTGCTGGCAAAAACGTTATATTGACTGCTGCAATAAACTAGAAAACCTCCCAGTACCTCGAGTGTCAACATGTAAATGAACTTTGGGAGATTATGATCATTAGAGCTACAGTGTTAATAAAGGTTCAACAGTCAGGGCATCGAGTGTGGGAGTTAGAACATTATGTTACAGGCGTATAAATCGTTGGTGAGGCCGCACTTGGAGTATTGTGTACAGTTATGGTCACCCTGTTGTGGGGAAGACATTGATAAACTGGGAAGAATGCAGAGAAGATTTACAAGGAAGTTGCCAGAACTCGTGGGCCTGAGTTACAGAGAGAGGTTGGGCAGGCTAGGACTTGGGGTCTTTTAAAAGACTTCTGGATGAGTATATGGGGTTTAATGGGATTGGGGGTTATAGATAGGTCTATAGATTGGTGGGGTTGATGTGATCGGCGCAACTCGAGGGCCGAAGGGCCTGTTTGTGCTGTAATGTTCTACGTTCTATTCCTTGGAACATAGGAGAATGAGGGGTGAGTTTACTGAGGTGTATAAAATCATGAGGGGCATAGGCGGGAAGGTGGAACTGAGCCACGACAGATCAGCCATGATCTTATTGAATGGCGGGGCAGGCTCGAAGGGCTAGATGGCCTATTCCTGCTCCTATTTCTTATGTTCTTATGTTCATATAAAGGATGAATGCATATTGTCTTCTTCCCAGGGAAGGGAAGTTGAAAACTAGAGGGCATAGGGTAAGCTGAGAGAGGAAAGATTTCAAAGAGATCTGAGGGGCAACTTCTTCATACAGAGGTTGGTGTGTATAGGGAATGAGCTCAGTAAGAAGTCTCACAACACCAGTTTAAGTCGAGCCAGTTATTTGATAGTAAACCCACAAGCTTTCAGAAACAGTGTTCCTTCATCAGGTGTGTGGAAAGTTCTGATCAGAGAAGTGCGTATAAAGGCACACACAGTTTACAGAATACATTAGAATGCGTGTCTTTACAGCTAACCTGATATTCAAGTCTTAAAGGTGCAGACAGTGTGAGTGGAGATAGCATTAGGCATAGGTTAAAGAGACATGTATTGTCTCCAGACAGGACAGTAAGTGAGATGTTGCAGGTTCAGGCAAATCATGGGGGTTACAGATAGTGTGACATGAACCCAAGATCTCGGTTGAGGCTGTCCTTATGTGTGAGGAACTCATGACTTGCCTGAACTTGCAACATCTCACTTACTGTCCTGTCTGGAGACAATACACATCTCTTTAACCTGTGTATAATAGGAAAGGATAGGACCTATAAAAGATGAAGGGGGAAAGGTCTGTGTAGAACCAGAAGAAATGGCGGAGGTGCTTAATGAGTACTTTGCATCAGTATTCACAGTGGAAGCTGATTTGGGAGATCTTGCTATGGACTTGCAGCAGGTGGAAAAGATTGAGTACGTGGACATTAAAGAGGAGGATGTGTTAGAACTTTTGAATTCTATCAAGGTAGATAAGTCGCCGGGACCAGATGGGATGTACCCCAGGATACTGTGGGAGGCCAGGGAAGTGATTGCAGAGCCCTTGGCGATGATCTTTGCGTCGTCAATGGAGACGGGAGAGGTTCCGGAAGATTGGAGGATTGCGGATGTAGTCCCTATTTTCAAGAAAGGGAACAGAGATAGCCCGGGAAATTACCGCCCGGTGAGTCTGACCTCAGTGGTTGGTAAGCTGATGGAGAGGCTTCTGAGGGACAAGATTTACGACCATTTGGAGAGGTTTGACATGATCAGGAATAGTCAGCATGGATTTGTCAAGGGCAGGTCGTGCCTTACGAGCCTAGTTGAGTTCTTCGATAATGTGACTGAACACATTGACGAAGGAAGTGCCGTGGACGTAGTGTACATGGACTTCAGCAAGGCTTTTGATAAGGTCCCCCATGCAAGACTTCTTGAGAAGGTGAGGGGGCATGGGATCCAAGGGCCTTTGGCCTTGTGGATCCAGAACTGGCTTGCCTGCAGAAGGCAGAGAGTGGTTGTGGATGGGTCTTTTTCGGAATGGAGGTCAGTCACCAGTGGGGTGCCCCAGGGATCTGTTCTGGGACCCTTGTTGTTTGTCATTTTCATAAATGACCTGGATGAGGAAGTGGAGGGATGGGTTAGCAAGTTCGCTGATGACACGAAGGTCGGCGGTGTTGTGGATGGTCTGGAAGGATGTCAAAAGTTGCAGCAGGACATAGATAGGATGCAGGAATGGGCAGAGAAGTGGCAGATGGACTTCAACGCGGATAAATGTGTAGTAGTCCATTTCGGCAGAACCAACGGGATGAACGAGTACACTATTAAGGGCAGGGGTCTTAGTAGCGTTGAAGAGCAGAAGGATCTCGGGGTCCGGGTTCACAGGACTCTTAAATCGGCCTCGCAGGTGGAGGAGGTGGTCAAGAAGGCGTATGGTGTACTGGCCTTCATTAATCGAGGGATTGAGTTTAGGAGTCGGGAGGTAATGCTGCAACTTTACAGGACCCTCGTCAGGCCTCATTTGGAGTACTGTGCGCAGTTCTGGTCGCCTCACTATAGGAAAGACGTAGAAGCTATTGAAAGGGTGCAGAGGAGATTTACAAGGATGTTGCCTGGACTGGGAGGCATGCCTTATGAAGATAGGTTGAGGGAGCTGGGACTCTTTTCCCTGGAGAGGCGAAGGTTGAGAGGCGACCTGATAGAAGTTTATAAAATGTTGAGAGGAATAGATAGGGTGGACTCTCAGAGGCTATTTCCCCGGGTTGAAATGGTCGCTACGAGAGGACACAGATTTAAGGTGCGGGGAGGGAAGTACAGAGGTGAGGTTAGGGGTAAGTTTTTCACTCAGAGGGTAGTGAGTGATTGGAATCGGCTGCCGTCGTCGGTGGTGGAGGCGAACTCGCTGGGGTCTTTTAAAAGACTTCTGGATGAGTATATGGGGTTTAATGGGATTGGGGGTTATAGATAGGTCTATAGATTGGTGGGGTTGATGCGATCGGCGCAACTCGAGGGCCGAAGGGCCTGTTTGTGCTGTAATGTTCTATGTTCTATGTTCTATAATGCTATCTCCACTCACATTGTCTGCACTTTTAAGACTTGAATATCAGGTTAGCTGTAAAAACTCGCATCTAATCAGTATTCTGTAAACTGTGTGTGCCTTTATATGCCCTTCTCTGATCAGAACCTTCCACATGCCTAAGGAAGGAACACTGTTTCCGAAATCTTGTGGGTTTACTATCAAATAAACCTGTTGGCCTTTAACCTATTGTTGTGGGACTTCTTACTGTGTTTATCCCAGTCCAATGCCAGCATCTCCACATCATAGGGAATGAGCTACCAGAGAAAGTAGTTGGGTCAGAACATGGATGGGAAAGGATTAGAGGGGTATGGGCCAAACATGGGCAATTGGGACTGGCTGGGAGGGCTCCATGGTTGGCATGGACTGGTTGGGCCGAAGGGCCTGTTTCTATGCTGTATTGTTCTGTGACTCTTTGACTAAGTTTGTCATTTGCTGCCTCTTTTTTCACTTATTATCATCATTGGTTAATTATACAATTTTACCATTGATTTGATTTGAATTATTATTGTGTTAGTATTCAGTGTAAAGTGTTGTTTCTTGTGTGTTACACAGACAAAACATACCATTCATAGAGAAGGGAAGGAGAGATTGCAGAATGTGGTGTTACAGTCATAGCTAGGGTGTAGAGAAAGATCATCTTAACATGAGGTAGATCCATTCAAATGTCTGACAGCAGCAGGGAAGAAGCTGTTCTTGAGTCAGTTGGTACGTGACCTCAGACTTTTGTATCATGGATATAGTTTTTTAAGTATTGAAATGTAGACACTGTAATTTGGACAGATCTGTAAAAATGTTTTGATTTGCTATTCGAAGCCCTGTACATTTGAAATGGATTAGTTGAGTTTTTTTTTATGAATAAAATATATTTTTGGAAAAAAAAAATCTTTTTCCCAATGGAAGAAGGTGGAAGAGAGAATGTCCGGGGTGTGTGAGGTCCTTAATTATGCTGGCTGCTTTTCCGAGGCAGTGGGAAGTGTAGACAGGGTCAATGGATGGGAGGCTGGTTTGTGTGATGGATTGGGCTACATTCATGACTTTTTGTAGTTTCTTGCGGTCTCGGACAGAGCAGGAGCCCAGACCGAGCTGTGATACAACCAGAAAGAATGCTTTCTATGGTGCATCTGTAAAAGTTGGTGAGAGTCGTAGCTGACGTGCCAAATTTCCTTAGTCTTCTGAGAAAGTAGAGGCATTGGTGGGCTTTCTTAACTATAGTGTCGGCATGGGGGGAACCAGAACAGGTTGTTGATGACCTGGACACCTAAAATCTTGAAGCTGTCAACCCTTTCTACTTCATCCCCGCTGATGTAGACAGGGGCATGTTCTCCTCTACGTCCCTGAAGTCGATGACAGTCCCCTTGTTTTGTTGACACTGGGGGAGAGATTATTGTTGCCGCACCAGTTCACCAGATTCTCTATTTCATTCCTGCACTCTGTCTCGTCGTTGTTTGAGATCCGACCCACTACAGTGGTGTCGTCAGCAAACATGCAAATTGAATTGGAGGGAATTTGGCCACACAATCATAGGTGTATAAGGAGTATAGTAGGGGGCTGAGAACACAGCCTTGTGGGGCACCGGTGTTGAGGATGATCGTGGAGGAGGTATTGATGCCTATCCTTACTGATTGTTGTCTGTGAGTTAGGAAGTTCAAGATCCAGTCTCAGAGGTGTGTCTGTGTTTTCAAATATATCTCTGTATAAGAACATAAGAACATAAGAACATAAGAAATAGGAGCAGGAGTAGGCCATCTGGCCCTTCGAGCCTGCCCCGCCATTCAATAAGATCATGGCTGATCTGTCGTGGCTCAGTTCCACCTTCCCGCCCTCTCCCCATAACCCTTAATCCCTTCTCTTATCAAAAACCCATCAACCCGTTTCTTAAAAATATTTAGCGAGGCAGCCTCCTCCACTTCAACGGGCAGAGAATTCCAGAGATTCACCACCCTTTGAGTGAAGAAGTTCCTATATTTTCCATTGTTTATCTGTAGGTTTATCGATTAATAATTTGACCTTTGTTCATCATTTTCCTGAAATATATCTTTTCTAATTTTAAATTCTAGTTTGAGACTCTTCTTATCAAACCTAATGTCAAATTTACAGAATCATCAAACACAGCAGTAGGCCATTCACCCCTTGTATCTGTACTGGCTGCCCAAGTGAGCAGTTTGCCCCATGCCATTCCCTTCAGCTCTGCCCAGTCTTCATTTTCAGATAACAATCCAGTTCCTGTGATTTGATTTGATTTATTATTGTCACGTATTAATACACAATGAAAAGGATTGTTTCTTGTGTGTTACACAGACAAAACATACCATTCATAGAGAAGGAAAGGAGAGAGTGCAGGATGTGGTGTTACAGTCATAGCTAGGGTGTAGAGAAAGATCAGTTTAATGCAACCATTCAAAAGTCTGACAGCTTTCACCTTCCCTGCCTCCGCTGCATTCCAGATCCTCACTGCGTGGAAACCTCTTTTCCTCCTGTTGTCAATCCTTCTTTATCAATACCCTTAAATCTTGCGTCCTCTGCTTCTCGATCCTTCCACCAATGGGAACAGTTAGAACATAGAACATTACAGCGCAGTACAGGCCCTTCGGCCCTCGATGTTGCGCCGACCAGTGGAACCAATCTAATGACCCTCCAACCTAAACTGTTTCTCCCGATCTACTGCCCCCCGACCCCTCATGGTTAGTGATGCATTTTCAGCTGCTGGGGCCTTGCGCTCAGCGTCATTCTTGGCCCCTACCCTATCCCTTTCCTCCCCTACCCCCTCCCGACCCCCAACTCCTCCTGAAAGCCGAAACCAAGACATTCCACAGGCTGATCAGCGCTTTTTCACACATCTGGATGAATAATTGCTTTGTTGAAATCCAAGTTTACCTCTTGTCTGAATGATGGTGAGGATGGTAAATATTGTGATGTGAAGCAAGCAAACCCAGAACTTGCATTTACTGCGTGCGATTAGCTAATACAATTCAGTGCCTGCCTTCTCTTTGGTTTTGTTTGAATGCGATGCTCTCAAACCTGCTCACTCAGTGATTCCTCCCCTCACTTTCATCAATCCCTTGTCAATAATCCAGATCCACGCTAATTAATCTCTTTAACTGCAACATGCTTCCCTCGTTCATTTATTTAATGAGAGCTCTTTAGACACTTCAGCTTGGATGTGTTTCCTCAGCACGGCCTCCTCAGACAGAATCCCTGAGACCACTTTCCAAATTAAACCTCGTTCCCAGTGCATGAGTCACAAAAAGTGAGCAAGCAGGTCCAACAAGTCATTAAGACGGCAAGTGGCCTTTTGGCCTTTATTACGAAGAGGTTGGAGTTTTAAAATAGGGAGATTTTGTTGGAATTGTACAGGGTGTCAGTGAGGCTTCACCTGGAATACCGAGTACAGTTTTGATCCCCTTACCTCAAAAAAGATACAGTAACATTGGAGGCAATCCAATGGAGATTCACCCGGCTAATTCCTGGGATGAGAGGGTTAGAACATAGAACATTACAGCGCAGAACAGGCCCTTCGGCCCACGATGTTGCGCCGACCAGTTATAAAACAATGACCCACTAGCCTAAACCAAACCCTTTTCGTCCATAAACCTATCCACAGATCTCTTAAATGCCCCCAAACTAGGCGCATTTACAACTGCAGCTGGCAGGGTATTCCAGTCCCTACCCCTGACATCAGTCCTATAACTACCCCCCCTTAATTTAAAGTCGTGCCCCCTCGTGCTAGCTTTCTCCATCTGAGGAAAAAGGCTATCACTATCTACCCTGTCTAAACCTCTAATCATCTTATATGTTTCAATAAGGTCCCCTCTTTCCAGCGCCTTCTTTCCAGCGAAAACAACCCCAAATCTCTCAGTCTCTCCTCATAGGATCTCCCCTCCATACCAGGGAACATCCTGGTAAACCTCCTCTGCACCCTCTCCAAAGCCTCCACATCCTTTGTCTTATCAAGAGAGACTAAATAGTCTGGGTCTGTATTCCTTGGAGCTTAGAAGAGTGAGGAGTGACCTTATTCAGATCCTAAGGGGGGCTGATAGGTGCAAGGATATTTTGGCCCTGGAGGGAGTGCAGAGGAGGTTTACTAGGCTGATACCGGAGTTGAGGGGATTGAGCTATGAGGAGAGGCTGAATAAACTAGGCTTGTACTCGTTAGAGTTTAGAAGAATGAGGGGAGATCTCATTGAGAAGTATAAGATGATGAATGGGATGGATAGGATAGAGGTGGAGAGACTCTTCCCGCTCAAAAAAGACAGTAGGACTAGGGGGCACAGCCTCAAGATAAAGGGGAGGCGGTTTAGAACAGAGTTGAGGAGGAACTTCTTCACTCAAAGGGTGGTGAATCTCTGGAATTCTCTGCCCGTTGAAGTGGTGGAGGCTGCCTCGCTAAATATTTTTAAGAAGCGGGTTGATGGGTTTTTGATAAGAGAGGGGATTAAGGGTTATGGGGAGAGGGCGGGAAGGTGGAGCTGAGCCACGACAGATCAGCCATGATCTTATTGAATGGCGGGGCAGGCTCGAAGGGCCAGATGGCCTACTCCTGCTCCTATTTCTTATGTTCTTATGTTCTTATGTAAATGGTGAGATGTTTTCACTAGTTGGAGAGTCTCGAATAAAGAGGCATCACTACGAGATAAAGGGATGATCATTTAGACCTGAGGTGTGTAGGAATTTCTTCTCACAGAGGGTGGTGAATCTTTGGAAGTGGACACTAAGAGGCAATTTAGCATGGCCTAGTGATCTAACCTGCACATTTTTGGACTTTTGCCGATACCTTGGGGTTAGGTTCCAGAGGAAATTCTGTCTGGTTCTGCAAATTAATAGGAACGAACATTTTTGAAACTTATTCATTTTGGGACCTGCTGTCTTAGAATCATAGGATCCTAGAGTACAGAAGGAGGCTTTTCAGCCCACTGAGTCCACACCCGCAATCCCTATCCCTATTCCCATAATCGCATGTATTTATCCTAGCTAGTCCCCCTGACACCAAGCAGCAATTTAGCCTCGCCAATTCCTTGTGGGGCCCACATCAGGGCACAGTGTGTTTCACTGTAAATCCACCCCCTTCTCATGATTGTGAATATTTCCGTCAAATCTCAGCTCATCTGTTTCTTCTCCAAGGTGAACAGTCCAATATTCTCCAATCGATCTACATCAGTGAAGTTCCTCATCCCTTTCATAGAACCCTACAGTGCAGAAACAGGCCCTTCGGCCCATCGAGTCTGCACCGAACACAATCCCACCCAGACCCTATCCCCATATCCCTACCCATTTTACCTGCTAATCCCTCTAATCTACACATCCCAGGATACTAAGGGGCAATTTTTTAGCGTAGCCAATGAACCTAACCAGCACATCTTTGGACTGTGGGAGGAAACCGGAGCACCCGGAGAAAACCCACGCAGACACGAGGAGAATGTGCAAACTCCACACAGGCAGTGACCCGAGCCGGGAATCGAACCCAGGACCCTGGAGCTGTGAAGCAGCAGTGCTAACCACTGTGCTACCGTGCCGCCTTGGAACCATTCTCATGAATCTTTTCCTCATTCTATCTAATACCTTCACATCCTTTCTACAACGTGGCATCTGGAACACAACACCCCCACTACAAGGATGTTGCCTGGATTGGGAGGCATGCCTTATGAGGATAGGTTGAGGGACCTCGGTCTCTTCTCCCTGGAGAGACGAAGGATGAGAGGCGACCCGATAGAGGTTTATAAAATGTTGAGAGGAATAGATAGGGTGGATTCTCAGAGGCTATTTCCCAGGGCTGAAATGGTCGCTACGAGAGGACACAGATTTAAGGTGCTGGGGAGTAGGTACAGAGGAGATGTCAGGGGTACGTTTTTCACTCAGAGGGTGGTGAGTGAGTGGAATTGGCTGCCGTCGGTGGTGGTGGAGGCGAACTCGCTGGGGTCTTTTAAGAGGCTTCTGGATGAGTACATGGGATTTAATGGGATTGAGGGTTATAGATAGGCCTGGTAGGTAGGGATATGATTGGCGCAACTTGTGGGCCGAAGGGCCTGTTTGTGCTGTGGTGTTCTATGTTCTATGTATGTTCTATGTAACTGCGACCAGTGGTTTATACAAGGTAAAATAGTTTGAATTAAGTAAGAACTGTCTGGAATTATGAATCTACTGAAACCATTATCGGAAAAACCTATCTGGTTCACTAATGTTCTTTGGGGAAGGAAATCTGCTGTCCTTACCTGGTCTGGCCTATGTGTGACTCTAGAGCTACAGCAATGTGGGTGACTCTCAACTGTACTTGAGCGATTAGGGATGGGCAATGAATGTTGGCCCAGCCAGCGACACCCATATCCCATGAATGAATAAAAAGAATTGCTCTTCAATTCCACGATCTCCACTCCCAGTGTGAGCTTTAGAATGCGCTTATATTTATAAAACAATTATTAAAACTTCACTTACCCCAGTTCTTCCCGTGTTTCAATAATTTTCCCAGTAAAATGGTAATTGAGTTTCAATATCAGTCTGGTTTAGAACAGTGTTAGCATACCCTAATTTCCTACCTAATAACTTTAATGTCAGGGTAAGGAGAATGCTGGAACTAATGGTGATGAGACAATAAATCAATTAAATCTTCCGTTTAGTTTTTGGATGTGCCGTGTAATGGAGCAGGTGCTTAGTATTGTGCTGTGAAATTAGGATGTTAAACCAGCTCAGTGTTAATGATATTACAGCATGTAAAAATTATCTGGAATTAAGAATCTACTGATGATTATGAAACCATTGGCGGAAAACCCATCTGATCCACTAATGTCCTTGAGGGAAGGAAATTGGCCGTTCTTACCCGGTCTGACCCACACGTGACTCCAGAGTCACAGCAATGTGTTACACTAAACTGACCTCAGGCAACTCGGGATGGGCAATAAATGCTGGCCAGCCCATGGTCCATAGGGCCCATGAATAAAAAGAAAAGTATTCCACTCTCCTAAGAATCGAATTCCATCGCTTCATTTGCAAAACCTCCTTAAAGCCTTCTCCATTGAGTCACTGGAAGCGTAAGAGAGATTACACTCTGGCAACTAGTTTCACCTCTTCCAGAGCAGGAGCACTGGAAAGGGGAAATTTCGAAACTAACTTAAGGAAACAAGGGGTTAAACCCTAATTCCCAAAAGGATGGGCTGGGGTCAGATTAAGGTGTTAAAATCAACCTCAATCGCACTCGATTGGAGGCGACGCAAGGGTTAGGCAGCACTTCCTTAACCCATGAGGCAGGCTGGCGATTTACCGATTTTAATGAGGCTGGATTTAACCTGCTTTGCAGTTTTAACGGTGGCCATCCAGGGGTTACTGGCTTCAGGAAAGATGACAGCTGTAGGGAGTTGGGGATTGCTTCCGAGAGAAGGTAAGCGTTTTTATAGCACTGCCTGTGGGCCAAGAGCACCAGGCAGGAGAGCATCCCCCACAATCTCCTCCCCCAGTCAGACCTCCCCATTCAAGTACCCGCCCCATCCCGGAATTCCACTTACCACTGCAATCTACCTACCCTTTCCCGCACCCCCCATCCCCCCAACTGTACCCCCATCCCCCCAACTGTACCCCCATCCCCCCAACTGTACCCTCAACACCCCCAACTGTACCCTCATCCCCCCAACTATATCCTCATCCCCCCAACTGTACCCTCATCCCCCCAACTGTACCCCCATCCCCCCAACTGTACCCCCATCCCCCCAACTGTACCCTCATCCCCCCAACTATATCCTCATCCCCCCAACTGTACCCCCATCCCCCCAACTGTACCCCCATCCCCCCAACTGTACCCTCATCCCCCCAACTGTACCCTCATCCCCCCAACTGTACCCCCATCCCCCCAACTGTACCCCCATCCCCCCAACTGTACCCTCATCCCCCCAACTGTACCCCCATCCCCCCAACTGTACCCCCATCCCCCCAACTGTACCCCCATCCCCCCAACTGTACCCCCATCCCCCCAACTGTACCCTCATCCCCCCAACTATATCCTCATCCCCCCAACTGTACCCCCATCCCCCCAACTGTACCCCCATCCCCCCAACTGTACCCCCATCCCCCCAACTGTACCCTCATCCCCCCAACTATATCCCCATCCCCCCAACTGTACCCTCATCCCCCCAACTGTACCCTCATCCCCCCAACTGTACCCCCATCCCCCCAACTGTACCCTTATCCCCCCAACTGTACCCTCATCCCCCCAACTGTACCCTCATCCCCCCAACTGTACCCTCATCCCCCCAACTGTACCCTCATCCCCCCAACAGTACCCCCATCCCCCCAACTGTACCCTCATCCCCCCAACTGTACCCCCATCCCCCCAACTGTACCCTTATCCCCCCAACTGTACCCTTATCCCCCCAACTGTATCCTTATCCCCCCAACTGTACCCTCATCCCCCCAACTATACCCTCATCTCCCCAACTGTACCCTCATCCCCCCAACTGTACCCTCATCCCCCCAACTATATCCTCATCCCCCCAACTGTACCCTCATCCCCCCAACTGTACCCTCATCCCCCCAACTGTACCCTCATCCCCCCAACTGTACCCTCATCCCCCCAACTATATCCTCATCCCCCCAACTGTACCCTCATCCCCCCAACTGTACCCTCATCCCCCCAACTGTACCCTTATCCCCCCAACTGTACCCTCATCCCCCCAACTATATCCTCATCCCCCCAACTGTACCCTCAGCTCCCCAACCCTATCCTCAAACCCCCCAACTGTACCCTCATCCTCCCAACTGAACCCTCATCCCCCCAACTGTACCCTCAGCTCCCCAACTGTACCCTCAACACCCCCAACCCTATCCTCAAACCCCCCAACTGTACCCTCAGCCCCCCCAAATGTACCCTCAGCCTCCCAACTGTGCCCTTAGCCCCCCCCTCACTGTACCCTCAGCCTCACTGCCTGTACCCTCAGTTTCACTGCCTGAACCCTCAGTCTCACTATCTGCACTAGCACAGTTCCTAACTGTACTCACTGCCTGTACCCTCAATCTCACTGCCTGTACCCTCAATCTCACTGCTGTACCCTCAATCTCACTGCTGTACCCTCAATCTCACTGCCTGTACGCTTAACCTCACTGCCTATACCCTCAGCTTCACTGCCTGTACCCTCAGTCTCACTGTCTGTACCCTCAGTCTTACTGCCTGTACCCTCAGTCTCACTGCCTGTACCCTCAGTCTCACTGCCTGTACCCTCAGTCTCACTGCCTGTACCCTCAGCCTCCCTCCCCATAACTGCAGCCTCCTGCAGAGTCCACTCTGACTGGGATCTACACCTATCAATCTACTAACTTCCAGGTGGGTACAGTGTCCTAAAGAAATGTACACACTGCGTCAATAAAACGTGACAGAATCCGGGAAATCTGAGCAGCCTCTCCACACACCGAGTGGGCTTCTGTCAAAATGAGACTGACCTTTCAATCAGTGAGTGCTCCCTTTATAGAACAAGCTTCACTGGGAGATATTGGAATCAAAAAAATGTTGATTGATTCAAGTGTAATTTGAGAGATTTGTGCCCGATTTTAACATCCTGGCACACTATCTATGTGTAATGTAAGGTATGATGTGTGGTGAGTGGGACAGTACAGCACAGGAACAGGCCCTTCGGCCCGCATGCGCCTTCCTGAACTGTAGAGTTTTTGCCTCTATGTGGTCCGTATTCCTGTATTCCCGGCCTATTCATGGATCTGTCAAACTGCCTCTTAAACGTTGCTGTTGTATCTCCTTCTACCACCCCCTCTGGCAACGCATTCCAGGCACTTACCGCCCTCTGTGTAAAAAACTTGCCTCTCACATCTCCTTTAAACTTGCCCTCTTCCACCTTAAACCCATACCCCCCCAGTAATTGACATCTCTACATGGGGGATTGGCAGAACGGGTGTCTTTGGATCCATGCTTCTCACCACTGGGGTTTTTCCTCACCTCAACCCTGGGTCCGTTGTAGTTTGAGTTTAAACTTTATTTATTAGTGTCACAATCAGGCTTACATTAACACTGCAATGGAGTTACTGTGAAATTCCCTAGCATCGACACTCTGGCGCCTGTTCGAGTACACTGAGCATGGCCAATGCACCCAACCAGCACATTTTTCGGACTGTGGGAGCAAACGGGGGCACCCGGAAGAAACCCACGCAGACACGGGGAGAATGTGCAAACCCAGCACAGGCAGTAACCCAAGCCGGGAATTGAACCTGCTCCCTGGTGCTGTGAGGCAGCAGTGCTAACCACTGTGCCAGCGTGCCTCAGATCCTTTGACTGAGATTGATCACTGGGATTGGTGAATAACCCCATTTCTGTTTCATTCTGAGCCTGCCAGGACAGTGGAAGATAACCAAGACAGACCTTCAAAGCACATTTTTGTCAATCAACATCTATAGCTTTCCCTCGGTAGCAGCACACTCACCTCCTCCGAGTCAGAGGGTTGTGGGTTCGGGGAGTTGACTCCAGGGAGTTGAGTCTAGGTCGACATTGCAGTGGGATTGCGGAGATGTTGGAGGTGCTGTCTTTTGATGAATGTTAAACCCGTGGTGAGAAACCTGTGGTCCATTGGGGTTCTGAGTGTGGCATTTTGTTGACCTTTATCCATGCACAGGGTTGCCACGTTCCGCTGCGTTCCTGTGTGACTGAAGCGATTCACACATAAAGCGAGAGCGAGAGGAGTGAGGTGTGTGCTGATTGCATTAACTGTGAGAGCCGTGCACTCCCTCCGTGTCCAAAACATCAATATTTCTTTCATTTTTACTATTTGAAGTCGATGAGAGTTCTATTAATACATAAACGATGAAGCATTTTCTGTAACTGGGTTTGAAATATTCAGCGTGCAGTGAGCGTATTGAACCAGCTTCATGGTGAGTGAGCAAGCCCGATTTCAATCTCACGGCCCACTGAGATGAGGGAGGGTTACCCACCTGGCCCACTCGCTCGCCCAGGCTGCCAATCGCTGAGTTAAACCATGGCCCCCACTTTCGGTGGCCTTCACTATCCTGAAGAATAGCAGGGGAGTTCTTGCCGGTGTTGTGACCAATATTCACGGACATCAGTAAAAATCGATTATCTGGACATCATACACATCGCTGCACAAGTTGATCTATTGTAGCTCCTACACTGTAATAATGACCACCGCGCTTGTAAACACTTCATTGGCTGAAAACTGCTTTGGAGTGTCTTAAAGTCATGAAAAAAAATAACTGCAAGTCTGCCCTTCTTAAGAGTATTGACAGAGTTTAAGATCAAAGTATAAAGAACAGTACAGCACAAGAACAGGCCTTTCAGCCCTCCAAGCCTGTGCTGATCACATTGTCCCATCTAAGCCAACTGCTAATGTCCTCCTATTCCCCATTCGTGTGCCTGTCCAAATAAGTCCAAAGATGTGCAGGTTAGGTTGATTGGCCACGCTAAGAAATTGCCCCTTAGTGTCCAAGGATGCGTAGGTTAGAGGGATTAGTGGGTATAATGTGTAGGGATATGGGGGTAGGGCCTGGGTGGGATTGTGTTTGGCGCAGGCTCGATGGGCCGAAGGGCCTCTTTTTGCACTGTAGGGTTCTATGATTCCAAGTCTTAAATGTCACTAATGTATCTGCCTCGACCATCGCACTTGGCAGTGCATTCCAGGCCCCCACCACCCACTGAAAAAAACTCCCCCCGCACATCTCCATGGAACCATTCTCCCCTAATCTTGAACTTGTGCCCTCTTGAAATTGTCATTTCTGCCCTGGGGAAAAAGCTTCCAACTCTTCACCCTATCCACACCCCTCATAATTTTATAAACTTCTATCAAGTCACCCCTCAGCCTTCACATTTCCAGGGAGAACAATCCCAGTTTATTCAATCTCTCCTTGTAGCTAATACCCTCCACAATGTCCTGGTAAACCTTTTCTATCCACCCCCCCCAAAAGCCTCCATGTCCTTCTGGCAGTGCGGCGACCAGAATTGGACACAGTATTCCAAATGTGGTCTAATCACCAATAACTGTAAGCTGATGAGTTACTCTTTAAGTGTGACACTTTGATATCCGGGTCGGAATTCTCTAGCCATTCACGATCCACTGTCGCTGCCAGCGAGAATGGAGAATTCGGCAGTTGACCAAATCTCCGTCTTCTACAACGGGACCCGAGAATCCCGCTGGAAAACTCCAGCCCAGAATGTGTCTGTCTGTTGGGGAAGGATGCTAAAAAACCTTTCATAGAAATTGCACCTGATGCAACATTGATCTGACTTGAGTCCAAAGTGGTAACAATAGTGATATTAAGGTTGATTCTTTCTTTTGCAGACACAATTCCTTTAGAAGGCATTTACCCAGGCAGATGCATGTCTCAAGTGTTGATTTCAGCATGGACAGTCTGCAGCGAGACAGTCTACAGCAAGACAGTCTACAGCGAGGAGAGACCACCACAAGCATTGGAAGAATTAAACCAGAGCTCTACAAACAGAAGTCAGTCGACTCACAGGATGGTGAGAAAGAGGACGTGAAGACCAGTGGGAAGTTAAATCTTACACTGAAGTACGATTATGAGAATGAGAATTTGGTTGTGACCATTCTCAAATCCTTGGACTTGCCGGCCAAAGACTTTTCTGGGACCTCGGACCCTTACGTTAAAATTTACCTGCTTCCTGATCGGAAGAAGAAATTCCAGACTCGGGTTCACAGAAAGACACTCAATCCCATCTTTAATGAAATGTTTCAGTTTCCGGTGCCGTTAGACCATCTCAACAACAGGAAGCTGCATTTCAGCGTTTTTGACTTTGATCGATTTTCCAGGCACGATATGATTGGGGAGGTAATTGTGGATAACCTGTTTGAGCTGTTGGACCTTCCCAAGGAAGACACAATCTGGAGAGACATCATCTGTGTCAACACGGTGAGTGTGACTGTGACCAACTTTTGCAATGCTCCCGGTTGATAACACGCTTGTTTCTTCAATGCGAGGTTTGAGGGTTCAAGTCCCACTGCAGTAAACAAGCTCGAATTCAGGATTCAGTGCTGGGACTGAAATTTAACCACTTTGCAAGTTGGGTGGCAAACAACTGGCAGTGTTAAAGTTTTAAAAAATTTTTAAATTTATTTATTAGTGACACAAGTAGGCTGTCATTAACACTGCAATGAAGTTACTGTGAAAATCCTCTAGTTGCCACACTCCGGCGCCTGTTTGGGTAACACTGAGGGAGATTTTAGCACGGCCAATGCACTCTAACCAGGAAGTCTTTTGGACAGCGGGGGGAAACCCACGCAGACACGGGGAGAATGTGTAAACCCAAGCCGGGAATTGAACCTGCGTCCCTGGCGCTGTGAGACAGCAATGCCAACCCACCATGCTGCCCAATTTAAATGAAAAATAAATTAAGGGGTGATAAAGGGGACCGTTGATTGGCTATTATCCAATTTTAGAGATTGAAATGGGGGCTACTGATTGGCTACTGTCTAATTTTAGAGATTGAAATGGGGGCTGCTGATTGGCTACTGTCTAATTTTAGAGATTGAAATGGGGGCTGCTGATTGGCTATTATCCAATTTTGGAGATTGAAATGGGGGCTACTGATTGGCTACTGTCTAATTTTAGAGATTGAAATGGAGGCTGCTGATTGGCTACTGTCTAATTTTAGAGATTGAAATGGTGGCTGCTGATTGGCTACTGTCTAATTTTAGAGATTGAAATGGGGGCTGCTGATTGGATACTGTCTAATTTTGGAGATTGAAATGGAGGCTGCTGATTGGCTACTGTCTACTTTTAGAGATTGAAATGGGGGCTGCTGATTGGATACTGTCTAATTTTAGAGATTGAAATGGGGACTGCTGATTGGCTACTGTCTAATTTTAGAGATTGAAATGGGGGCTGCTGATTGGCTACTGTCTAATTTTAGAGATTGAAATGGGGGCTGCTGATTGGCTACTGTCTAATTTTAGAGATTGAAATAGGAGCTGCTGATTGGCTACTGTCTAATTTTAGAGATTGAAATGGGGGCTGCTGATTGGCTACTGTCTAATTTTAGAGATTGAAATGGGAGCTGCTGATTGGCTACTGTCTAATTTTAGAGATTGAAATGGGAGCTGCTGATTGGCTACTGTCTAATTTTAGAGATTGAAATGGGGGCTGCTGATTGGCTACTGTCTAATTTTAGAGATTGAAATGGGAGCTGCTGATTGGATACTGTCTAATTTTAGAGATTGAAATGGGGGCTGCTGATTGGCTACTGTCTAATTTTAGAGATTGAAATGGGGGCTGCTGATTGGCTACTGTCTAATTTTAGAGATTGAAATGGGAGCTGCTGATTGGCTACTGTCTAATTTTAGAGATTGAAATGGGGGCTGCTGATTGGCTTTGCCATTTCCCACCCATTTTTGCAGCAAGTTATTGATCCACAGACCCAGCTGCCCAGACAGCTCCACGTGGAACATTTGATGTATCCAAGGCAACTTCTCTCTTCACCAATACCCAACCCCATCCAATGGAATCTGTTATATTTGTGTTGATGGCTTGCTTTGGCTATAAAATCACAGAGTCCCCACTTCAGAAACATCTCACTGATGATGAGGATCTTTGGAACACCTCATGGCGCGATATTTATTTCGTTAACGAAGAAACAATATCAAGGAACTTTACCAGGGCAAGTGACATAAAAAGATATTAGAGCAGGTGATCGATCTTTTGGTTATAAGGGTACCACAAAAACCTCAATAGGACTGGCAGCATCTGTGGAGAGAGAAACAGGGTTATGTTTTGAGTCGAATATGACTACTTCAGAACTGAACGGGTTCCAAGAGGAAAGTTCTATTTGACTCAAAATTTTAACTCAAAGCGCGGGTGGCACAGTGGTTAGCACTGCTACCTCAAGCACCAGGGACCTGGGTTTGATTCCTGGCTTGGGTCACCGCCTGTGTGGAATCTGCACATTCTCCCCGTGTCTGCGTGGGTTCCCTCCAGGTGCTCCGGTTTCCTCCCACACTGTGAAAGGGCTGGTTCGATACATTGGCCGTGCTAAATTCCCCCTCCTTGTACCCGGACAGGCACCAGAGCGTGGCGACTTGGGGATTTTCACAGTAACTTCATTGCAGTGTTAATGTAAGCCTACTTGCGAGAAACGTTAACACTGTTTTTCTCTCCGCAGATCTGCTTTATCCGGAATGTTCTGATTGCATTTCAGATTCCCAGCATCTGCAGTATTTTGTTTTCTTTTGAAGCGATGAGCAGTGCGATGCATCAGGGTTTCATTAGCTGAGTAATTCATTTTGCAATCTCAAATGTGAAGTTGCTGCCTCTGACAGGACCCAAAGATCAACACCTGGGACATGTTCAAAGTGCAGCGTTAATTCTCTTTTCTCTCCCATCAGGAAAGCGTGGATTTAGGGGAGATTATGTTTTCTCTTTGCTACCTTCCAACAGCTGGGCGAATGACACTGACCGTCATCAAATGCAGGAACCTCAAAGCCATGGACATTACTGGATTCTCTGGTATGAGTGTGAAGGGAACAGAACCACTGGCAGGGGTTGGGGTTGGGGGGGGGGGGGGAAGCTTTTTGGAGTAGGATAAATTAATTCAGGGATTGTTGAATGGTAGGAAACAGTGACCTGATAGAAATGTTATTGAGTCATTATAGTACAGAAGACCATTCAGCCCATCAAACCTAAATTGCTCTCTCTGCAGAGCCATCCATTTCCCACTCTACCTTGGCAGCCCTGTAGGTTTATTTCCCTCAACTGTGTTGAAATCATTCCGTACATTCGTAGAATAGTCAGAGAATCAATGAAGCCATAGGTTCCCTCCTGTGCCAAAAAGAGGCCATTTGGCCCATCAGGTCTGCACTGACCACAATCCCACCCGGACCCTATTCCCCTAACTGCGCACGTTTACCCTACTAATCCCCCTGGCACTAGGATCATTTTAGCACGGCCAATCCACCTAACTCGCACATCTTTGGACTGTGGAAGGAAACTGGAGCACCCGGAGGAAACCCACGCAAACACTGGGAGAATGTGCAGACTCCACACAGACAGTGACCCAAGCCGGGTCCCTGGTGCTATGAGGTATTTCTATAGCGCCTGTAATGTTCAAAAACATTCCATGGTGTGTCACAGGAGTGTAATTCAGCAGCACCTGACACTGAGCCACCTGTTAGAGCAATAACCAAAAGCTTGGCCAATGAGGAAGGTTTGCAAAAGAAAAGTGATCTAAAGAGATTGGGATAGCCACGGTGGGAGTGCCAGAGATTAAACTTTGATTTGATTTATTATTATCACATGCGTTAACATACTGTGAAAAGAATTGTTTCTTGCACACTATACAACAAAGCATACCATTCACAGAGAAAGAAAGGAGTGAGTGCAGAATGTAGTGTTACAGTCATAGCTAGGGTGTGGAGAAATGTCAACTTAATGCAAGGTATGTCCATTCAAAAGTCTGACAGCAGCAGGGAAGAAGCTGTTCTTGACTTGGTTGGTACGTGACCTCAGACTTTTGTATCTTTTCCCTGACAGAAGAAGGTAGAAGAGAGAATGTCCGGGGTCCTTAATTACACTGGCTGCTTTGCCGAGGCAGCGGGAAGTGTAGACAGAGTCAATGGATGGGAGGCTGGTTTGTGTGATGGATTGGGCTACATCCACGACCCTTTTGTAGCTCCTTGCAGTCTTGGGCAGAGCTGGAGCCCAGACCGAGCTGTGATACAACCAGAAAGGATGCTTTCTATGGTGCATCTGTAAAAGTTGGTGAGAGTCATGGCTGACGTGGCAAATTTCCTTAATCTTCTGAGAAAATAAAGGCATTGGTACACGTTCTTATATAGACCAGGGTTTCTCAAAGGGCCAGAATTTGATGTGTGCAGAGATCTTGGAGGAGTGGAGGAGATTACTGAGATAGGGAAGGAAGGAGTTCATGGAGGGATTTGAAAACAAAGATGAAAATCCAGACCAGTGAAGGTTACTGCTGACTTGTCGGTGGTGGTGAACCTTTGGGGTAGTCTGGAGGTGAGTGCTGTTTGCAATAAAAATACCCATTCATCTTTCAGACCCGTACGTCAAAGTGTCTTTAATTTGTGAAGGTCGGAGACTGAAAAAGCGAAAAACTACCACAAAGAAGAACACGCTCAACCCAATTTACAACGAGGCCATGATCTTTGATATCCCGCCAGAGAGTATGGAACAAGTCAGCCTCTCGATTACAGTCATGGACTATGATCGGTGAGTTTTACTCTCCAGCTGTTTTGCCATCTTTCCCACATATATATGTATGGATTATTCACCAAAGGTAGCAATCTGCATCTGGCTGGTGCCAGGAAATAACACCTCTTTATATGAGCTTTCCATGTACGATGCTACTGTGCCTTTAAGAAATGTATTTTTTAAATCATGTTCTCTGCACAGTGGAATTTTTTTTTTTAAACCATGTTCTCTGCTGCCTCACAGTGCCAGGGATCCAGGTTCAATTCTCGGCTTGGGTCACTGTATGTGGAGTTTGTACCTTTTCCCAGTGTCTGCATGGGTTTCTTCCGGGTGCCTCAGTTTCCTCTCTCAGTCTGAAAGACGTGCTGGTTAGGTGCTAAATTCTCCCTCGGTGTACCTGAACAGGCGCCGGAGTGTGGCGACTGGGGGAGTTTCACAGCAACTTCATTGCAATGTTAATATAAGCCTACTAGTGACACTAATAAGTAAACTTTAAAAAAAACTGCCGTTAGTAAGCAAGCCTTTTGTTTTTTGTTATTGGTTCCGAGCTATCTGGTTAGATGTCCTTTTATTGCTGCTTAATGATTTAAATGGTGGTTTTGTTTATTTTTAACCTGGGCCTAATGCAATGTCCTGAAGTTTTATGAGTTTAAGACCCTTTTGAACTGTTGGGGGAAGAATGATTGACATGTCAGATGTTCTTTTGCTTTTGGTTTGTCTGCTGGCCATGTTTTAGTTAGAAACTGTTTAGACAGCAGACTGAAAGCAGGTTTTCTTGCCTCTCTCTCTGGAGTGAAAATCCTGCTGTCACTACTTTGCAAGCTAGTAACGAGAGGCAAGGATTGCCTCTGCCTCTTGCAGGGGTTCGCTGGCTCAAAGCTAGAGACTGGTGGTGGCTTTTTCTCTACCTTGAGGTCTGGTAGCAACAGAGCTGGAAAGTCATTGTTTCAATTCTATTAAAAGGACTAATTCACAGCAGGTATTGCTGAGCTGGAAAAAAACCCACACGAGCATTCGTATTTTCTGTGCTAAACCTGAGGCAGGTGTGTGTTTAGAAGGAGGTTTGTTGTATTGGAACAGTGCATTTAGTTAAGCTTTATACAATAACATGTGTTTTTTTTCTCTTGTTTGTGATTGGTAAAAGTTATTGCTAATTTTCTTTCTATGTGTTAACTGTATTCTTAAATAAACTTTGTTTGGTAAAAGCTCCCTGTTGGGTCATTTGAATCATATCTGGAGTGAAACATTTCTTGCTTACCCTAGCCAAATTCAAAGTATAAAACTTATGGTCTAGGTTGACTTCATAAAACACCTAGTTTCTGACCTGGATTGTACATGATAGTTTCCACCTTGCAGATGCACCACATTATTTCCAGTCAGTTTTCCGGATCTGAAACCTGGACTTCTAAGAGCTACAGCTGGAGGCTCTTCTTGCTCACATGTTGACTCCAGGCATTGGAAATGTTCCTGGCTTCCCACATGGAGCAGGTGGAGCACAATATAGCTTTGAGCCATGCTGTATCCTAATAATTTGAACCATACTTTGGAGGAAGTGTGCTGGTCCAGATAGAGAGTGTCAGGATCCCTATATTTTGAAGCCCTTCTCTTTCTCGTCATCAACCATGAGGATACTTTAGACAGGATGATCCCAGCTTCTCCCAACCAACGATCATCAGCATGATGTTTGAGAAGTCTGAAGAGTAACACTGATGTGATAATGTGTTCACTTGAGGTCTAATAGGACACATGATTCACCAAAAAATATTTAATCAGTTGCTTGGTGATACATCACCTGATTTTTCTGAAAAGAGAGACATATTGCTGAAGCTTTGCACCTCGCATCCATTAGAACAAATGCAAGAATGTCAAATTTCAAATGATCACAACTATTTTTACTACGGGAGAAAGCTTTAACAACTGGTTAAGTGAGCTGTTTCATGCTCTTTCTGTCCACTGGCCGTATGAGTGGCATTTTCAACTAATAAGATGCTTTCATCAGTTCAAAAAGAGGTACTGTCTGCCATTAGGTAGAGATAAGATCTGTGCAACTTGTGGGCTGAAGGGCCTGTTTGTGCTGTAGTTTTTCTATGTTCTATGATTCTAATTGAGCCACATTGTGTATGAATGTCAGTGCCAGATGCCAGGCATGCAAACCGTATGACTGCTGATTGGCTGATTGAATCAAACAGTATGTTCTATTGGCTGTTCCTAATGGGCAGAGTACAGACCATACTCCAACCAGCCAATCAGCCCTCTCAAAACCCAAAACAAAATGTCAACTGTTAGGTACGATTCAATGATTGGGCAGCACTGTCTGAACAATCAGGAGTGTGCTAATAACTACACTAACATGGAATTTAAGATGATCAGTTGGGTTCATAGCATGGCGACATGTTTTTATACACAAGAATCTGACCTCAAGATAAATATATGCAAGCTTTGTGGTTTTTTGGAACTATCTGGGAAGTGTATAGTTCTCTGTTGCTTTCTCAATGGCAATGACTAGACCAATCAGAGATGACTTACCAACCAATCAGCAAGTATTGTCCTGATGCGTGAAGAGAAAAAGCTTCAGCAACATGTCTCTCTTTTCAGCCATATCCAGGAGATGTGATGGCCTAGCGATATTATTGCTAAACTATTAATCCAGAAATACAACTTGGGACCTGGGTTCGAATCCCTCGACAGCAAAAGAACATAAGAACATAAGAAATAGGAGCAGGAGTAGGCCATCTGGCCCTTCGAGCCTGCCCCGCCATTCAATAAGATCATGGCTGATCTGTCGTGGCTCAGTTCCACATTCCGGCCTTCTCCCCATAACCCTTAATCCCCTCTCTTATCCAAAACCCATCAACCCGCTTCTTGAAAATATTTAGCGAGGCAGCCTCCACCACTTCAACGGGCAGAGAATTCCAGAGATTCACCACCCTTTGAGTGAAGAAGTTCCTCCTCAACTCCATTCTAAACTGCCTCCCTTTTATCTTGAGGCTGTGCCCCCTAGTCCTACTGTCTTTTTTGAGCGGGAAGAGTCTCTCCACCTCTATCCTATCCATCCCATTCATCATCTTAAACGTCTCAATGAGATCTCCCCTCATTCTTCTAAACTCCAACGAGTACAAGCCTAGTTCATTCAGCCTCTCCTTTGAAATCAATTGAAAAAGAACCTGGAATTAAGAATCTACTGATGACCCTGAAACTATTGTCAATTGTCAGAAAAATCCATCTGGTTCACTAATGTCCTTAGGGAAGGAAATCTGTGACCGTTAGTTGGTCTGGCCTACACGTGACTCCAGAATCACAGCAATGTGGTTGACTCTCAGCTGCACTCCACGGACAACTAGGGGTGGGCAATAAATGCTGGCCAATCAGCAATGGCTATGTCACATGAATGAATAAAAAGAAAGAAGGATATAGGTTAAGTGGATTGGCCAAGCTAAGTTGCCCCTTGGTGTCCAAAGATGTGTAGGTTAGATGGATTAGCCATGGGAAATGTTTGGGGTTACAGAGATAGAGTGGAGGTGAGGGTCTGAGTAAGATTTACTGTAGGATTTTATTATCCAACGACATCCTCTCGAAGGCCCTTTCCATCCTCCTCACAACCAATATTCCCACCTCATTCCTTGCTATGGAGGGAGTGCAGCGAAGATTTACCAGGCTGATTCCTGGGATGGCAGGTCTGTCATATGAGGAGAGACTGAGTCAGTTAGGATTATATTCACTGGAGTTTAGAAGAATGAGCGGGGACCTCATAGAAACTTATAAAATTCTAACAGGGTTAGACAGGGTAGATTCAGAAAGAATGTTCCTGGTGGTGGGGGGAGTCCAGAACGAGGGGTCATAGTTGAGGATAAGGGGTAAATCTTTTAGAACTGAGGTGAGGAGAAATTTCTTCACCCAGAGGGTGGGGAATGTGTGGAATTCACGCCCACAGAGAGTAGTTGAGGCCAAAATGTTGTTTGATTTCAAGAAGAAATTAGATATAGCTCTTGGGGCTAAAGGGACAAAGAGATATGGGAGGAAGTGGGGTGGGGGGGCGGAAATCAGGATATTGCATTCGATGATCAGCCATGATCAAAATGAACAGTGGAGCAGGCTCAGAGGGCCGAATGGCCTCCTCCTGTTCCGAGTTTCTATGATATCTGCTGTTTTGCGTGGTTCCTGCTCTCTAACTGTACATTTCTTCTCCCTGTCTACAGGGTTAGTCACAATGAGGTGATCGGAGTGTGTCGAGTTGGACAAGATGCTGAAGGACTTGGACGCGATCACTGGAATGAGATGCTGGTCTACCCTCGGAAGCCCATTGCCCACTGGCACCCCCTGGAAGAGGTAACCATGGCAGCGGGGAGCTTTCATCGGCCGCAGGATAATCCTTCATTGGTCGGGAAGTGATGGGATTGGGTGTAGCTGGATTGAAGTTACTCCGCCTGAATCATTGGGAAGCAATGTTGGACAGCGAGTAATTGCTAATCAAAGAAAGACTTACATTTATAAGGTGCTTTTCATGACCAGCAAGTGTCTCAAAGTGTTTTACTGCCTTGGACACACTTGTGAAGGGTTCTAACTGTTGTAATGTCAGGAATGTGGCAGCCAAATAGTGCACAGCAAGCTCCCACAAGCAGCAACGTGGTAATGAAACAGATCATTTGTGATCTTGACTGAGGGGTAAGTATTGGCCAGGGCACAGGGGAGAACTCCCCTGCCACTCTTCGTAATACTGTCATAGGAGAGGGAGCAGGAGAGAAGGACGGCGCCTCTGACAGTGCAGCATTCCCTCAGCACTGGCCCAGGGATAGGGGAGGGGAGCGAGGGAGAGGTTTATGTTCAGTGGGAACTGGCAATCCACTTTGAATCAGTGGTGGGGGTGCGTGGGTGGATAGGGGGCGGGAAAATGATTCAGCAGGTTCTCTAACCCCAGCCAGGAATCCCGATGGCCCGAGGAATTGGACAAAAGGGTCAAAGGTGGGACTCTCGCTGGACCTCCAACTCTGGCTGACTTCACCCGTCCTGATCAGGTCCTTGCCCAGACAAGGTGAGAACCTGATCAGTGTTGCTTTAAATGCATTTGAATAGATTGATTGGGTTTGACAGCAGGACGCTCCGCTCCGCTCCCCTCCCTCTCTCCACCTGGGAAGTCCAGCGGGTGCCAAGCTCTCCTGGTCCAGAAGAGCGGGTACCAGGAGCTGTGGACTCCGAGGGAGGACAAGAAGGTAAGTATGACCCCCCCCCTGCTGTGCCCATTAGCCTCTCTGCTGTTACCAGGCTGCGGAGGGAGGATCCCTGATGATATTTTTGAGGCCCGGAGGGCCCTCGAGCTGGGAAGATGGGGTTAACCTCGGTGCTCTCCCCCTGGATGGGGGGGGTCTTGAGGTAGGACTTCTTCCCACCATGGGAAACATGGAAATCACTCTTAGGATGGCGGTTTCAGGCAACTTTCTAGTTAAAGATTTATTATTTTCTGAGTTCTGTAAAACCTTTGAAGTGACCTGGTCACTTTAACTCTGTGCCCCATGAAAATCACAGCAGTTCTCCATTCGACAATAGAGATTGCCATTGGATGATTTCAGAATCACCAGGTATTAGCGGACCTCTTTGAAGTACTTTGATTGACAGGGGATGTCAGTTTCACGTGATAGACCCCCTTGCTTTCTCTCAGTTGCTCTCAGGGTTTTTTGAAGCACTCTTATTGGCAGGAGCTTTGAGTTTGACAGGTGGGGGGAATCCCCTATTCTAGTTTGAACGAGCCCCAGCTGCTCTGAAAGCTCTTAGAGCTCCTTTGGTTGACAGTTCTATAACGGATTAAAGTGGGGCAATTTAGCATGGCCAATCAACCTAACCAAGACATCTTTGGAAACCAGAGAACCTGGAGAAAGCCCGCGTAGACACGGGAAGAATGTGCAGATTCCACACAGACAGTGACCCGAGGCTGGAATCGAACCCGGATCCCTGGTGCTATGAGGCTAACCACTGTGTCACCTTTGTACAATCCATTTGTGGGTCACCCGTCGTAGCAACATAACCACTTCACCGCACTATCTGCTTTTAAAGTGATAATCCTGAAGCCATTCGACCATCGACAACAGCTGATTCCGTGGATGGTGGGACTGATGTATGGGGAAAGATTGGGTTAGGATTGTTTTCGCTGGAGTTCAGATGGATGAGGTAGGGATCTCACAGAGACTTATCAAATTCTAACAGGACTAGGCAGGATAGATGCAGGGTGGATGTTCCTGATGATGGGGGAGTCCAGAACCAGGGGTCACAGTCTGAGGATTCAGGGTAGACCATTTAGGACGGAGATGAGGAAATTTTTTTTTACCCAGAGAGTGGTGAGCCTTTGGAATTCATTACCACAGGAAGTAGTTGATGCCAAAACATTGAATGCTTTCAAGGGGCAATTCCCAATCCCGATTCAATGATTCAATCCTATTCAACAGTTTGGGATGGCACAGTGGTTAGCACAGCTGCTGCAAAGCACCAGGGACCCAGGTTCAGTTCTGGCCTGTCTGTCTGGAGACGGCACATTCTCCCCGTGTCTGCGTGGGTTTCCTCTGGGTGCTCCGGTTTCCTCCCCCACTCCAAAGTTGTGTGGGTTAGTTTGAGTGGCCATGCTAAAATTGACTTTTAGTGGGTGGTAGCACAGTGGTTCGCACAGCACCAGGGACCCAGGGGTCATTTCAGGTCTCTGGTGCCGTCTGTGTGGAGCTTGCGTGTTCTCCCTGTGTCTGCGTGGGTTTCCTCCAGGCGCTCCGGTTTCCTCCCACAGGCTGGTTAGGTGCATTGACCATGCACTTGGGGCGAATGGGATCCAAGGTTACAGGGAGAAAGCAGGATTAGGCTATTGAGTTGGATGATTAGCCATGATCGTGATGAATGGTGGAGCAGGCTCGAAGGGCCAAATGGCCTCCTCCTGCTCCTATCTTCTATGTTTCCATGTTACATCGGAGAAACAAAAGGAAATGTCAGAACGCAGCTGGTACAGAGTCAGACTCTCTTTAGACTGTTTAGCTCTTGTCTCCTGATCTTTGTTATTTTCCTTCGATTCTCTGATGGAGAATCATTCACAGTTTCCAAATTACATTTGAGCGGACTCGGCCTCCATCTGACCATATATTTGGCAAATTAAATTGGAATGAAGCATTCAACGAGCGTTTAACAACCTGGTGATATGTTAGACACAGAAAGAATTGTTAAACAATCCAAGACATGACAGTTCCTCTGCTGGATTTCGGACTGCTTCGCTGCCCTGGAGTAATCGTTGCTCCTTTTAGCAACTGGAGAGTTAGATTTTTGGCAGTTTTCATGAGGCCCTTATGTTTTCCTTGCTTGTTCCAGGAAGAGGGTTCAGTGTTTTTCAGGAACCCCCAACCATCACCTCTTCATAGAATTCCAAAATAATTTTCCAGCTAAGCACACACACTGGGATCAAAATCCCAGAATAACTTCAAGGCAGGACGTGGGGAGGTGTTGGTTCATTCCCCATTAGAGTAGACTATTAATCCAGAAACTCAAAATCAGGTCTCCGGTGCTGCCTGTGTGGAGTTTGCACGTTTTCCCTGGATTTGCGTGGGTTTCCTCCGGGTGCTCCGGTTTCCCCCCACAGTCTGAAAAACGTGCAAGTTAGGGTGCATTGGCCGTGCTAAATTCTCCCTCAGTGTACCCAAACAGGCACCCGACTGCGGCGACTCAGGGATTTTCACAGTAACTTCATTGCAGTGTTAATGTAAGCCTACTTCTGACACTAATAAACAAACTTTAAACTTAATCTAATTGGTTTTATGAGCAAGTCGGCACTATTTCCAAACACGATGGGATGGGATTCTCCGGCCATTCACGCCGGTGGGATTCTCGAGACCCGCTGCGGTGAGCGGGGACTTGGCTGAGTGCCAAATCCCGGCCAATAGCACGACGTTTGGAAACACTTTTCGGAAATGTTTTCAAGTATCTGTTCTGTGTTCCACCCCCGAGCCCCCAGCCGGAGGCTGATGTTTACATAAGAACATAAGAAATAGGAGCAGGAGTAGGCCATCTGGCCCTTCGAGCCTGCCCCGCCATTCAATAAGATCATGGCTGATCTGTCGTGGCTCAGTTCCACTTTCCCGCCCTCTCCCCATAACCCTTAATCCCTTCTCTTATCAAAAACCCATCAACCCGTTTCTTAAAAATATTTAACGAGGCAGCCTCCACCACTTCAACGGGCAGAGAATTCCAGAGATTCACCACCCTTTGAGTGAAGAAGTTCCTCCTCAACTCTGTTCTAAACCGCCTCCCCTTTATCTTGAGGCTGTGCCCCCTAGTCCTACTGTCTTTTTTGAGCGGGTAGAGTCTCTCCACCTCTATCCTATCCAATAACCCTTAATCCCCTTCTCTTATCAAAAACCCATCAACCCGCTTCTTAAGCGGCCTGTAGTATCCCTGGTTTGTGGGATTGGCAATGAAGCCAGGTTTCTGGGGTATATTCTGTTTGATTGACCCAAGACTCCCCGAAAGTGGGTGGACTGCAAGACACACGAGTCCCTGTTTGTGGGCGTGCACTCGATCGACCATTCTCGTGACTGCAGTCGGAGCGTCCTCACTTCAGCACAAGCCAGAATGGGACATGTCCTCTGGGTCCTTGTGCATGAGTCGCAAAAACCCAGTTTGCAGGTGCAGCAGGTGGTCAGGAAGGCGAATGGGATGCTGGCCTTCATAGCGAGGGGGATTGAATATAAAAGTAGGGAGGTCTTGCTGCAGCTGTATAGGGCATTGGTGAGGCCGCAGCTGGAGTACTGTGTGCAGTTTTGGGCGCCGCACCTGCGCAAAGATATTTTGGCCTTGGAGGGAGTGCAGAGGAGGTTTACTAGGCTGATACTGGAGTTGAGGGGGTTGAGCTATGAGGAGAGGCTGAATAAACTAGGCTTGTACTCGTTGGAGTTTAGAAGAATGAGGGGAGATCTCATTGAGACGTATAAGATGATGAATGGGATGGATAGGATAGAGGTGGAGAGACTCTTCCCGCTCAAAAAAGACAGTAGGACTAGGGGGCACAGCCTCAAGATAAAGGGGAGGCGGTTTAGAACAGAGTTGAGGAGGAACTTCTTCACTCAAAGGGTGGTGAATCTCTGGAATTCTCTGCCCGTTGAAGTGGTGGAGGCTGCCTCGCTAAATATTTTTAAGAAACGGGTTGATGGGTTTTTGATAAGAGAAGGGATTAAGGGTTATGGGGAGAGGGCGGGAAGGTGGAGCTGAGCCACGACAGATCAGCCATGATCTTATTGAATGGCGGGGCAGGCTCGAAGGGCCAGATGGCCTACTCCTGCTCCTATTTCTTATGTTCTTATGTTTGCAAATCTGGAGCATGAAGTTTCCTTGCCGCTTGGCCTGGGGGTAACTACCGTCCTCGATTGGCCTCTCCCTGAATCACACTGGTGCAACTATTTAAGGAGCTATGAATCATTACTGCAATTAAAATAGCAATCAATCCACAATTGACTCATGTGTGGCACTGAAGATCGCAACTGGCTAATTGTGCTAATAGCTGTCACGGATAGCTATCTCCGAACCGGGGAAAAGATTCCCACTCTGTACACAAATTATGAGGAGCATAAATAGGGCGAGCAATGGGAAGCTTTTTCCCAGGTCGGAGGTGACGATCACGAGGGGTCACGGGTTCAAGGTGAGAGGGGGGTGAGGTGTAGCTCGGATGTCAGAGGGAGTTTTTTTTACACAGAGGGTGGTGGGGGCCTGGAATGCGCTGCCAGGTAGGGTGGTGGAGGCGGACACACTGGGATCATTTAAGAGTTACCTGGATAGTCACCTGAGCAGACTGGGAATGGAGGGATACAAACGAACGGTCTAGTTGGACCAATGAGCGGCACAGGCTTAGAGGGCCGAAGGGCCTGTTTCCTGTGCTGTACTGTTCTTTGTTCTTTGGATTAATACACAGGTTAAAACACAGCTGCCATCTTAACAATTCCTGTCCTCTAGCCAGAGTGAATGACAACTGCAATTTTCATATAATTATTAAAGTTTATTTATTCGTCACGAGTCAGGCTTACATTAACACTGCAATGAAGTTACTGTGAAATTCCCCTAGTCGCCACAATCCAGCGCCTGTTCGGGTCAACGCACCCTAACCAGCACATCTTTTAGAATGTGGGAGGAAACTGGAGTACCTGCAGGAAACCCATGCAGACACGGGGAGAATGTGCAATCTCCACACAGACGGTGACCCAAGCCCAGGTTCCTGGTGCCATGAGGCGGCAGTGCTAACCAATTATCCAGCGGCTCACGGCCTCACGGAAGGTTCTGGAACACAAACCCCATCTCCTGAGACACTTATTCTGTAGATGCAGCCTTGAAAGAACAGTCACCACATCCCCCTCCCCCCCCCACCTCTTTCAAGTCCTTTTCTACAAACGCCAGTACTCAATTTACACGGTCCCAGATAACTAAACGTTTTGTACATGAATTTAGTCGATTGTAAATTAAGTCTCCTGGGAGGGTTTCCTATTCCTTTTGGAGTGGTGTAATTCCTCTGCCTGAGGCACTGCCACAGGGCGAGAGACAGCCCAAACCACAATGTCTGGCACCTCTTCAGGCACAGGCAGGCCAGTTCTATCTGTTTCCATGGAGACTCAGTTGTGCCTGTCACAGGACAATCAAGTATTTCAGTGCTCGGATAGTTTGACAACATTCCCAGGTGACACAACCATTGTGGGTCGGATCTCAAACAATGACGAGACAGAGTACAGGAATGAGGTAGAGAATCTGGTGAATGGGTGCAATGACAATGACCTCTCCCTCAATGTCAGTAAAACGAAGGAGATTGTCACTGATTTCAGGAAGTGTAGTAGAGAACATACCCCTGTCTACATCAATGGGGACAAAGTAGAAAGGGTCGAGAGCTTCAAGGTTTTAAGTGTTCAGATCACCAACAACCTGTCTTGGTTCCCCCCATGCCGACACTATAGTTAAGAAAGCCCACCGATGTCTGTACTGGCTCAGAAGACTAAGGAAATTTGGCATGTCAGCTACGACTCTCACCAACTTTAACAGATGCCCCATAGAAAGCATTCTTTCAGCTTGGTCTGGGCTCCTACTCTGCCCAAGACTACAAGGCCTTGAATGTAGCCCAATCCACCACGCAAACCAGCCTTCCATCCATTGACTCTGTCTGCACTTCTTGCTGCCTCTGGGAAAAACAGCCAGCATAATTAAAGATACCACGCACCCCGGACATTCTCTCTTCCACCTTTTTCCGTTGATAAAAAGATACAACAATTCGAGGTTACCTACCAACTGACTCAAGAACAGCTTCTTCCCTGCTGCCATCAGACTTTTGAATGGTCCTATCATATATTAAGCTGATCTTTCTCTTCACCCTATCTGTAACTGCAATGTAATACTCTGCATCCTCTCCTTTCCCTCTCCCTTATGTATCTATGAACAGTATACTTTGTCTGTATCACACGCAAGAGACAATACTTTTCACTGTATCCCAATTCAAATCAAATCTCTATAGCTGCTGATGGCAATGCTGGTTGCCTGGGCAACTCTCGCTCTCAAATGGTCTACGTGTTTCTGGACCACCCTTCCTGCTACGTCCCTTGATAATGCAAGGATCCAGTTTTGGATATAACAGCTCCAGGAACCTAACTCAACCCACGTCCAAAATTCCTCACATACATGCCTTCATCCTCTGAATTTGAGGCTGGCACATACCAGTTTATGCCCTGCTCATTTTGTGGCTGTTTTGGGTGCTAGTTGTCTTTCTTAATGACTGTACATACACAACAGAAGGACAAGGAAGTATTTGTCTTTATTTCTTGACCTCAGGACATGCAAAAACACAGTGTGATCATCAAAGTACACTTCCAGGTATTGTTACGTTCATAAGAACATAAGAACATAAGAAATAGGAGCAGGAGTAGGCCATCTGGCCCTTCGAGCCTGCCCCGGCATTCAATAAGATCATGGCTGATCTGTCGTGGCTCAGTTCCACCTTCCCACCCTCTCCCCATAACCCTTAATCCCTTCTCTTATCAAAAACCCATCAACTCGCTTCTTGAAAATATTTAGCGAGGCAGCCTCCACCACTTCAACGGGTAGAGAATTCCAGAGATTCACCACCCTTTGAGTGAAGAAGTTCCTCCTCAACTCCGTTCTAAACCGCCCCCCCCCCCTTTATCTTGAGGCTGTGCCCCCTAGTCCTACTGTCTTTTTTGAGCGGGAAGAGTCTCTCCACCTCTATCCTATCCATCCCATTCATCATCTTATACGTCTCAATGAGATCTCCCCTCATTCTTCTAAACTCCAACGAGTACAAGCCTAGTTCATTCAGCCTCTCCTCATAGCTCAACCCCCTCAACTCCGGTATCAGCCTAGTAAACCTCCTTTGCACTCCCTCCAAGGCCAAAATATCTTTGCGCAGGTGCGGCGCCCAAAACTGCACACAGTACTCCAGCTGCGGCCTCACCAATGCCCTATACAGCTGCAGCAAGACCTCCCTACTTTTATATTCAATCCCCCTCGCTATGAAGGCCAGCATCCCATTCGCCTTCCTGACCACCTGCTGCACCTGCAAGCTGGGTTTTTGCGACTCATGCACAAGGACCCCGAGGTCCCTCTGCACCGTCGCCTGCTGCAGTTTTTCGCCCCGTAAGTAATAGTCCTTCCTACCATTCTTCCTACCAAAGTGGACCACCTCACATTTGCCAACATTAAATTTCATTTGCCATTTCCTGGCCCATTCGCCCAGCCTATCTAGATCCTTCTGCAGACTCTCCACACCCTCCGCACAATTTGCCGTTCCCCCAATCTTGGCGTCATCCACAAATTTCGACACCCTACACTTGGTTCCCTCCTCCAGATCATCTATATAAATGGTAAAAAGCTGAGGCCCCAGCACCGACCCCTGGGGCACTCCACTAGTCACCATCCGCCAATCTAAATAGAGGAGTGATCTGAAAGAGGTGTATAAGATCATGAGAGGCATGGATAGGGTGAATGCACTCACTGTTTGGGGAATCGAGAGCTAGAGGTCATAGGTTTAAGTTAAGAGGGGAAAGAATTAATGAGAACTTGAGGAGCAACTTTTTTACACAGAGGATGGTACGTGTGTGGAATGAGCTGCCGGAGAAAGTGATTGAGGCAGGGAGATCAATAACATTTGGACAGATACATGGATAGGAAAGCTTTAGGGGGAAATGCAGGCAAATGGGGTTAGCTTAGATGGGTTTTTTGGTTGACATAGACCAGTGTGGGCCGAACGGCCTGTCTCCATGCCTTAGAATCGTAGAGTTGAAAGTTCTGACAGTTTAGCGCTCTCTCAGCGCTGCGTGGCAAGTGCCAGATTGGGCTACCCACCACCCACTCTCTGACTCAAACTTCAACATGCGAGCGGCAGCTGACACTGGAAGCAAATTTTTCATATTTGAAATGGTAACGTTTGCGTGTAGCTCTGAGATTGCAGCGAGGGCATGGGCACTGTAATCTAATTCCTTCAGTCCTGTGACTGAACCCGTGGGTGTCGAAAATGTGCAACTGCATCAGAAGCCTTAATAGCAGGAAAATTGTCTTTGGATTGGTGTGACCCTGGGCTGTCTTGCTGATTTATCTCGGCACGTTTCACAACATGGGACTGTTGCAGCAGAGACTGGAACATCTTTGGAAAAGTATACCTGCGCAAGGATATTTTGGCCCTGGAGGGAGTGCAGAGGAGGTTTACTCGGCTGATACCGGAGTTGAGGGGATTGAGCTATGAGGAGAGGCTGAATAAACTAGGCTTGTACTCGTTAGAGTTTAGAAGAATGAGGGGAGATCTCATTGAGACGTATAAGATGATGAATGGGATGGATAGGATAGAGGTGGAGAGACTCTTCCCGCTCAAAAAAGACAGTAGGACTAGGGGGCACAGCCTCAAGATAAAGGGGGGGGCGGTTTAGAACAGAGTTGAGGAGGAACTTCTTCACTCAAAGGGTGGTGAATCTCTGGAATTCTCTGCCCGTTGAAGTGGTGGAGGCTGCCTCGCTAAATATTTTTAAGAAACGGGTTGATGGGTTTTTGATAAGAGAAGGGATTAAGGGTTATGGGGAGAGGGCGGGAAGGTGGAGCTGAGTCACGACAGATCAGCCATGATCTTATTGAATGGCGGGGCAGGCTCGAAGGGCCAGATGGCCTACTCCTGCTCCTATTTCTTATGTTCTTACGTTCTTATTTGAAAAGAAGGTGTGGTGGAAAAGAATAAAGGGTGCAGGGAATGATCCCGTGTCACAATGGAACATGGGAACAGGAGAAGGCCACTCACCCCTCGAGCCTGTCTCACCATTCAATCAGACCTTGACTGATCTATGGCTCAATTCCAATATCCTGGCTTTGCTCTGTACTCCTTGATAAAACCATCCATCGCTGGTTAACCTCAGTATCCCACTTTTTACGGGAGAGAAAGTTCTAGGCTCCCACTATCCTTTATGAGAAAAATACTTTCCTATTTCAGCCCTGAATGACCAGGCTATAAGTTTGTGATTGTAGTAACCCACTTCCTCCCCAAGGCTAAACAGTTTCGTAGAATCCCTACTGTGTGGACTGAGGCCATTCGGCCCATCGAGTTTGCACCAACCACAATCCACCCAGGCCCTATCCCCATAACCCCACATATTTACCCTGCTAATCCCCCTGTCACTAAGGGGCAATTTAGCATGGCCAATCAACCCAACCTGCACATCTTTGGAATGTGGGAGGAAACATGAGCACCCAGAGGAAAACCCATGCAGACATGGGGAGAATGCGCAAACTCCATACAGACGGTTGACTCGAGCTGGAATTGAACCCGGGTCCCTGGCACTGTGAAGCGGCAGCGTTAACCACTGTGCCACTCTGCTGCCCCTTTCAGTCCATCTACTGTACTGAATCCCTTTATTATTTTGAACACATTGATTTGATTTCTCCTTTCACCTTCCAGACTCAAGAGGGTACTGACACCACGTGAACTTCAGTGGCTCGAGAAGGGGGCTCACCACCCCAGGCTGGGCAATTATCAGCCATCGACCCCATTACCGCTGCTTATTCCAGATTAATTAATGACATTTAACTTCCCTGGCAACTCCAGTGGGGAATGAACTTGATGGTTATCCCAGTAACCACACTGCGGCTGAAATCGTAATCTGAAATCCGTCTGCAAAGTAGGGATTCTATGATTCTATGGAACTGTTCAGTCTTGGGGAGGAAGTGGGTTACTACAATCACAAACTTACAGCTTGGTCATTCAAGGCTGAAATAGGAAAGACTTTTCACACGAAGGATAGTGGGAGCCTCGAACTCTCTCTCCTGTGAAAGGTGGGATAATGAGGTTAACCAGAAATGTCTTTGCAGTTTAAGTTCTTCAAGGGTTACTCCTTAGAAGAGAGGTCAGATGAGAGGATGATGGGATCTTATAGCAATCCATATTCGTAAAACCCAGGTTGGAGGACTATCTGATTGGCTCAAGGAACCAGCTTTCAACTCTTTGTAGAGTATTACATGTAACTTTACCCGGTGTCCTCTCCGGCCTTCAACAGTGCATTCTCACACAGTAATTTTGTGCTACTAGCCTCAGTGACAGTCAAGGCTCAGAGGCTATCGCTCCTGTCTCCAAATTGCATGATCATGGTTCCATGTCCCTCTGAAGTGACTTGGTCACACAATCCAGGCTGCTTAATTTTCCTCTGGGTGCTCCGGTTTCCTCTCACAGTCCGAAAGACGTGCTAGTTAGGGTGCATTGACCATGCTAAATTCTCCCTCAGTGTATCTGAACAGGCACCAGAGTGCAGCAATCAGGGATTTTCACAGCAACTTCACTGCAATGTTAATGTAAGCCAACTTGTGGCACTGATAAATAAAAAAGATATTCCCAGTGCCACACTTAGGAAGTGCCGTCAGAGGGTCAGTGCTGAGGGAGTGCCTCACTGTCAGAGGGTCAGTGCTGAGGGAGCGCCGCACTGTCAGAGGGTCAGTGCTGAGGGAGCGCCGCACTGTCAGGGGTCAGTGCTGAGGGAGTGCCGCACTGTCAGAGGGTCAGTGCTGAGGGAGTGCCGCACTGTCAGAGGGTCAGTGCTGAGGGAGTGCCGCACTGTCAGAGGGTCAGTGCTGAGGGAGTGCCGCACTGTCAGAGGGTCAGTGCTGAGGGAGCGCCGCACTGTCAGAGGGTCAGTGCTGAGGGAGCGCCGCACTGTCAGAGGGTCAGTACTGAGGGAGTGCCACACTGTCAGAGGGTCAGTGCTGAGGGAGTGCCGCACTGTCAGAGGGTCAGTGCTGAGGGAGTGCCGCACTGTCAGAGGGTCAGTGCTGAGGGAGCGCCGCACTGTCAGAGGGTCAGTGCTGAGGGAGTGCCGCACTGTCAGAGGGTCAGTGCTGAGGGAGTGCCGCACTGTCAGAGGGTCAGTGCTGAGGGAGTGCCGCACTGTCAGAGGGTCAGTGCTGAGGGAGCACCGCACTGTCAGAGAGTCAGTGCTGAGGGAGCGCCGCACTGTCAGAGGGTCAGTGCTGAGGGAGTGCCGCACTGTCAGAGGGTCAGTGCTGAGGGAGCACCGCACTGTCAGAGGGTCAGTACTGAGGGAGTGCCGCACTGTCAGAGGGTCAGTGCTGAGGGAGTGCCGCACTGTCAGAGGGTCAGTGCTGAGGGAGCACCGCACTGTCAGAGGGTCAGTACTGAGGGAGTGCCGCACTGTCAGAGGGTCAGTGCTGAGGGAGCGCCGCACTGTCAGAGGGTCAGTACTGAGGGAGTGCCGCACTGTCAGAGGGTCAGTGCTGAGGGAGTGCCGCACTGTCAGAGGGTCAGTGCTGAGGGAGTGCCGCACTGTCAGAGGGTCAGTGCTGAGGGAGCGCCGCACTGTCAGAGGGTCAGTGCTGAGGGAGTGCCGCACTGTCAGAGGGTCAGTGCTGAGGGAGCGCCGCACTGTCAGAGGGTCAGTGCTGAGGGAGTGCCACACTGTCAGAGGGTCAGTGCTGAGGGAGTGCCGCACTGTCAGAGGGTCAGTGCTGAGGGAGTGCCGCACTGTCAGAGGGTCAGTGCTGAGGGAGCGCCGCACTGTCAGAGGGTCAGTGCTGAGGGAGTGTAGCAATGTTGAAGGTTCTGTCTTTTGGATGAGACAAATGAGAATTCCATGAGACGTCTCGGAAAGATTCTAGAGAATTTTATCAAGGAAGATGTGTAGTCTTCCTTGATAAAATTGCGGATAAATGTGTAGTCGTCCATTTCGGCAGAACCAACGGGATGAACGAGTACACTATCAAGGGCAGGAGTCTTAGTAGCGCGGAAGAGCAGAAGGATCTCGGGGTCCGGGTCCACAGGACTCTTAAATCGGCCTCGCAGGTGGAGGAGGTGGTCAAGAAGGCGTATGGTGTACTGGCCTTCATTAATCGAGGGATTGAGTTTAGGAGTCGGGAGGTAATGCTGCAACTTTACAGGACCCTCGTCAGGCCTCATTTGGAGTACTGTGCGCAGTTCTGGTCGCCTCACTATAGGAAAGACGTAGAAGCTATTGAAAGGGTGCAGAGGAGATTTACAAGGATGTTGCCTGGACTGGGAGGCATGCCTTATGAAGATAGGTTGAGGGAGCTGGGACTCTTTTCCCTGGAGAGGCGAAGGTTGAGAGGCGACCTGATAGAAGTTTATAAAATGTTGAGAGGAATAGATAGGGTGGACTCTCAGAGGCTATTTCCCCGGGTTGAAATGGTCGCTACGAGAGGACACAGATTTAAGGTGCGGGGAGGGAAGTACAGAGGTGATGTTAGGGGTAAGTTTTTCACTCAGAGGGTGGTGAGTGAATGGAATCGGCTGCCGTCGTCGGTGGTGGAGGCGAACTCGCTGGGGTCTTTTAAAAGACTTCTGGATGAGTATATGGGGTTTAATGGGATTGGGGGTTATAGATAGGTCTATAGATTGGTGGGGTTGATGCGATCGGCGCAACTCGAGGGCCGAAGGGCCTGTTTGTGCTGTAATGTTCTATGTTCTAAGAGGAAGGGGACTGTTCCCACGCCGCGTCCAATATTTATTCCTGAACCGAAACCAGCACGGCAACGGGTAATCCGCGGGTCAGCGCTGCTGTGTAAAGACAGCTGTCGGTAAAATGTTTTATGGTGCCCCACAGCCGTGCAAAAAGCTAAATAATTGCCCGGTCTCTGCAACTCAAGGCAGCTGCTGGCGTTTGGAGTAATTCTGAGTTGGTTCTTTTGCAGGCACCTGGGCAGGCGACCAGTTTCGACAGTCAGGGATCCTGTCCGTCTCCTAAGCTGCCGCCCACACCGTAGAAACGCTGCTTGACCCGGGCTGAGGAAGAGTGACCGCAACTGTCCATCGCGGGAGGGCGAGCGAGCGAGAGAGAGAGCAGCACCAATCCCTCGGAGGACAGGACAATAAAACCCCCCTCACGGCTGGGACTCCCAGCGATGGAAATCTTTATTCTTTTGACCATTCTGAATCACGTTGTTACCAAAGTAAGCAGAGAGGGAAGGCCGCTGAGTGCCCCCTGGGCCCCGTCTCCCTTGTCCAGTTACGTGGCGGCTGATCTATTACCATCTCGGTTGGTCCTGGGGTGGCACGGTGGGTTAGCGCTGCTGCCGGGGGGGGGGGGGGGGGGGGATCCGTGTTCAATTCCTGGCCTTGGGTCACAGTCTGGGCGGAGTCTCCGTGTTCGCCCCGTGTGGGCGTGGGTTTACCTCCGGGTGCTCCGGTTCCCTCCCACTGTCCAAAGACGCGCTGATGAGGTTGGTTCGCCAGGCTAAAATTGCCCCCGTCGTGCCGGGGTGGGGGGGGGGGGCTCCTGGGGCGGAGGGGGATGGGGGCCTTGCAGGTTGGTGTTCGGCGCAGACTCGATGGGCCAAATGGCCTCTCCTTCTGCATTATACTCTGTCCTATTGCTCTGTGGATACGTAACCCGTAATATTATTGCCACTGAGAATCACCTTGTTCCCCCCCCCCCACTCCCTCCCACCCCCACCCCTGACTCACCTTCCCCCCCCCCACTCCCTCCCACCCCCACCCCTGACTCACCTTCCCCCCCCACTCCCTCCCACCCCCACCCCCTGACTCACCTTCCCCCCCCACTCCCTCCCACCCCCTCCCCTGACTCACCTTGCCCCCCCCAACACTCCCTCCCACCCCCTCCCCTGACTCACCTTGCCCCTCCCCCCCCACTCCCTCCCACCCCCTCTCCTGACTCACCTTGCCCCCCCCCCACTCCCTCCCACCCCCTCCCATGACTCACCTTGCCCCTCCCCCCCCACTCCCTCCCACCCCCTCTCCTGACTCACCTTGCCCCCCCCCAACACTCCCTCCCACCCCCTCCCCTGACTCACCTTGCCCCTCCCCCCCCACTCCCTCCCACCCCCTCCCATGACTCACCTTGCCCCTCCCCCCCCACTCCCTCCCACCCCCTCCCCTGACTCACCTTGCCCCCCCCAACACTCCCTCCCACCCCCTCCCCTGACTCACCTTGCCCCCCCCCACACTCCCTCCCACCCCCTCTCCTGACTCACCTTGCCCCCCCCAACACTCCCTCCCACCCCCTCCCCTGACTCACCTTGCCCCCACCCCCCACTCCCTCCCACCCCCACCCCCTGACTCACCTTGCCCCCCCCCACTCCCTCCCACCCCCACCCCTGACTCACCTTGCCCCCCCCCTCAAATCCCCCCCCCCCCTCCGAACCTCGCCCCGAACCTTGAACCTGTCCCCTTGTGACTGACCCTTCAACTAAGGGGGAATAGTCGCTCCTTATCCATTTTTGTCCATGACCCTCATTATCTTGTACACCTCGATCTGCCTCCCTCTCCCTCACTCAGCCCCCCCCCCAAGACCCACTTTGCCCCCCCTCCCCTCCCACCCGTGTCACTCCTCTCCCCCCCGACTTACTCCTCTCCCCAACTCTCCATCCGACCCCCCCCCCCCCCCCCCACACACACACTCCTCCCTCCCCACCCGACGGGTCAGAAGATTTCTCTCCATCCACCAGGTTAACTCCTTTAATCACCTTTAACGTCTCAATTAGTTCACCCCCGAACCCTCCATTCCTCAGGGAAGGCGGAGAACTCAAACCCGTTCTCAGGATTCCCTTTCGGAATCAGTCCTTGCGGAGTCCAGGAGGTGAGTCTTCCTCGTTCTGGAGGCTGGGGCCGAGCCGTGTGGGATTCTGAAACATTGAGGGGGATTAGCGGGGCGCGGGTTACCGGGGATGGGGCCTGTGGGCGAGTCTGTGGCCGGTGCTGCCTCGATGGGCCGAATGGCCTCCCTTCTGCACTGCAGGGGTTCGATCGTTAAGGATGTAAAATAAACATTGGCTCGTGTGGATGACAAGTCCAATGTGTTCCTGGTGCGAATGTGGCCCTCAATAACAAACGTAAGCAGCAAACTCTGTTACCATGACACAGGCTGTTACCTTGGAACCGGTGGAGTGTTCTGTATATCTGGGACTGTCAGCTGGCAGAGGCTTTGTTTAAGAAGCAGTTTAAACATCCCCCCCCCCCACTCCCCCCCCCACCCCACCCCCCCGGCCTTCTTCTGATGTCTCGGCTTCTCCTTGAAGTGTTCTGTGCGCTGGTAGCTGGAGAGAGTCTCAGAGAAAGCTGCGCCATCCCCTCGGGGTATCACACACACACCCACACACACACATATACACACCCACACACACACCCACACCCACACACACACACACACACGCACACACACACCCACACACGCTCACACACACATATACACACCCACACACACACACCCACACACACACACACACCCACACACACATGCACGCATACACACATGCTCACACGCACACACATGCACACGCTCACATACACACGCACACACACACGCACACACGCTCACACGCACACACACACACACGCTCACACACAGGCTCACACGCACACACACGCTCACACACACACATGCACACACACGCGCACATGCACACACGCTCACACACACACACACTCACACGCTCACACGCACACACACGCTCACGCACATATACACACTCACACGCACACACATGCACACACACACTCACGCTCACACACACACACACGTTCACACGCACACACACGCTTACACACACACGCTCACACACGCTCACACACGCACACACTCACACGCTCACACACACACACGCTCACACGCACACACGCTCACACACACACGCTCACACGCACACACGCTCACACACACACGCTCACATGCACACGCACACACGCTCACACACACACACGCACACACACATGCTCACACACACACGCACACACACACACGCACACACACACACTCACACACACACGCACACACACACACACTCACGCACACACACTCACATGCTCACACACACACACACTCTCACATGCACACTCTCACACACACACACTCTCACACACACTCACACGCAGAGTGCAGCTTCTTGAGGGCTACTCACTCAGTCCTTTTTCTGTATGATCGCTAACACTTACAACCTCCACACTTAAAGTGGGCGGGTGGGGAATATCAGACAGTAAATGCAAACCATTAGCCAGTTGTGTTAACACCAAATCTCACAGCGTCTTAATCGCTCAGATTTTCGAATCATCTCCGTGATACTGTCTGAGTGAACACAGATGTTTAATAATTCTAACTATCATTAATTGTCAGTAGTTTCGTTTTTAGTTCATTTACTAGTGCCACAAGTCGGCTTACATTAACGCTGCAATGAAGCCACTGTGAAAATCCCCTGGTCGCCACACTCTGGCGCCTGTTCGGGTAACACTGAGGGAGAATTTAGCACCTAACCAGCACATCTTTCCAACTGTGGGCGGAAACCAGAGCACCCGGAGGAAACCCACTCGGACATGGGGAGAATGTGCACAGACAGTGACCCAAGCCGAGAATCGAACCCGGGTGTCGTGAGACAGCCGTGCTAACCACTGTGCTACCCACATTGATATTAAATATCTATAAAGAAAATGTCAAAAGAGTTCTGTCCCTAATGTCTTTGAGCAATCAACTCCCAACATCCACTTATTACACTACATAAATAGTCTCTGGAAATGAAAACCTTTTGGTTCCCTTAAGAATTCTCACACCACCAGGTTAAAGTCTTATTTGGAATCACAAGCTTTTGGAGCACTGCTCCTGCATCAGCCACTCTTCTTTGCCTACTCACCTGATGAGGGAGCAGCGCTCTGAAAGCTCGTGATTCCAAATAAACCTGTTGGACTTGATGTGAGACTTCTTACTGTGCTCACTCCAGTACAACATTTTTCGATTACTGTTTAGTTTTTCCCAGGTTCCAACAGTGACTGATATCTCTGCTGCTTTGCACGGGTTCCAAACATCTTGGAGATTTTCTGAAATTTAATCTGACTGAGACTGAACCTGAGTTACAGTTCTAAAGGACTAAAGGTGTGGGGTATAAAATGACAAGCTAGCAAGGTTTAACACAATGTAAGATAAAAGCTGAGCGACCCCTTCCAGGTTGATCTTATCTGCAATTATTTTAAAAATGCAAGCTCGAGCGATACAAAACCTAACTTGCGCCTGACTGACGCACACCACACACAAAAAAAATACTGCCTCAAATAAATTCCACATCTGGCAAAAGACCATTCGGCCCCAAACTGCAGTGATGGAAAACTAGGATCGGATATGCTAATCAGAAGATACCAGATAATAGAGAAAGCAAATGGAATGTTGGCATTTATAACTAAAGAGATAGAATATAAAGGTAAGGAATTATTGCTGCAACTATACAAGGCATTGGTGAGACCACACCTGGAATATTGTGCGTAATTTTGGTCTCCTTATTTGAGGAAAGATGTAGTGACATTGGAGGCAGTTCAGAGGAGGTTCACTAGATTGATTCCAGGGATGAGGGGTTTGTCGTTATGAAGAGAGATTGAATAGTTTAGGCCGGTACTCTCTGGAATTTAGAAGAATAAGGGGTGGCTAACATTGAGGTCCGCAAGATGATAAAAGGTATGGATAAAGTAGACATGGAGTGGATGCTTTCCCTTGTGGGACATTCGAGGACAAGAGGTCATAATCTTAGGATAAGGGGCAGCAAATTCAAAACAGAGTTGAGGAGAAACTACTTCTCCCAAAGGGTTGTGAATCTGTGAAATTCGCTACCCCAGAGATGCTGGGACAGTGAGTAAATTTAAGGAGGTGTTAGATTAATTGGTAATGGGTTGAGGGGTTATGGGGGTGAAAGGCAGGAAAATGGGGATGGGGAGCAAATCAGCCGCGATTGAGTGGACTCGATGGGCCGAATGGTCTAATTCTGCTCCTATGTCTTACGAACTTATAAGGTAAGGTTTACTGGTGTGTTTCAATTCAAGTTTTCCACAGGGCTTTTCGGTATAAGTTCGATAAGTGGAGATCTGTTGGAGAGTGCAAAAAAAAGACAGGTTTTTCACGATGTTTTTGCAAACAAAAGGTTTTTATGTAGAAAAGACCGGGGAGCCCACTGACCCTTTGCTCAATGTTATCAACAGGAAATGATTACAATTCTAAACATGTTCGGACTGAGTAAAAACAAGGCACCATCTAAACGAGAGTTCCTTGCAGCGTGCTTCGATACATTTTTGTGACTATAATCTCGTGTTAATGCGATTAGATGTGCCAACATCAATAGTGAACATTGTGACAGAATTAAGCCTGCGTGCGCCGCCTGTATGCGTCAGATTAGCACCGCGTAACTATTTTGATGTAAATGTGAGCTAACGTGTGGAAATTGAAGCTGTTGTTCTTTCCCAATGTAGTTGACGCGCTGTTGATGGGGTTCAGTGATGTGAACTTCCTATTGTGAACCTGAGCACTTGCTCCATCCATGTGTAACATTTACAGATGGATAATGTACGGATGAGGATGTGATCAAGTGTACAGTTTGTGATATATTTTGTAAAACCATAATTACATTAAAATTATATAGCAAAGATATCTGTTTAATATGTATTTTGAATATAAACGACTAAATAAACCGATAATTATTTTAACCTGGTCGCAGAAATTCTTTGTTACTCCGACACGCAACCGGAACGATCTTATGGGTGGAGGTTTCTCCTCCCGTCTGCCACAGGGGGCGGAGGGGCAGATTATACAAAGATCCATGGACCTCGGGCAGGATTTTCCAGTTTTGGGGCGAGCGTGGCTGGAATTCCCTCTCTCTATATTCCTGGTCAATGCAGAATAAGCAGTGGTTGTTAGTCAGACTAGGTGGGTGTTGGGATGTGTCTTGAAGGTGCTTAATTATAAACTCAAACAAATTGTCTCAACACCTTGTAGCAAATTGTTCAGCTCACGTTTATGGGGACGCGATGGTGTTGTGGTGTTGTCACTGGGCTAGTTACCAGAGAAAGAAGTCTCACAACACCAGGTTAAAGTCCAACCAGTTTATTTGATAGTAAACCCGCAAGCTCTCGGAAGCGCTGTTCCTTCGTCAGGTGCGTGGTAAGTTCTCTAGTTACCGAAGACCCAGGGTGATGCTCTGGAGGCCCAGGTTAAATCCCACCCGTGGCAGCTGGTGGAATTTGAATTCGATTAAAAAAATCTGTAGTGGTAACTGTGGCTGCGTGGCCACAGCTTAAGGGGTGGGTGTCTGTGGGGCACAGGACCCTCCTGGAGCCTGCGGGAAGCATGCGAACCGGCACCTTTGGGTGTTAAGTCCCACTTGATCTTGATAGGAGAGAACCTTGAGTATGAGGCTGGGAGTTGGTAGAACGAGGCCTGTATCTGCGTTCAGCTTGTTGGTGGAGATTAGGTGGATTTGCCAAGCTAAATTGTCTCTCGTTGTCAGGGGGATTAGCTAGGGTAAATGCATGGTGTTACGGGAATACGGCCTGGGTGGGATTATTGTTAGTGCAGACTCGATAGGCTGAATGGTCTCCTTCTGTACTGTAGTGATTCTGTGTGTATCGTTTATCTTTCCTTCAATGTTGTGATTCAAGATTTCCTCGTTGTGATAAATCGCGCAACTACACTGGCAACGAGAATAAATCAGTGAGCATCAGGAGGGGGAAAGGATGAGTCCCTGGAAGAAAAAACCTGCCAGTTCTTGTGCCAGTCTTAGTCAAGTAGCCAAGCCACTGTTCAGGTAAGTCCATCCATCTGATCCAGAGACCAAAAGTTGGGACCAATGCATCGGAAGACTTTGATACCTTTTCGCAGCTGGTCAAATAACTTCCAGAGAAAAGCAGGAAGTTATTTTACTCACTGTTTACAAGCCTTAAATTGAGAACCTCACCGGAAGACTTGTCTCTCCAGAGGCATGGATGCCAAATTACTTGATCAGTTGGACACTCTGGTGAGGGGGTCACCATAATCCCCGGACCCTCCAATATAATGTAGCCATAGAAATTCCACTGAGCCATTATGGACCCGGGAAAAACAGTTTCTGCTTTTTATTGTTAGACTTTGCCAATTGGTTGAACACTGAGTTAGGTGCCTCCTGAACAGATATGTCATGTATGTGGCATTAACAGCTTGATCGTTCAAGAGAAGCTTGACACAGTAACAGAAATTTCCCCGGCCAAAGCGGTGGAATTGACTCAAGAGGCTGAGAGTGCTGAATAAAACACACTTGAATCGCAAGGCATGCCAGGCGAGGCAAAGGAAAGATTTGGCAGAAATCGGTGACTATTCGGAGGTCACAGTGCAGCCCGAGTGGAGGAAGAGAGGTCGAGGGGTCAATGAGTGTTAGCGTTATGATGGAGAGCAACCCCAAGACGGAAGCAAAGGGTAGTGGGGATGTGGAATGCACTGCCGAGTAAGGTGGTGGAAGCAGGCATGCTAGGGTTGTTTAAGAGTCAGTTGGACAGCCACATGAGCGGTCTACATATAGGGGGATATAGCAGGCCTTACTAAACATTGTAGGCTTGGGATTCCGTTTTTGCCTCAGGGATGTTACAGTCTTTGCCTGTTTAATAATGAATTTTTTGTCTCCACAGGCATTTAAGTCCACCTTGTTGACCAGCAAGGGGCATGCGTGCGGCAGGTTGTGGTGGGCTGCTCTTGGATGTTGCTTCGGGAGTTGCCTACTGCTTCATGTCGTTGGTGTGCGTAAACTGGACCATCTCGAGGGCATCAAGACAGCTCAGAGACTATCTCTGTTGCTGTGCGGACACATGGATTTGGGCCTGTGTCCGTGGGAGTTTGCGCGTTCTCCCCGTGGTTGCGTGGGTTTCCTCCGGGTGCTCCGGTTTCCTCCCACACCCCAAAAATGTGCTTTTAGGCTGATTGATTGGGTAACAAATTGTCCCTATATTGGACCTCCCTGATCCTCGCACATTAGGCATAGACTAAAATCATGAATAGGTCACTGAGACAATGGGACGGCGGCGCGGGCTCGTTGGGCCGAAGGGCCTGTTTCCCGTGCTGTGTTGTTCTTTGTTCAAATGCAAAGAGCTGATCTGTATGAGTGGAGCCACATGCAGAATCAGATTGTGGTAAGGCAGCAGAGAGTGACTTGTGAGGGTTGTGTGTGAGTTTGGGAGTGTGGAGCAGGGGTCCGAAAGCAGGGAGTGGGAGTTGAACGCAAGCCCGTACTCGCATTCTGTGGTGGTGGAGCGTGGGTGCAAGCTTGCATTGCGGTGGTTGGAGATCAGTAGTTGAACTCTGACATTTGGCCTTCAGGGGTTGAAGAGTGTGGAGGTCACTTGCATTGGGTTTAAAGTCAATGACATTTGACTTTAAATTGACTCTCGAGCGACAAGGTGAAAGCTATAAAGGGAGTACCAGCACCTTGGAGTGTGTTAGAACTGAAATCTTTTTTGGGCATTGTTAATTATTTTGGCTGATTTGTACCAAATCCACCAACATTGCTGCACTGTTACACCAGCTTTAGAAAAATCAACATCGGTATTAGGGCGATTTACACAAAGAAGCTTCGGGAAGGTTAAATTTGCTTTCTACTTTTTAGATTTGCTCGTCCATTGTCATCCAAGGACAGTGGTAATTCTAATGTGTAAAACTTCACCACTTGGCTTTGGGCAGTTTTGTCTCATAGAATGCGGGATAGTGCAGAAATACCCAACACTTTGCATCATGAACCTTAACTGAAGCCGAGAGAAGATATTCCCAGATTGAGAAAGAGGAGCTAGCTATCATTTATAGAGTTTACAGAATCCACCAGTGTGTTTCTGGATGGCACTTCACAACCATCACTGATCATAAGACACTCTTAGGGTTATTTTGCCAAGACAAGTCTATTTCTCCCATTGTATCAGCTGGAGCCCAGCGCTGGGAGTTACTTTCAGCAGCGCTCCACTATGATGACACCAAAGTCGGAGGTGTGGTAGATTGTGAGGAAGGGTGTCATAGTTTGCAGGGTGACTTAGAAAGGTTGCAGAGCTGGGCTGCGAGGTGGCGGATGGAGTTTAATGTGGAGAAGTGTGAGGTAATTCATTTCGGTAGGAATAACAGATGTGTTGAGTATAGGGCTAACGGGAGGACTTTGAATAGTGTGGAGGAGCAGAGGGATCTAGGTGTATGTGTACATAGATCCCTGAAAGTTGGGAATCAAGTAGACAAGGTCGTTAAGAAGGCATACGGTGTCTTGGCGTTTATTGGTAGGGGGATTGACTTTAGGAGTCGCAGCGTCATGATGCAACTGTACACATCTCTGGTGCGGCCACACTTGGAGTTTTGTGTGCAGTTCTGGTCCCCACATTACAGGAAGGATGTAGAGGCTTTGGAGAGGGTGCAGAGGAGGTTTACCAGGATGTTGCCTGGTATGGAGGGGAGATCCTATGAGGAGAGACTGAGAGATTTGGGGTTGTTTTCGCTAGAAAGAAGGCGGCTAAGAGGGGATCTCATTGAAACATATAAGATGATTAGAGGTTTAGACAGGGTAGATAGTGATAGCCTTTTTCCTAGGATGGAGAAAGCTAGCACGAGGGGGCACGACTTTAAATTAAGGGGGGGTAGTTATAGGACTGATGTCAGGGGTAGGTTCTTTACCCAGAGGGTGGTGAGGGACTGGAATGCCCTGCCAGCTGCAGTTGTAAATGCACATAGTTTGGGGGCGTTTAAGAGATCTGTGGATAGGTTTATGGATGAAAAGGGATTGGTTTAGGCTAGTGGGTCATTGTTTTGTAACTGGTCGGCGCAACATCGTGGGCCGAAGGGCCTGTTCTGCGCTGTAATGTTCTATGTTCTATGTGTTACAACACAGAGCAGGAACCCACATCCCTAACGCAGATGTCCAGAGTCCCTTTCCACAGTCATATCACCACCCTCACAACCACAAGAAACAATGATAGGCCCAACTGCTTGGATACGCTATATACCATTATGTCATTATAGAATCATAGAATCCCTACAGTGCAGAAAGAGGCTATTCAGCCCATCGAGTCTGCACCGACAGCAATCTCAGCCAGACTCTATCCCCATAACGCCATGCATTTATCCTGCTAATCCGCCTGACACTAAGGGGCAATTTATCATGGCCAATTCACCTAACCCGCACATCTTTGGACAGTGGGAAGAAACCGGAGCACCCGGAGGAAACCCACGCAGAGATGGGGAGACTGTGCAAACTCCACTCAGACAGTGACCCAAATTGGGAATTGTACTCGGGTCCCTGGCGCTGTGAGGCAACAGTGCTAACCAGTGTGCCACCCATGGTTATCAGAGACCAAAGCTTCTGGGTGGCCATACGTAGCGAAGACTTGTCCTAGTTTTTTGAGCATTAAGTTGTTGCTTTCATTTAATGAATATTAAACCACTTGGAATGGGCATCAAAAATGCCCACACTGGGGCTTGCGAAATCCGTGCCCAAGGCCAGCCAGGCCACTCCCACTGGTGTAAGTGAGTTAAAGGAGGCAGTTTAGTGAGAATAGCATTTATCTAGCACCTGACTAGATTCCCAATCTCTTTACCAATGTCTTATTCCAAATATAACTCTGGGCAAGCGTCTTCATTTTGTCTCAGTAAGAAGTCTCACAAGACCAGGTTAAAGTCCACCAGGTTTATTTGGAGCCACGAGCTTTCAGAGCATTGCTCCTTCATCAGGTGAGTGGAGAGGAAGGTTCACTAACACGGCATATATAGACAGAGGCACAATTGTAAGATAATGGTTGGAATGAGAGAAAATTTCAGGTAATCAAATCTTTACAGATACAGACAGTGTGAGTGGAGAAGGGGATAATCACAGGTTAAAGAGATGTGAATTGTCTCAAGCTGGAACAGTTGGATTTTGCAAGCTCAGGCAAGTTGGGGGGGGGTTACAATGACATGAACCCAAGATCCTGATCCATCCTCATGCATGTGGAACTTGGCTATCAGTTTCTGCTCGGTGAATCTAAGTTGTTGTTTGTCTTGGAGAACACTTACCTGAAGATCAGAGGCTGGATGCCAGTGACTGCTGAAGTGTTCCCAGACAGGAAGAGAACAGTCATTTTGGTCTGAGCTGGGTGGGCAGTGTATGATTCCTGCACTAACATTCCTCTTGCTGGGTCAGGAAGCATTACTCTAGACCCTCGCCCTAACACTCCGCCCTCACAGCTCCGTACATCTTTGTGGAGCTGCCATGGCTTAACTTGGTCTAACTTGTCAAAGTGATATCCTTGGAAGATCACACACTTTACTCTGCACAGGACTGGAGTCCAATTCCGAAGCTGCTTTGCAGATACCAACAGCATATGCAAGGGGTTAGAGAAACATAGAAGATAGGAGCAGGAGGAGGCTATTCGATCCTTCGAGCCTGCTCCACCATTCATCGCGAACATGGCTGATCATCCAACTCAATAATCTAATCCTGCTTTCTCCCCATAACCACTGATCTCACTCGCCCCTAATGCTATATCAAGCCACCTCTTGAATACATTCAATATAGAAAGTTGAGGGCTAACACAATTTCCAATGGTCCTGAGGGTGATAATATTGTTTAAGAGAGAGGAAGGTGACGCAGAGTGTCCGCGTTTGACATTTCAGTCCATCAGAAGGTTTTTGAATTAACAAAACAAAGAACAAAGAACAACACAGCACGGGAAACAGGCCCTTCGGCCCAATGAGCCCGCGCCGCCGTCCCATTGTCAGTGACCTATTCATGATTTTAGTCTATGCCTAATGTGTGAGGATCAGGGAGGTCCAATATAGGGACAATTTTTACCCAATCAATCAGCCTAAAAGCACATTTTTGGGATGTGGGAGGAAACCGGAGCACCCGGAGGAAACCCACGCAACATAGAACATAGAACATAGAACATTACAGCACAAACAGGCCCTTCGGCCCTCAAGTTGCGCCGATCGCATCAACCCCACCAATCTATAGACCTATCTATAACCCCCAATCCCATTAAACCCCATATACTCATCCAGAAGTCTTTTAAAAGACCCCAGCGAGTTCGCCTCCACCACCGACGACGGCAGCCGATTCCAATCACTCACTACCCTCTGAGTGAAAAACTTACCCCTAACATCACCTCTGTACTTCCCTCCCCGCACCTTAAATCTGTGTCCTCTCGTAGCGACCATTTCAACCCGGGGAAATAGCCTCTGAGAGTCCACCCTATCTATTCCTCTCAACATTTTATAAACTTCTATCAGGTCGCCTCTCAACCTTCGCCTCTCCAGGGAAAAGAGTCCCAGCTCCCTCAACCTATCTTCATAAGGCATGCCTCCCAGTCCAGGCAACATCCTTGTAAATCTCCTCTGCACCCTTTCTATAGCTTCTACGTCTTTCCTATAGTGAGGCGACCAGAACTGCGCACAGTACTCCAAATGAGGCCTGACGAGGGTCCTGTAAAGTTGCAGCATTACCTCCCGACTCCTAAACTCAATCCCTCGATTAATGAAGGCCAGTACACCATACGCCTTCTTGACCACCTCCTCCACCTGCGAGGCCGATTTAAGAGTCCTGTGAACCCGGACCCCGAGATCCTTCTGCTCTTCAACGCTACTAAGACCCCTGCCCTTAATAGTGTACTCGTTCATCCCGTTGGTTCTGCCGAAATGGACTACTACACATTTATCCGCGTTGAAGTCCATCTGCCACTTCTCCGCCCATTCCTGCATCCTATCTATGTCCTGCTGCAACTTTTGACATCCTTCCAGACCATCCACAACACCGCCGACCTTCGTGTCATCAGCGAACTTGCTAACCCATCCCTCCACTTCCTCATCCAGGTCATTTATGAAAATGACAAACAACAAGGGTCCCAGAACAGATCCCTGGGGCACCCCACTGGTGACTGACCTCCATTCCGAAAAAGACCCATCCACAACCACTCTCTGCCTTCTGCAGGCAAGCCAGTTCTGGATCCACAAGGCCAAAGGCCCTTGGATCCCATGCCCTCTCACCTTCTCAAGAAGTCTTGCATGGGGGACCTTATCAAAAGCCTTGCTGAAGTCCATGTACACTACGTCCACGGCACTTCCTTCGTCAATGTGTTCAGTCACATTATCGAAGAACTCAACTAGGCTCGTAAGGCACGACCTGCCCTTGACAAATCCATGCTGACTATTCTTGATCATGTCAAACCTCTCCAAATGGTCGTAAATCTTGTCCCTCAGAAGCCTCTCCATCAGCTTACCAACCACTGAGGTCAGACTCACCGGGCGGTAATTTCCCGGGCTATCTCTGTTCCCTTTCTTGAAAATAGGGACTACATCCGCAATCCTCCAATCTTCCGGAACCTCTCCCGTCTCCATTGACGACGCAAAGATCATCGCCAAGGGCTCTGCAATCACTTCCCTGGCCTCCCACAGTATCCTGGGGTACATCCCATCTGGTCCCGGCGACTTATCAACCACGGGGAGAACGCGCAAACTCCCACGGACACAGGCCCAAATCCATGTGTCCGCACAGCAGCAGAGATAGTCTCTGAGCTGTCATGTTGCCCTCGAGATGGTCCAGTTTACGCACACCAACGACATGAAGCAGTAGGCAACTCCCAAAGCAACATCCAAGAGCAGCCCACCACAACCTGCCGCCCGCATGCCCCTTGCTGGAGTTAAATGCCTGTGGACAAAAATTCATTATTCACATCAAGAATTCTCTGAGAATGCCTCCATTCTCCGACAGCCCCGCCTCAGCTCAATTAGCAATGCTTTGCGTAGCGATTGGCTGAGTGAATCACGCACTCCACGGCCTCGTTAGCCACTGCGGGAAAGGTTTGCGATTCTCGGCATTCCAGGAGTAATGGTTTGTGACAACGCCCCTCCGTTTTCCAGCTGGAAACTCTCAGCACCTTGTCAGGATGAATGGCATCCAGCATGTACACAATAACCAGCCTCTCTCCAATGGGTTTGCAGAAAGGACCTCCAAAGCTATGCTGAGGAAGTGTCCAATAGACCACTGTCCCGATAATCGGCCAATTTCCTAAACCACCACCCCAACCACAGCCCCACTTGCAAATTTTAAGGCTGTGTATATCTGTAAATAAAGGTTTCTTGCAGTGAAATAAGCTAAGAGGGAAGGAATGTGATTCTGTGGCCCCTTTCAAGGGGGTGCTGTTCACAGGGGCCTCCTGTGATCTGTCTTTAGAGTTTGTTTATTAGTGTTACCAGTAGGCTTACATTAACAGTGCAATGAAGTTACTGTGAAAATCCCCTAGTCGCCACACTCTGGCGCCTGTTCGGGTACATCGAGGGAGAAGGTACAATGGCCAATGCACCTAATCTGCACAGCTTTGGACTCTGGGAGGAAACCCGAGCACCCGGAGGAAACCCACGCAGACATAAGAACATAAGAACATAAGAAATAGGAGCAGGAGTAGGCCATCTGGCCCTTCGAGCCTGCCCCGCCATTCAATAAGATCATGGCTGATCTGTCGTGTCTCAGTTCCACCTTCCTGCCCTCTCCCCATAACCCTTAATCCCCTCACTTATCAGAAACCCATCAACCTGCATCTTAAAAATATTTAGCGAGGCAGCCTCCACCATCTCAACGGGCAGAGAATTCCAGAGGTTCACCACCCTTTGAGTGAAGAAGTTCCTCCTCAACTCCGTTCTAAACCGCCCCCCCCCTTTATCTTGAGGCTGTGCCCCCTAGTCCTACTGTCCTTTCTGAGCGGGAAGAGCCTCTCCACCTCTATCCTATCCATCCCATTCATCATCTTATACGTCTCAATGAGATCTCCCCTCATTCTTCTAAACTCTAACAAGTACAAACCTGCCTCTCCTCATAGCTCAATCCCCTCAACTCCGGTATCAGCCTAGTAAACCTCCTCTGCACTCCCTCCAAGGCCAAAATATCCTTGCATAAGTACGGCGACCAAAACTGCACACAGTACTCCAGCTGCGGCCTCACCGATGCCCTATACAGCCGCAGCAAGACCTCCCTACTTTTATATTCAATCCCCCTCGCTATGAAGGCCAGCATCCCATTCGCCTTCCTGACCACCTGCTGCACCTGCAAGCTGGGTTTTTGCGACTCATGCACAAGGACCCCGAGGTCCCTCTGCACCGTCGCCTGCTGCAGTTTTTCGCCCCGTAAGTAATAGTCCTTCCTACCATTCCTCCTACCAAAGTGGACCACCTCGTGGGAGAACGTGCAAACTTCACACAGACAGTGACCCAAGCCAGGATTTAAACCCGGGTCCATGGTGCTGCGAGCAACACTGCTAAACACTGTGCCACCATGTCACCCACTGTCATAGAAACCATAGAAAATTACAGCTCAGAAACAGGCCTTTTGGCCCTTCTTGTCTGTGCCGAACCATTTTTTGTCTAGTCCCACTGACCTGTACCTGGGCCATATCCCTCCACACCCCCTCTCATCCATCAACCCATCCAAGCTTTTCTTAAATGTTAAAAGTGACCCCGCATTTACCACTTTATCCGGCAGCTCATTCCACACTCCCACCACTCTCTGCGTGAAGTCCCCCCTAATATTCCCTTTAAACTTTTCTCCTTTCACCCTTAACCCACGCCCTCTGGGTTTTTTCTCCCCCAGCCTCAGTGGAAGTGCGCGAACCAGCACCTATTAAGAGTTAGGGCACGAGTCCTAACCAGGGGTGGGGGGGGTGGCGGGGGGGACCTTCAGTGGGAGATTGGGAGTTGGCGGAACATGACCCATAGCAGCATTGAGCTTGTTTGTATATAGTTTTATCTTTCCTTCAATATAATGCTGTTGTGATTCAGAGCCTCATTATTGTGATACCTCGCTCTATTACAATGACCATGAAATCATTGCCGATTGTGGTAAAAACCTCCCTGGTTCGGTAACGTCCCTTTAGGGAAGGAAATCTGCTCTCCTTACCTGGTCTGGCCTACATGTGAAATGCCCTCGGGAATGGTCTAGCAGGTCACTCTATTCAAGGACAATACATGCTGACCTGACAAATTACACCATATCCACGACAAACCAAAAAGAAAGATCACCACACATAGCACCAATTCTTTAGCCCACAGCAGCTGTGACCCAGTGCACTAATATTCATGCACACCCTTTCAGCTCTTTACTTAATTGCCATGGGATCTTGCCCTGCGTAAATTGGCTGCCCTTTTTGCTACTTTTTCTTTCCTTCAAGGGACGTGGGCATCACTGACAAGTCCAGCATTTATTGCCCATCCCTGATCACCCTTGAGAAGGTGTTGGTGAGCTGCCTTCTTAAACCACTGCGCACCACGACCCTCACCAACTTTTACAGATGCCCCATAGGAAGCATTCTTTCTGGTTGTATCACAGCTCGGTATGGGCTCCTGCTCTGCCCAAGACCGCAATAAGCTACAAAATATGATGAACATAGCCCCATCTGTCACACAATCCAGCCTCCCATACATTGACTCTGTCTACACTTCCCGCTGCCTTGGAAAAGCAGCCGGAATAATTAACGACCCCACGCATCCAGGATATTCTCTCTTCCATTTTCTTCCTTCGGGAAAAAGGTACGAAAGTCTGAGGTCCCGTACCAACTGAGTCAAGAACAGCTTCTTCCCTGCTGCTGTCAGGCTTTTGAATGGACCCACCTCACATTAAATTGATCTTTCTCTACACCCTAGCTGTGACTGTAACACTACGTTCTGCACTCTCTCCTCTTTTCTATGAATGGTATGCTTTGTCTGTATAGCATGCAAGAAATAATCCTTTTCACTGTATATTAATACATATGACAATAACAAATCAAATCAAATCTAGGGACACCCACAGTGTAGGTACACCATAGAAAGCATTCTTTCTCGTTGTATGACAGCTTGCTTTGGCTCATGTTCTGTTCAAGACTGCAAGAAACTACAAAGGATCATGAATGAAGCCCAACCCATCACTCAAACCAGCCCTCCATTCATTGGCTCTGTCTACACTTCCTGCTGCCTCGGAAAAGCAGCCAGCATAATTAAGGACCCCCCCCCCCCCCCCCCACATACTCTGGACATTCTGTCTTCCACTTTCTTCCATTGGGAGAAAGACACAAAAGCCTGAGGTCCCGTACCGACCGACTCAAGAACAGCTTCTTCCCTGCTGCTGTCAGACTTTTGAACGGACCTACCTCGCATTAAGTTGATCTTTCTCTGCACCCTGGCTGTGACTGCAACACTACGTTCTGCACCCTCTCCTTTCCTTCTCTATGAACGGTATGCTTGGTCTGTACAGCGGGCAAGAAACAATAATTTTCACTGTGTGCTAATACGTGGGACAGTAATAAATGGAATCAAATTAGAAGTGCTGTTAGGGAGGGAGATCCAGGACAGTGAAGGAACAATGGTGTAATTGCTTGTAAAACTCTTTGGGACATGATTTGGGTTTGAAAGGCATTGTGGAAATGCGATTAATTGCTTTTTCCATTATTCTGTGCCAAGGATAGTGTAGATTGCTGAGCCTTTCTGTAGAACGAACAATGTCAGTAATGTACCAATGCTTCAATAGGTCAGAACATACACAATTCCTCACATGTACACATGTCAGATTGTGACTAAATGGAATTAATGACAGTAAGGACTTTCAGCTGACTGATAACTTGAATGTGGAACATGGTGAGTTCAATTCTCACACAGCAAACAACCATTAAACCCCAGTCACTCTGACAGAGGCTGGAAAAGTCAGGAGTCATTATCATTTGTAACAAAGAAAAATACCAGAAATGAGACACTGAGAGGAGTGTGTGATAAAAGTACCACTGCAAACCCAAGGGAATCTCAGAGCCTTTCACACTGAGAGCCTCTGAGTCACAAGGAGCAATCTTAATGTACCTGGGGAATATCTTTCAATTGTTCCAAGGTAGAATTAGACAGTAACCAATGAATAATAGATGATCCACTGGATCTCTGCTTAAAAAGAGTGACAATAAATAGCAGGGATCCGGGGAAAGGGCAGGGAGTGGGGTAATAGCAACAACAGGCACTTCAACAGCGGGCTGAATGGTCTCTGCATGTAAAGATCTTTAATAGTCACCATTATCAGGGTTTGTGCAGGTTGAATCCACTATTCCAGTACATCACCATTCCTTCACTGTCACTGGGTCACAATCCTAGATCTCCCTCCCTCACAGCACCTCTGATTTGATTTGATTTGATTTATTATTGTCACATCTATTCGTGAACAGTGAAAATTATTGTTTCTTGCGCGCTATATAGACAAAGCATGCTGTTCATAGAGAAGGAAAGGAGAGAGTGCAGAATGCAGTGTTAGAGTCATAGCGAGGGTGTAGAGAAAGATCAACTTAATGCAAGGTAGGCCCATTCAAAAGTCTGACAGCAGCAGGGAAGAAGCTGTTCTTGAGTTGGTTGACACATAATCTCAGGCTTTTGTATTTTTTCCCAATGGAAGAAAGTAGAGGAGAGAATGTCTGGGGTGTGTGGGGTCCTTAATTATTCCGATGCAGTGGGAAGTGTAGACAGTCAATGGATGGGAGGCTGGTTTGAGTGATGGGTTGGGCTAAGCTTTTTTATTCTAAGCTTCTCCACCAGGTTAAAATCTAACAGGTTTGTTTGAGATCATGAGCTTTCGGAGCGCTGCTCCATCCTCAGGTGAATGGAGCGCTCCGAAAGCTCATGATTCCTAATAAACCTGTTGGGCTTTAACCTGGTGTTGTGAGACTTCTTACTGTGCCCCACCCCAGTCCAACACCGGCATCTCCACATCACCGCTATTCCAGGCCCAAGCAGTTGGTGTAACTCTCAGTGTTTCCTGAGATCTTACAAGAGGCAATGGACCTTTCCTATTATGAAGAATAATAGGAGGTTTACTCGGCTGATACCAGAGTTGAGGGGATTGAGCTATGAGGAGAGGCTGAATAAACTAGGCTTGTACTCGTTAGAGTTTAGAAGAATGAGGGGAGATCTCATTGAGACGTATAAGATGATGAATGGGATAGATAGGATAGAGGTGGAGAGACTCTTCCCGCTCAAAAAAGACAGTAGGACTAGGGGGCACAGCCTCAAGATAAAGGGGAGGTGGTTTAGAACAGAGTTGAGGAGGAACTTCTTCACTCAAAGGGTGGTGAATCTCTGGAATTCTCTGCCCGTTGAAGTGGTGGAGGCTGCCTCGCTAAATATTTTTAAGAAACAGGTTGATGGGTTTTTGATAAGAGAGGGGATTAAGGGTTATGGGGAGAGGGCGGGAAGGTGGAGCTGAGCCACGACAGATCAGTCATGATCTTATTGAATGGCGGGGCAGGCTCGAAGGGCTAGATGACCTACTCCTGCTCCTATTTCTTATGTTCTTATAATGGCCAAATTTAGCTGCAACAGACCGGAAAGTATTTTCCGTCTAAAGAGAATAATATCTCCCCTTCCCTGTTCTGACACAGCCTGGTCTACTGATGGGTGGCTACCCGATTGGCAGCTCAGATCATTCTCTGATGGAGAAGAGTGGGGGGGGGGGGGGAAGGAGGCCAGATCGATCTCATGTAAGGGGGGGGGGTGCAGGAGTAGTGGGGTTCGCTGCCACTCTGCGGGGGAAGTGGGGCGAGGGGAGAGGGTGGGTGGTCACGATCAGTCTGGGTAGCGGGGTGGGGGGGGGGGGGGGGGGGGTGGATAAGGAGGACGGTCACTTTGTGGGGGTGGGGATTTTCACTCCAGGGTCGCTTTATCTGCTTTATTATTTACCGACATTTTTAGGCTCGGCTGTCAAATGTTAACAGGAGGTCCGGTGTACATAAGAACATAAGAAATAGGAGCAGGAGTAGGCCATCTGGCCCTTCGAGCCTGCCCCGCCATTCAATAAGATCATGGCTGATCTGTCGTGGCTCAGTTCCACCTTCCCGCCCTCTCCCCATAACCCTTAATCCCTTCTCTTATCAAAAACCCATCAACCCGCTTCTTAAAAATATTTAGCGAGGTAGCCTCCACCACTTCAACGGGCAGAGAATTCCAGAGATTCACCACCCTTTGAGTGAAGAAGTTCCTCCTCAACTCCGTTCTAAACCGCCCCCCCTTTATCTTGAGGCTGTGCCCCCTAGTCCTACTGTCCTTGTGAAGATTAAGGGGGCGATTTTACCAGTTCGATTCTAAGTGCTAAGTTCTGATCCGACTTGTAAAACCCTGTTCACAGGCACCCTCGTGCACAAAAAAACAAAATCGCAAAGCTGGTTCGCGCTGTGGGTGGGGCTCATTGCACCCGAGACGCTGCAGCTCCGATTGGTGCTACACGCCCGGTAAAAACAAATTTGAAAAACCCTCCCCTTTCACATCACCCCCCCCCCCCCTCTACTCCTACCCCTCCCCTCTAACAAGAGATCCATCTGGTCTCCTCCCCCCCCTCCCCCCCCACCCCACCGACTCCATCAGAGAATGACCTGATCTGCCCCCCTTCCCCCCCTCCCCCCCCCAACCCCCCTACACCCCTCCCCACCATCGATCTGAGTCAGAGAGCCGCTGGAAGCTCTGGACTTATCTCTTCAGAAGCTGGGGCGCCCGAAACAGGCTTTTGCCGAGTGAGGGCGGCACGGTATCACAGTGGGTTAGCACTGCTGCTTCACAAGCTCCAGGGTCCTGGGTTCGATTCCAGGCTCGGGTCACTGCCTGTGTGGAGTTTGCACATTCTCCTCGTGTCTGCGTGGGTTTTCTCCGGGTGCTCCGGTTTCCTCCCACAGTCCAAAGATGTGCGGGTTAGGTTCATTGGCTATGCTAAAAATTGCCCCTTAGTGTCCTGGGATGTGTGGGTTAGAGGGATTAGCAGGTAAAATGTGTAGGGATATGGGGATAGGGTCTGGGTGGGATTGTGTTCGGTGCAGACTCGATGGGCCGAAGGGCCTGTTTCTGCACTGTAGGGTGCTATGCTGGTTCTATATGCAGGGTAGAATAGGTGTAGGGTGATGTGGCGGCGCGGGCTCGTTGGGCCGAAGGGCCTGTTTCTGCACTGTAGGGTGCTATGCTGGTTCTATATGCAGGGTAGAATAGGTGTAGGGTGATGTGGCGGCACGGGCTCGTTGGGCCAAAGGGCCTGTTTCCCGTGCTGGGTTGTTCTTTGTTCTTTGTGTCTGTTTTGCACCGAATCTGGACAGGGGAGCATGGTGGTAAAGGGGAAGTGTTGGTAAGATTGTGTGTCCAGCTCATTAAGCCAAATTAAATGACCTCGTGCCTGTTTCAGGCATGGTCCAGATCGAGTCCATTTTCGGGCCTCAGTGAAGTGGGAATTCGACGCGGGAGCAGTTGTGGATCGTGCCATTTACCTTACCTCACGCCTGAAAAATATATTTGTAGGATCAAGAGAAATCAGAGTCCCGGCTGGGGTGGCACAGTGGGTTAGCACTGCTGCTTCACAGCTCCAGGGACCCGGGTTCGATTCCCGGCTCGGGTCACTGCCTGTGTGGAGTTTGCACATCCTCCTCGTGTCTGCGTGGGTTTCCTCCGGGTGCTCCGGTTTCCTCCCACAGCCCAAAGATGTGTGTTAGGTTGATTTGGCAGTGACTGTAGGGTTCTATGGTTCTATGACTTTAAGAACATAAGAACATAAGAAATAGGAGCAGGAGTAGGCCATCTGGCCCTTCGAGCCTGCCCCGCCATTCAATAAGATCATGGCTGATCTGTCGTGACTCAGCTCCACCTTCCCGCCCTCTCCCCATAACCCTTAATCCCTTCTCTTATCAAAAACCCAGGCACAACATAATGATAAAATCGGGCCCTAAGTGATAGTGAAAGTCGTACATGTAAATGAAAGAGTAACGCTGTGATAAATTGATCCTGACCCTGATCCATAGAATTCCTACAGTCCTGAAGAAGGCCATTCAGCCCATCAACTCTGTACCAGCCACAATCCCACCATTAATTCCCCCCTGAACTGCACACCTTTAGATGCTAAGGGGCAGTTTAGCACGGCCAATCAACCCAACCAGCACATCTTTGGGCACTCGGAGGAAACCCATCCAGACACGAGGAGAACATGCAAACTTCAAACAAACAGTGACCCGAGGCTGGAATTGAACCCGGGTCCCTGGCGCTGTGAGACGGCAGTGCTTACCTACTGTGCAGCATCTTGATCTTGCAGCACCCTGATCTTGCCAGATGTCTGGTTCTGGTAAGATTACAAGAGGTGGGAAATCGGCATGATTTTTCAGCTCTCTCATGATCTTACTGTTCGCCCTGTCCATCAGATGCAGCAGAGAAAGCATTCTTTCTGGTTATATCACAGCTTGGTATGGCCCAAGACCACAAGGATTGACGAAAAGTCATGAACGTAGCCCAATCCAACATGCCAACCAGCCTCCCACCCATTGACTCTGTCTACACTTCCCGCTGCCTCAGCAAAGCAGCCAGTGTAATTAAGGACCCCACGCACCCCGGACATTCTCTCTTCCACCTTCTTCCATCGAGAAAAAGATACAGAAGTCTGAGGATGTGAGAAACGGTCAAATACTCACTTTTATAATCCCCCCCTTGAATCAAAGACACGGATGAGTTCAGCTAATTGTCGGTTTATTCGATCTTGCAAGAAAGGGTGCCGTCCCGTGGGTACACACACTTTGCTTTACACAATCATAGTTTATATACATTTTTCTAGATAAGGACAGCCCCCCCCCTTTCTTCATTGGTTACCACTCCCTAATCTCTTTACCGAGTGAGCTCCTCCCTTGTTGACATCCCATTAACTCTAATCCAATCACCCCCTTTAAGGCTTGAATCGTTTTACCTCTCATTAATTCAGCTAACTCTTTTTCATTGTCCTGTAAATTACTAACACATTTATTTTATATGGTGTAAATTAGTTTGTTTTCCTATCTCTTTTAAGCGATGCTGAAGACCCCGGGCGCCTGCCAGTCTCATGTTTTTTTCTTCTTTTTCTATGTGTTTCATCATCTGCTGGTCTTAGCGTTTAACCCCTTAGGTTACAATAACGGTTCTGTCATGGTTTCCACCCCAGATGGTTTGACTCAAAAATTACACTACCGTCCCTTACAAGGTCACATACCAACCAACTCAAGAACAGCTTCTTCCCAGCTGCTGTTAGACTTTTGAATGGATTTGCCTTGCATTAAGTTGATCTTTCTCTACACCCGAGCTATGACTGTAACATTACATTCTGCACTCTCTCCTTTTCTTCTCTATGAACGGTATGCTTTGTCTCTATAGCTCAAAAGATACAATACTTTTCACTGTATGGTAACACATGTGACAATAATAAATCAAATCAAAATCAAATCGACTGGTGGGGGGGGACTGCCCCTACCTCTCTTTCTGTCACTCTGTGACCAAAACTGACTGCCCTTTGAACTGCTCCTCACCGATGTTTGAACTGCTCCTCAGTGACTCTTGAACGAACCTGAGTGACTCTCAGATACTCCAAGAGGCTCCCATCCCTGTTACGAGGCAGGATCCAAGTGCAGCAAAGACTGAATACAGCCTGTGCTCACAATAATGTCCCCGGTGCTGGCGTACTGAGCTCCCAAGGACAAAATTATCGATTTTGTGACACTTTCGCCTCCTGGAATCCGTCTCCAACCCGATCAAGGAAGGAAAGGTGAACCTGATGAGGTTAAATATGAGAGGAATCCATTGGAGATCAGTGGAGGGGAGGGTTTTGGTCCTGAGGAAGGGTTGGATAGGCGGGGATGGTTTTATTTGGAGCAGAGGAGACTGAGGGGATATTTATTTGATCTGTATAAAATGATTGAGGGGCCTGGGTAGAGTGAGAAAAATACATGAGTGAGTGCATGGAATGTCCTACTTTTCAAAACTCTGGCCAAGTGCTGGGAAGTGGGGTTAAGAACATAAGAAACATAAGAAATAGGAGCAGGAGTAGGCCATCTAGCCCTTCGAGCCTGCCCCGCCATTCAATAAGATCATGGCTGATCTGTCGTGGCTCAGTTCCACCTTCCCGCCCTCTCCCCATAACCCTTAATCCCTTCTCTTATCAAAAACCCATCAACCCGTTTCTTAAAAATATTTAGCGAGGCAGCCTCCACCACTTCAACGGGCAGAGAATTCCAGAGATTCACCACCCTTTGAGTGAAGAAGTTCCTCCTCAACTCTGTTCTAAACCGCCCCCCCTTTATCTTGAGGCTGTGCCCCCTAGTCCTACTGTCTTTTTTGAGTGGGAAGAGTCTCTCCACCTCTATCCTATCCATCCCATTCATCATCTTATACGTCTCAATGAGATCTCCCCTCATTCTTCTAAACACTAACGAGTACAAGCCTAGTTCATTCAGCCTCTCCTCATAGCTCAATCCCCTCAACTCCGGTATCAGCCGAGTAAACCTCCTCTGCACTTCCTCCAGGGCCAAAATATCCTTGCGCAGGTGCGGCGCCCAAAGCTGCACACAGTACTCCAGCTGCGGCCTCACCAATGCCCTATACAGCTGCAGCAAGACCTCCCTACTTTAGGGTAGTTTTTTCAGTGTAGGCTTGATGGGCCGAAGGGCCTCCTCTGTCCTGTCTGATTTTACGGGTGGGATTTTCCAGCCATGCTCACTCCAATGCTGGAAAATCCCACTCGAGGTCAACGGACCTTTGCATGATCCATGTCCCACCCATTATAATTCCCATGGGGATGGGGGCATTCGGCCCTATGACACTAAAACCCTTACAACAAAGGTTAGTAACCAGGGGATATGGATTTAAAATCATTGATAGAAGGAACAGAGGTGTTTTAAGGAGAAATGTTTTTACCCAGAGGGTGGGGGGGATGTGGAACTCATTGTCTGAAAGAGTGGTGGAGAGTAAAATCCTCATCGCGTTAAGGAAAAACACTTAGTTATGTATTTGTGGAACTGTAACCTCAAGGACAGCGGACCAAGAGTGGGAACAAATGGAACAAAGAACAGGAACAGGTCCATCGGGCCTCAAAGCCTGTGCCCAGAATGATGCCTGTCCAAACTGCACGCACTTACATAGTCCATATCCTTCCGTTCCAATCCTATTCACGTATTCATCTGAATGCACCTCGGGTGGAATTAGGCAGGATAACTCCCTCTCGACCAGCATGAACACAATGGGCTAAATGCCCTCTTGCTGCGTCATCAGTTTGCCCTCTGTTTCTTTCTCTGTGATGGTCTAAAACCGTATTCTTTACGTCTCTCCCTCTCGGTTTTTACTTCAGGATCAGTGACTGCTCGAGTTGTTCTTTTGAGGTTTGCTGCCTCACGTACCTGCAGAGATGGTGATCGGCAGGTGGAATGGATTTGGAGTGGAGTGGAAGACATTTAGGGAACGACTAGATAGAGTCTTGTAAAGAGGAGACAGTTGGGTTTTGCTGGGCGAATGGTCCGAATTGTTGAGGTACATTTACTGTCTATAATTAACCTGTGATGATGTGAAGGCAGCATTATAAGCAGAACAATTAGTTTGGACCAGCTAAGGCATTGTCACCTCTGGAGTTGCACCATGCTTCAGAAGAATGCAGGAAAGCTCAGTCAATGGTCCTCCCCACCCCGCACAATGTCGATATCAATTAACATCATTCAGAGCACCCTTCACATTTCAACTCACTCACAGCAAATACCAACATCAACAAAACGCTCCTGGGTTGAAAGCGTTGGACAATCTCCAGTTTCCTCCAAACTGTTGCCCAACAGAACAGAAAGGTTGGCACCGATGCCTCGGGCAAGTCGTGACAATGACAAGTCAACAATCTTGTCTCGTTGCATATCATCAGCAAGTGCCAATCGAACATGTCAACCAGCAGATGGGTACAAATCCTTCCACTCCAGTGGGACAGAGAGCGTCTGAAGGTGAAAACAAAGCCACAATTTTAAATTAATTTTTATGTTTTAATAACAGGCCTTTTTCATCAGCTGGAAACAGAAAGGATTTGTAGCAGTGATTACATCAGTCTGTATCACAGTTAGTTCATTATAAGTAACCACAGCATGATCAGAGGATAATAAATCTGGTACTCCGGTTTCTCCAGGATATCAATTTATAACATTAAGAATTCTTGCTTTTATGAAGAAGAAATTGGCTGGCCATTATCAAGAATTATGGCCAATTTTAACATCCATTCAATTTTTATTCTATCCATATTTGGGATGGGTGGGGAGACATTGCCCAGTGGTAATATCTGGATTACTAGTCAGTATTGCAATGAGGAACATGCATGCATTGACACAGCTGTGTTTAACCACAGTCGACATTGAGATGTATTGGTTCCATTACTGAGGGTCACACTTGCATGTCAGCGGAAAGAGATAGTGCCAAAGTTCTGAGGGCAGGCAAACTTCATAAGATACTCTGTAAACCTTTCTGTTGACAGGGTCGAAGACCTGGGAAAGGGTCCAAAGAAGGTTCACAAGAATGATCCTAGAAGCGGTGGAGGAGTCTGGGTCTATACTCGATGGAGTTTAGAGGGATGAGGGGAAATCTAATGGAAACTTACAGAATAGTGAGAGGCTGAGATAGTGTGGAGAGGATATTTCCATGAGCGGGAGAGGCTAGAAGTCGAGGGCACAACCTCAGAGTGAAGGAACGCCCCTTTAGAATTGAGATGAGGAGGAATTTCTTCAGCCAGAGGGTGGTGAATCTGTGGAACTCATTTGCCACAGAAGGCTCTGGAGGCCAGGTCATTGAGTGTCTTTAAGACAGAGATAGCTAGGTTCTTGATCAATAAGGGGAGCAAGGGTTACGTGGAGAAGGCAGGGGAATGGGGATGAGAATCATATCAGATTGAATGGTGGAACAGACTTGATGGGCCGAATGGCCTAATTCTGCTCCTATATCTTACAGTCTTATGGCTCTTATGAGGTGAAAAAAGGTCACATCCAACATGCTGTTCCTTGCATTTTTCATAATAATTTGCCACGCAGTGTTTATCATGGGTGGAATCTTCTGGTGGAATCCCACCACTGGGATTCTCCAGTCCCGCTGCAGTGAACGGAGATTTGCCTGAGTGCCAAATTCTCCACCTTAGCCTGCAGCGGTGATGGGGTGTGAATGGCTGGGGAGGTCGTGCCCCATGCCAGTGAGGCCTCAGGAAGGGCAAAATTCACACCCTGTACCTGGAAGGAGCTCTTCAACCATGAGGAGAAGGTGACTGAATGTGCCTCTTGAGACAGACAAGGCCAGGCTTTGTGAGGAAGGTAAGATTGCGATGTCTGAAGAGATGTTTTCAGATTGTAATCCATTTACAAGCTTCCTGCCACCTGCAAAAAGCAGGTAAGTCAAATCAAGAAAGTTTAACAGCTCCTCGAGAATCCTAACTGATTAGGTGCTATGGACTCTGACCCTTCATGTTTTCCAATCATAGAATCCATACAATGCCAAAGAAGGCCATTCAGCCCATTGATACTGCACCAGCTACTATCCCACCCAGGCTCTATTCCCGTAACCCCTCATATTTACCCAGCCAATTCCCCTGAGACAAAGGGGTAATTTAGCATGGCCAGTCAGCCTAACCTGCACACCTTTGGACTGTGGGAGGAAACCCACGCAGAGACGGGGAGAACGTGTAGTCTCCACACAGACAGTGACCCCCAGGCCAGAATTGAACCAGGGCCCCTGGCGCTGTGAGACCATGATGTGGAGATGCCGGCGTTGGACTGGGGTGGGGCACAGTAAGAAGTGTCATAACACCAGGTTAAAGTCCAACAGGTTTATTTGGCAGCATGAGCTTTCAGAGTCTCAATCCCCTCCATTAGGTGAGTGAGGACTTGTGCTCACAAACAGGAGGCAGCAGTGCCTCCCTATTAAATTGAATCAGTTTATTCAGTAAATACATTTTTTGCTTCGACCTGCTTGAGAACTATATTTATCTTAAACATTCATGCAATAAAAACAAAGCCAACTTTGAAACAGGAGTGAGTGGCAGTGGCAGATATTAATGGATAAAGATGAAGCCTGTCCTAAGGGGAGGGTGTTAAACTGGGGAAGGGCTAGATACAATCGGATTAGGCAGGATCTTAAAGATACGGACTGGGGTAAGCTGTTTGATGGCAGGTCGACGCTGGATATGTGGGAGTCTCTCAAGGGAAAACTAAAATCTTTGCAGGAAAGACATGTGCCGGTCAAGAGGAAGGATGGGAAGGGTAGGATTAGAGAGCCGTGGGTAACTAGGGATATTGAGGACCTGGTCAGGAAAAAGAGGGAGGCGTACACTAGATCGAGGCATTTGAGGACAGAGATAGCGTTAGAAGAATACAGAGAATGTAGGAGAGAACTTAAAAGGGGCATCAGAAAGGCAAAAAGGGGCCACGAAATGGCTTTGGCGGGTAGGATTAAGGAAAATCCTAAGGCATTTTACTCCTATGTTAGAAACAAAAGGATGGTTAGAGGGAACATTGGTCCTCTCAGGGACAGAGGAGGGGAGCTATGCTTGGAGCCTGGGGGAATGGGGGAGATCTTGAATGAATACTTTGCGTCGGTATTCACGCAGGAGAGGGGCCTGATGTCTGGTGCTGTGCTTGAGGAGTTTGAGGATCCGTTGAGGGAAATAGTCATCACGAGGGAAGAGGTGTTGGGACTTTTAGACAGTATAAAGACGGATAAATCTCCGGGTCCTGATGGCATCTATCCCAGGCTGCTAAGGGAGGTGAGGGATGAAATTGCTGGGCCTCTGACGCAAATCTTTGTCTCTTCTTTGGACACAGGTGAGGTCCCAGAGGATTGGCGGATTGCAAATGTAGTACCGTTGTTTAAGAAGGGTCAGAGGGATAACCCAGGGAACTATAGGCCGGTGAGCTTGACTTCAGTTATAGGCAAGATAATGGAGAGGATCCTCAAGGATAGGATGTATGAGCATCTGCAGCGCTGCAATCTGATCAGGGATATGCAGCATGGCTTTGTTACAGGGAGGTCGTGCCTTACGAATCTATTGGAATTTTTTGAAGAGGTGACAAAAACGGTTGACGAAGGACAAGTGTTGATGTTGTCTATATGGATTTCAGTAAGGCGTTTGACAAGGTCCCTCACGGTAGGCTGATAGAAAAGGTGAAGGCTCATGGGATACAAGGCCAGGTATGTAGATGGGTGAAGAACTGGCTTGGGAGGAGAAGACAGCGGGTAGTAGTGGAGGGCTCCTTTTCCAATTGGAGGTCTGTCACTAGTGGTGTGCCGCAGGGCTCGGTACTAGGACCTCTACTATTTGTAGTATATATTAATGACTTGGAAGAGGGGGTAGGTGGTGTGATCAGCAAATTTGCTGATGACACTAAGATGGTTGGATTGGCGGGTACTGAGGAGTAGTGCCTGGCAATGCAACAGGACATAGACAGGCTGGTAGATTGGGCAGATAGATGGCAAATGGAATTTAATCTGGAGAAATGCGAGGTGATGCACTTTGGCCGGAATAATGTGGAGGGGAGTTATACGATAAAAGGTCGAACTATCCGGAGTATAGATACGCAGAGAGACCTGGGGGTGCAGGTACACAAGTCCCTGAAGGTGTCGGTGCAGGTGCAGAATGTGATGAGGAAAGCGTATGGCATGTTAGCCTTCATAGGAAGGGGTATAGAATATAAGAGTAGGAGTCTGATGTTGCACTTGTATAGAACGTTGGTTAGGCCTCACTTGGAGTACTGCGTCTAGTTCTGGTCGCTGTACTACCGGAAGGATGTAGAGATCCTGGAGAGAGTGCAGAGGAGATTTACCAGGATGTTGCCTGGTATGGAAGGGCTGTCTTACGAGGAAAGATTGAACGCACATGGGCTGTTTTCCCTTGAGAGACGTCGGCTGAGGGGGGATCTAATAGAGGTCTATAAGATTATGAAGGGGATAGATAGAGTAGATGGTGATAAGCTTTTTCCGCTATTAGAAATGGATAGAACGAGGGGTCACGGGCTTAGGGTGAGGGGGGCTAGGTATAAGACTAATATTAGAGGGCAGTTTTTCACGCAAAGGGTAGTGGGGATGTGGAATGCACTGCCGAGTAAGGTGGTGGAAGCAGGCACGCTAGGGTTGCTTAAGAGTCACTTGGACAGCCACATGAGCGGTCTACATATAGAGGGATATAGCAGGCCTTACTAAACATTGTAGGCTTGGGATTCAGTTTTAGCCTCAGGATGTAGAGTCTTTTTTATAATGAATTTTTTGTCTCCACAGGCATTGAAGTCCACCTTGTTGACCAGCAAGTGGCATGCATGCGGCAGGTTGTGGTGGGCTGCTCTTGGATGTTGCTTCGGGAGTTGCCTACTGCTTCATGTCGTTGGTGTGCTTAAACTGGACCATCTCGAGGGCAACATGACAGCTCAGAAACTATCTCTGTTGCTGTGCGGACACATGGATTTGGGCCTTTGTCTGTGGGAGTTTGCGCGTTCTCCCCGTGGTTGCGTGGGTTTCCTCCGGGTACTCCGGTTTCCTCCCACATCCCAAAAATGTGCTTTTAGGCTGATTGATTGGGTAACAAATTGTCCCTATATTGGACCTCCCTGATCCTCACACATTAGGCATAGACTAGAGTCATGAATAGGTCACTGACCATGGGACGGCAGCGCGGGCTCGTTGGGCCGAAGGGCCTGTTTCCCGTGCTGTGTTGTTCTTTGTTCTTTGACTTCTAACCAATGCCTCGGGACAGGGTGTACGTGTGTACTATCCCTCTTGATTAAGGGATATACTGATTAATGAAATATCAGCTGATAGGGCACTCAAACATCAATAAGGAAATTAAAATGGACAGCAGCCTGGTCTATAAATATCTCTGAAAAATGTTGGGACCAAAACAAGACCTCCTGTTCCTGCTCTGCCAAGACTGCAAGAAACTACAAAAGGTGGTGAATGTAGCCCAATCCATCACGCAAACCAACCTCCCATTCATTGACTCCGTCTATACTCCCCACTATCTCAGCAAAGCAGCCAGCATAATTAAGGACCTCATGTACACTCAACTTTCTCTCTTCCACCTTCTTCCGTCGGGAAAAAGATACAAAAGTCTGAGGTCACGTCCCAACCGACTCAAGAACAGTTTCTTCCCTGCTGCTGTCAGACTTTTGAATGGACCTGCCTCGCATTAAGCTGATCTTTCTCTACACCCTCGCTATGACTGTAACACTGCATTCTGCACCCTCTCCTTTCCTTCTCTATGAACGGTATGCTTTGTCCGTATAGCGCGCAAGAAACAATACTTTTCACTGTATAAAGATAAATGTGACAAAAATAAATCAAATCAAGACCTTGACTCAATCTTTGGTACAATTTTCCTGCACAAAATAAATTGGGCGGAACTTTCTGGCTGCTGCCACCAGCGGAATGTTCCGGCCCTACAAGCTCCAGCCATGGTTTACCTGGCAACGGAGAGGGGGAACAAAAGACAGGAATGTCTTTTCAACAAAGAACAAAAGAACAAAGAACAACACAGCACGGGAAACAGGCCCTTCGGCCCAACGAGCCCGCGCCGCCGTCCCATGGTCAGTGACCTATTCATGATTTTAGTCTATGCCTAATGTGTGAGGATCAGGGAGGTCCAATATAGGGACAATTTGTTACCCAATCAATCAGCCTAAAAGCACATTTTTGGGATGTGGGAGGAAACCGGAGCACCCGGAGGAAACCCACGCAACCACGGGGAGAACGCGCAAACTCCCATGGACACAGGCCCAAATCCATGTGTCCGCACAGCAACAGAGATAGCCTCTGAGCTGCCATGATGCCCTCGAGATGGTCCAGTTTACGCACACCAACGACATGAAGCAGTAGGCAACTCCCGAAGCAACATCCAAGAGCAGCCCACCACAACCTGCCGCCCGCATGCCCCTTGCTGGACTTAAATGCCTGTGGATAAAAAATTCATTATTAAAAGACTCTATATCCCTGAGGCTAAAACTGAATCCCAAGCCTACAATGTTTAGTAAGGCCTGCTATATCCCCCTATATGTAGACCGCTCATGTGGCTGTCCAAGTGACTCTTGAACAACCCTAGCGTGCCTGCTTCCACCACCTTACTCGGCAGTGCATTCCACATCCCCACTACCCTTTGTGTGAAAAACTGCCCTCTAATATTAGTCTTATATCTAGCCCCCCTCACCCTAAGCCCGTGACCCCTCGTTCTATCCATTTCTAATAACGGAAAAAGCTTACCACCATTTACTCTATCTATCCCCTTCATAATCTTATAAACCTCTATTAGATCCCCCCCCAGCCGACGTCTCTCAAGGGAAAACAGCCCAAGTGCGTTCAATCTTTCCTCGTAAGACAGCCCTTCCATACCAGGCAACATCCTGGTAAATCTCCTCTGCACTCTCTCCAGGATCTCTACATCCTTCCGGTAGTACGGCGACCAGAACTGGACGCAGTACTCCAAGTGAGGCCTAACCACCTGGAGTCCTGTCACTAGCAGCCAATGGTGGGCTGCCTCCCCCCTCATCCCCTCAACCACCATTGCAAAACGCACCGTGGAGAGGCAGTGGAAGATTTCACCTCGCAGTAAATTTAATAAGCGACAGCTACCTGACGTATACTGGGTACATATCTTTTAATCAAATCAGCATTAGACTTATACAGCGAATGGCTGGACCCTTGGGGGAGTGTTGAGGAACAGAGGGATCTAGGAGCACAAGTACACAGTACTTTGGAAGCGCCGTCACAGGTAGACAGAGTAGTGAAGAAGGTGTTTAGCACTCTGGCCTTCACCAGTCAGGCCATTGAGTTTTGGAGTTGGAACATTATGTTACAGTTGTATAAATCATTGGTGAGGCTGCACTTGGAGTACTTTGTACAGTTTTGGTCACCCTGTTATAGGGAAGACATTGATAAGCTGGAAAGAATGCAGAGAAGCTTTACGAGGATGTTGCCAGGACTCGTGGGCCTGTGTTGTAGGAATGATTGGCCAGGCCAGGACTTTATCCTTTGGAATGTAGGCGAATGAGGGGTGACTTTATTGAGGTGTATAAAATCATGAGGGGCATATAAGATCTGGAAGTAGTATTGTCTTCCATTTACAGACCATTGCAGAGGAGAAAATTGATGTTAATCCAAGATTCTGAAGTATCTGGACCACTTTTAGAATCTCAAGTAGGCACCCAGGGAATGGCGGAGTAATGATGGGTGCTGATTCACCCAAAGATGCATCTGTTTACAGATAAGAACATAAGAACATAAGAAATAGGAGCAGGAGTAGGCCATCTGGCCCTTCGAGCCTGCCCCGCCATTCAATAAGATCATGGCTGATCTGTCGTGACTCAGCTCCACCTTCCCGCCCTCTCCCCATAACTCTTAATCCCTTCTCTTATCAAAAACCCATCAACCCGCTTCTTAAAAATATTTAGCGAGGCAGCCTCCACCACTTCAACGGGCAGAGAATTCCAGAGATTCACCACCCTTTGAGTGAAGAAGTTCCTCCTCAACTCTGTTCTAAACCGCCCCCCCTTTATCTTGAGGCTGTGCCCCCTAGTCCTACTGTCTTTTTTGAGTGGGAACAGTCTCTCCACCTCTATCCTATCCATCCCATTAACAGGCAACCTGTAAAATCCTCATTCCTGTCTTCAAATTCTCCGTGGTCTTGTTCCCTTTTTATTGCCTCCAATCCTACAACCCCACATGGAAGTTAAGCACCCTGTGACCATTCACACTGGCTCCAACCTACTCCAATTTCAAATCCCTTTCGAGCCTCTGATTTTCGTCAGTGTTTTGAAAGAGGTTGTTTCCAAAGTTTCCGAGTTCTTGAGTGACCTCAGGGTCAAGATGGAAAGTGTGAGATGAATAATGAGCTAATTCTTGTTTGAACCCATGATTGAACGCCTGCTTGGGTTCTGACATTGTTAACAGCGAGGTTAAGTATTAGCGGGAGAGGTGTTTGATTAGTTCTCCAGCTACAGCTTCAGCTCAGTGTTAAATGTATGTTGTATCTCAGCCGTGCCCTCACACCTGAAGAGGACTGAACAAAAACTCTCGCCTTCTTTGCTTTCCCTTACACTTGCAGCAGGAGGTTTGGAAAGTCACGCTTGAAGATGAGGAAGGGTTGTGGTGAGTTACAACGGGTGTCCCGAACTCTGAATAGGAACCAACCCAGGAATGAAAAGTTAAGCTCTGTCATTGACTGTTGGTTTGCCTTGTGTTGTCGAGTCAGTTGATGGAGTTCAGGACCCTGCTGTGGTAGAGTGACTAACAGCTGTCAAACCTTCACATTGGATGAGAGTATTTCAGTCTTTTCCTGGGGCATACATGTCACCGTTGTCAGAATCAGGCTCCCCGTGTACAAAATTGTGAAAACTGACAAATACAAAAAGCCAATGATTTATTTACTGTCAGAAGGTTGTGAGTTGAAGGTCTTGAAGAAATTCTATTTTCTAATTATCTCCATTATGCGTACTGAGAATTCCTCCATCGCCCAACACTGCTGTTGGATTTGCAATGCCCAGATTTTACTCTGTCTTTGATTAATTATTGTCAGATGCATTAGTATACAGTGAAAAGTATTGTTTCTTGTACGCTATACAAAACACACCATTCACAGAGAAGGAAAGTAGAGGATGCAGAATGTACTGTTACAGCCATAGCTAGGGAGTAGAGAAAGATCAGCTTCATATAAGGTAGGTTGGGGCACAATGGTTAGCACTGCTGCCTCACAGTGTCAGATACTTGGGTTTGATTCTCGACTCGGGTCACCGTCTGTGCGGAGTTTGCACATTCTCCTCATGTCTGCATGGGTTTCCTCCCACAGTCCAAAGATGCGCGGGTTAGGTTGATTGGCCATGCTAAACAAGCCCTAGTGTCAGGTGCATTAGTAGGGTAAATATGTGGTTATGGGAAAAGACCTGGGTGGGATTGCGGTCGATGAAGACTCGATGAACTGAATGGCCTCCTTGTACACAGTTGGGATTCTGTGATTCTATGAAAAGTCTGACAGCAGCAGAGAAGGAATTGTTCTTGAGTCGGTTAGTACATGACCTTAGACTTTTGTATCTTTTTCCCAACAGAAGAAGATGGAAGAGAGAATGTCCAGGATTTCTGAGGTCCTCGATTATACTGGCTGCTTTGCCGAGACAGTGGGAAGTGTAGACAGAGTCAATGGATAGAACATAGAACATTACAGCACAAACAGGCCCTTCGGCCCTCGAGTTGCGCCGATCACATCAACCCCACCAATCTATAGACCTATCTATAACCCCCAATCCCATTAAACCCCATATACTCATCCAGAAGTCTTTTAAAAGACCCCAGCGAGTTCGCCTCCACCACCGATGACGGCAGCCGATTCCATTCACTCACCACCCTCTGAGTGAAAAACTTACCCCTAACATCACCTCTGAACTTCCCTCCCCGCACCTTAAATCTGTGTCCTCTCGTAGCGACCATTTCAACCCGGGGAAATAGCCTCTGAGAGTCCACCCTATCTATTCCTCTCAACATTTTATAAACTTCTATCAGGTCGCCTCTCAACCTTCACCTCTCCAGGGAAAAGAGTCCCAGCTCCCTCAACCTATCTTCATAAGGCATGCCTCCCAGTCCAGGCAACATCCTTGTAAATCTCCTCTGCACCCTTTCAATAGCTTCTACATCTTTCCTATAGTGAGGCGACCAGAACTGCGCACAGTACTCCAAATGAGGCCTGACGAGGGTCCTGTAAAGTTGCAGCATTACCTCCCGACTCCTAAACTCAATCCCTCGATTAATGAAGGCCAGTACACCATACGCCTTCTTGACCACCTCCTCCACCTGCGAGGCCGATTTAAGAGTCGAGGTTGGTTTGGGAGGTGGGAGGTTGGTTTGCATGATGAATTGTCAATAGTTAAGCTGTCTCCTGCATGTCAAGGTATTTAAATTTTATGTGTTTGGAAATTTGCTGGAAGTGCAAACTAATATCGTCACAGCCAGGGGCAAATGGGCATCTGGGTGAACAGGGCAAATAACACAATTTATCCCCAATCAGACTAAAGAATTGCAAATTAATTGTGCAGGGACTGAGGAGGAAGTGTAAATTGGAGTGGGTGAATTTCATCTCAATTCAGGCGCAGAAAGAGAAATAAAGATGGAAAGAAAGAGTAAATTAAGACAACTAAAGGTCCCTTCCATTGCTTAGCGCTCAGTCTGAGGTTTGTCAAAGTCAGGGCTGGATAGGTGACACAAACTGAACAGGGACATTCATTTCCAAAGGCAGCATTTCAAGGTTACTGAAGCAGTTTCCCAAAAAAAGGCAGAAGGACTTTTTCTTATGAGAGAAGAATCTTCACTTATGGAACTTGTCCGGAGGGAGAGATGGAGAAAAAAATTATCCTCGTCGCCAGTGTAGTAAATCAGCAAAAAGCCAGTTTCCAGTACCAAACACCTATTATTGTGCACTAGAACAGCACAGTGGCACAGTGGTTAGCACTGCTGCCTCACAACATCAAGGGGCTGGGTTCAATTCCCGGCTTGGGTCACAGTCTATGTGGAGTTTGCATGTTCTCCCCGTGTCTGCATGGGTTTCTTCCGGGTGCTCCGGTTTCCTCCCACAGTCCAAAAGATGTGCTGGTTAGATGCATTGGTCATGCTAAATTCTCCCTTGGTGTACCCAAACAGGTGCCAGAGTGTGGTGACTCGGGTATGTGCACAGTAACTTCATTGTAGGAGTGGCACAGTAGTTAGACTGCTGCCTCACAGTGCCAGGGACCTGGGTTCGATTCCTGGCGTGGGTCACTGTCCGCAGGTTCTCCCCATGGCTGCGTGGGGGTTCCTCCGACTGCTCCCACATTCTGAAAGACGTGCTGGTTAGGGTGCATTGACCCGAACAGATGCCGGAGTGCGGCGACTCGGGGAATTTCACAGTAACTTCATTGCAGTGTTAATGTAAGCCTTGCTTGTGACTAATAAATAAACTTTACTTTCATAGTGTTAATGTGTGTCTGTTAATGTAAGTCTGCGTGTGACAATAATAAATAAACTTGAAAACTTAAACAGAGAGAAGGGCCACATCTCGAGGGCATCATGGCAGCACAGAGGCTATCTCTGTTGCTGTGCGGACACATGGATTTGGGCCTGTGTCCGTGGGAGTTTGCGTGTTCTCCCCGTGGTTGCGTGGGTTTCCTCCGGGTGCTCCAGTTTCCTCCCACATCCCAAAAATGTGCTTTTAGGCTGATTGATTGGGTAACAAATTGTCCCTATATTGGACCTCCCTGATCCTCGCACATTAGGCATAGACTAAAATCATGAATAGGTCACTGACCATGGGACGGCGGCGCGGGCTCGTTGGGCCGAAGGGCCTGTTTCCCGTGCTGTGTTGTTCTTTATCTGTTGCTTACGGCTAAGCAGTTTACACTGTGGAACTGCAGAGCTGGTCTGGGTAAAGTAATAGGCTTAAAAACCCCTGCTAACCACTTCTCACTGGGCGAGCCTTTGCTCACTCAATAAGAAAGCGCGTGGGGAGATCTATCGATGATCTCCCACGGCCATCGTAACATTTACAGTTAAAATGTGAAATTTTTCAAAATCTCCAAACCTGAAGGATTGAGACTTGACCTTGCATTTGTTCACTTCCCGCGCCAGCTAGACAGATTGGCAGCAAATAACAGTTACCGTGCTGCTATTGGGATTCTGACGCTGAAATGGATAAGTCTTAAATTTTGTGCAAATACCCCAATCTGATGCCTCTGAACAGGTGTCAATGGTGAGGTCATCTACCTGAAGTTGTCAGATTCTTGGCACATAAAATGAATGACACAAAGGTTAGTGGAGTTGCTGATCGTGCCGGGGAGTTGTCAGAGGGTACTACAGGATGTAGGTGGATGGAGTTTAATCCGGACAAATGCGAGGTGACACATTTTGGAGGATCAAATTTAGCTGTGAATTATACTGTAAATGGCAGAACCCTTAGAAACATTAATGTACAGAGGGATCTGGGTGTGCAGGTCCACAGTTCCCTAAAAGTGGCAACAGAGGTGGCCAAGGTGGTTAAGAAGATATATGGCATGCGTGCCTTCATCTGCTGGGGCACCGGGTAAAAGAGTTGGGAAATCATGTTGCAGCGATATAAGACCTTGGTTAGACTGCATTTGGAGTGTTGCGTGCAGTTCTGGTCACTACACTACCAGAAGGACGTGGAAGCTTTGGACAGAGTGCGAAGAAGGTTCACTAAGACATTGTCTGGTCTCAAGGCTATGAGGAGAGGTTGAATAAACTGGGATTGTTTTCACTGGAAAGACAGAGGGGAGACCTGATAGAGGTCCGCAAAATTATGAGAAGCATAGAAAAGATGGCTTGTCAGAGGCTTTTTCATCGGGGTGGAAGTGTCAATGAAAAGGGGGCACAGGTTCAAGGTGAGAGGGGGAAAGTTTAAGGGGGATGTGCGGGGCAACTTTTTCCACGCAGAGAGTGGTGGGTGCCTGGAACACGCTGCCAGAGGATGTGGGGGAAGTGGACACATTAGCAACATTTAAGAGGCATCTGGATGGGTACATGGATAGGGAGGGAATAGAGGGATACGGACTGAGTAAAGGCAGAGGGTTTTTTTTAATGTTTAGTTAGGACATCATGATCGGCACAGGCTTAGAGGGCCAAAGGGTCTGCTCCTGTGCTGTACTTTGTAAATCATTTGGTGAGCACATTACTGTGGGAGAGAATCTGGTCTGTTATGGTTGAGACACTCAGTGCGAAATTCAGTTTGCTTTACCCGGAGACGGTTTTGCCTCAAAATGAGTGGCAAACTTTTCTTTACTGTTGTTTGGAGATTTGGAGATCTGAAATAAGAACAGAGGAAAGTTTGATGCCATCAGCAGGTCAGGCACCATGTGTGGAGATGGAGAAACAGAGATAACTTGGCTTATCACCAGTGGCGATTGACATGAAATATTAATCTACCAAATGTTACCCACCCCACAGATCTCACCTGTCCTGTTGTGCGATTCCAGGATTTTCTCTTCTTAGTTTTGAATGCTCTATCTTTGAGCAATAGAAATAAACAGCTGGTTATTAATAGATTAAATTGGACATCCTTCAGCCTGTGACATGTTCCAACCGAGCTTGCGAGTACATAACAATTCGACCAATGTTCTCCTGCACGGCTTTGTACCTTGGCTGGGTCTTTGTAATCAAGGTGTACCATGTAGGAATTCGGAGGCACCAAACAAAGAATCACATGATAAAGCTTAGAAACCAGCCTGATTCTGATCCGCTGATACAATTCAGTGTTTTCTAACATACTGACCGGATGTTTATCACAGCAGAGCTTATTGTTTTCAGCTTGGCTCAGCACGGAGCACCCTTATTCCAACATCAGAAGGTTGTGGGTTCAGTTCCTGCTCTTGGGGTGTAAGACTGTATGATAGTATTGAGGGAGTGCCTCTTTCTGGGTGGCATGTTGGCACAGTGGGTTAGCACTGCTGCCTCACAGCTCCAGGGACCCGGGTTCGATTCTCTGCTTGGGTCACTGTCTGTGTGGAGTTTGCACATTCTCCTTGTGTCTGCGTGGGTTTCCTCCGGGTGCTCCGGTTTCCTCCCACACCCCAAAGATGTGCAGGTTAAGTATATTGGCCATGCCAAATTGCCTCTTAGGGTCTCAGGATGCATAGGTTAGGGGGATTAGTGGGTAAATATGTGGGAGGATGGGGATGGGGCTTGGGTGAAATTGTGAATGGTGCAGACTCGATGGGTTGAATGGGTTGCTTTCTGTGCTGTAGGGATCCTATGATTGAGTTGCTATCCTGTCGGTGTAATTGCTTATTTGTTCGGGTAGATGTAAAAGATCCCATAGCATCATTTAAAGAAAAGCAGGCAGGGGGTCTCTCGTTCTCGCTCTCCCTCGTGTCCCTCTGTCCACACCACTAAAAAGTAACCCAATGTGTGGATACTTGCCACATACAAACGAGCCGCTGTGTTTCCCTGCACTTCGAGCAAGATATCATGAATTGATCATGAGAAGTGGTAAATAAATGAAAGTGCGTTCATCTCTGCAGGAGTCCCTCAGGATAAGTGTCCTCGGCCCAACCATCTTCATCTGCTTTATCAATGATCTTCCTTCCATCATAAGGTCAGAAGTGGGGATGTTTGCCGATGATTACACTATGTTCAGCACCATTCGTGATTCCTCGAAGACTGAAACAGTCTATGTTCAAATGCAGCAAGGCCTGGATAATATCCAGGCTTGGGTTGACAAGTGACATTCATGCCACACGAGCGCCACGAAATGACCATCTCCAACAGGCGAGAATCTAACCATCTCCCCTTAACATTCAATGCATTACTATCACTGAATCCCCACTATCAACGTTCTGGGGGTTATCATTGATCAGAAACTGAACTGGACTAGCCATATAAATACTGTGACTAACAGAGCAGGTTAGAGGCTGGGAATACTGCAGTGAGTAACTCACCTCCTGACTCCCCAAAACCTGTCCCACCATCTACAAGGACACAAGTCGGGAGTGTGATGGAATACTCCCCACTTGCCTGGATGGGCGCAGCTCCAACAACACTCAAGAAGCTCGACACCATCCAGTACAAAACAGCCCGCTTGACTGGCACCACATCCCCAAACATTCAATCCCTCCACCATCAATGCACACTGGCAGCCGTGTGTACTAATCTACAGGAACTCATCAAGGCTCCTGAGACACCACCTTCCAAACCCACGACCACTTCCATCTAGAAGGACAAGAGCAGCAGACACGTGGGAACACCACCACCTACAATTCCCCCTCCAAACCACTCACCATCCTGACTCGGAAATCCATCTCCATTCCTTCACTGTGGCTGGGTCAAAATCCTGGAACTCCCTCCCTAACAGCACTGTGGGTGTACCTACGCCTCAGGGACTGCAGCAGTTCAGGAAGACAGCTCACCACCACCTTTTGAAGGGTAATTAGGGATGGGTTATAAATACTGACCCAGCCAGTGAGACCCACACCCCATAAACTTTGAAAAATTGCCTCCATAACTAGCTCCTACTACTGGAAATAAATGTTACTGCATGCTAAATTTATTTTGATTTGATTTATTATTGCCACATGTATTAGGATGCAGTGAAAATTATTGTTTCTTGTGCGCTATACAAAGCATTCTGTTCATAGAGTACATAGGAGAGGAGGGAAGGAGAGGGTGCAGAATAGAGTGTTGCAGTGACATATATCTACAGTGCAACATCAGTTGATGATTGATTGGGTGGCATGATGACACAGTGGTTAGCACTGTCACCTCACAGTACCAGGGGCCTGGGTTCAATTCCCAGCTTGGGCCACTGTCTGTGTGGATAATGCACATTCTCCCCATGTCTGCGTGGGTTTTCTCCGACTGCTCTGGTTTCCTCCTACGCTTCAAAGATGTCTTGGTCAGGTTGATTGGCCATGCTAAATTGACCCTTAGTGTCAGGCAGATTTGCAGGGTAAAAATACGTTGGGGTTGCGGGGATGGGGGCTGGGTGGGATTGTGGTTGGTGCAGACTCAATGGGCCAAATGGCCTCCTTCTGCACTGTAGGGATTCTATAGACTTGGGTGTGTGTACATCGTTCACAATCCATTGGGCAGAAGTTCAGATCTTTATGCCATGGTTATTTTGGGTGAGATTTTACAGCCTCACTTGGGCGAGACTCGAATTTTCCACCCGAGGTCAACGGAGATTTCCATTGCCGGATCCTCGCTTGCTCCGATTCGGTGACAAGCGAGGTGGCGGAGGTCTGGCCCTTGTCTTTACACAATTCTGATTTCTGACCCTCTCCATTACTGGGGGGGGGGGCGGACGGGATGGGGGGTGGTTTCCTCACCTCATGTCTGGGCTTGTTGAATTTGATTTGATTTGATTTATTATTGCCACATATATCAGTATGCAGCGAAAAGTATTGTTTCTTGCACGCTATGCAGACAAAGCATACTGTTCATAGAGAAGGAAAGGAGGCAGAATGTAGTGTTGCAGTCATAAATCATAACTATAGAACCCTACAGTGCAGAAAGAGGCCCTTCGGCCCATCGAGCCTGCACCGACCACAATTCCCCCCCCGCCCCCGCCAGGCCCTACACCCATATCCCTACATATTTTACCCAATAATCCCTCTAACCTACGCATTTCAGGACACTAAAGGACAATTCTTAGCACGGCCAATCAACCTTAACTGCACATCTTTTGACTGTGGGAGGAAACCGGAGCACCCGGAGGAAACCCACGCAGACACGAGGAGAATGTGCAAACTCCACACAGACAGCGACCCGAGCCGGGAATCGAACCCAGGTCCCTGGAGCCATGAAGCAGCAGCGCTTACCGTTGTGCTATCGTGCTAGTCGCAGCGATGGTGTAGAGAAAGACCAACTTAATGAGAGGTAGGTCCCATTCAAAAGTCTGACAGCAGCAGGGAAGAAGCTGTTCTTGAGTCGGTCGGGATGTGACCTCAGACTTTCGTATCTTTTTCCCGACGGAAGAAGGTGGAAGAGAGAATGTCCGGGGTGTGCAAAGATTAATCACTGTGATGGATCAATATCTCCAGTGTTGTATCTTCGGATCAGGAGGAGGGCAGCAGGTGAACTGGATGGATATTGGTGTTCTTTTTGTCCAGACTATTCCCATGTTGTTAAGATCTTAGATAAGCTTTTGTCAAAGCCGATAGCATCCAAAGTTCCTTCAGGCAGTTTAAGCCATAGATCTGCCGTCTCATCGATTGCCATGCTGCATATGATTAGGAGCCAGCTGGGAGTGCGGATTGTTTTATACACTATAATTCTTCATCATCTTAACATCAATTCCCCCTCAGTCCAATCACGGGAAGTGCAACAAAAAGTCAGCATAAAATTACATTTCACCGTTAAAGACCGAAGATCGAAAATAAGTAAATAGTAATCAAATAATATCTAAACTAAATAATAAAATGGCTGGCGCAGTGGTTAGCACTGCTGCCTCAGAGTGTCAGGGTCCCGGGTTTGATTCCCAGCTCGGGTCACTGTCCGTGTGGAGTTTGCACGTTCTCCCCGTGTCTGCATGGGTTTCCTCCGGGTGCTCCGGTTTCCACCCACAGTCTGAAAGACGCGCTGGTGAGGGTGCATTGACCCGAACAGGCGCCGCCGGAGTGTGGCGACCCAGGGGAATTTCACAGTAACTTCATTGCAGTGTTAGAACATAGAATCTTACAGAACAGGAAGAGGCCATTGGGCCCATTGACCACAATCCCAACCCAGGCCCTACAGTCCAAAGATGTGCGGGTTAGGTTCATTGGCTATGCTAAAATTGCCCCTTAGTGTCCTGGGATGTGTAGGTTAGAGGGATTAGCAGGTAAATGTGTAGGGATATGGGGATAGGGTCTGGGTGGGATTGTGTTCGGTGCAGACTCGATGGGCCGAAGGGCCTGTTTCTGCACTGTAGGGTTCTATGTTATAACAACCCCATGCATTTACCCTAGCTGGTCCCCCTGACACCAAGGGACAATTTTAGCACGGCCAATGAGCCTAACCCGCGCATCTTTGGACTGTGGGAGGAAACCGGACCGCCCGGAGGAAACCCACGCAGACACGGGGAGAACGTACATACTCCACGCGGACAGTGACCTGAGGCTGGGATTGAACCTGGCCCCCTGGCGCTGGGAGGTAGCAGTGCTAACCCACTGTGCCACCGCGCCACCCCTTGCATTATGTAAGCCCTACCTGTGACTAATGAATAAACTTTAACTTTAAGTTTGTCCTCTCGGTAATGCCTGCTTCCCTCCCTGACAGAATGTTGGAACTTTAGGTTGATGTGGAAATCTAGTCTGTTGTTTTCTTTCGAGGATTAAATGTTTTGTGGCAGGTGCCAGTCAGTGAGTTATCGCCGTTCAGATCTGTTTGTCCCAAGGTACGTGACCAATCACTCGCCACTTTGATATTAAAAACTTCCCCACTTCTCGACTGGAATTATCAGGCCACCACGTGACGCTCTCCAGTATTCCGTTGCTTAGCAACCGGTGAAGGCGCTGGCAAGTAAATGCAGATATTGATAGGAATATTTACAGCATTTGCTCCAATCAGGACTGATCAGCTTTAGCGGCTGTGTAAGAACATTGTCAGAAACGCGCTGTTATCTTCAAAGCGCTGAACTGAGGCAGATCCACCCTGACCAGCAATGTCCAACTTGATTCAGAACATAAAGAACTTGCATTTACCTAGCGCCTTTCACATGCCAGGTAAAATGCTTTTCAAGTATAGCTGCTGTAGTAATGTAGGAAACATGGGAGGCAATTGACACACAGCAAGCTCCGATGGGCGGCACGGTAGCACAGAACATAAGGAATAGGAGCAGGAGTAGGCCATCTGGCCCCTCGAGCCTGCCCCTCCATTCAATAAGATCATGGCCGATCTGAAGTGGATCAGTTCCACTTTCCCGCCTGCCCCCCATAACCCTTAATTCCCCTGTCTATCAGAAATCTGTCTAACCGTGACTTAAATATATTCAACGAGGCAGCCTCCACCACTTCAATGGGCAGAGAATTCCAGAAATGAGTGGTTAGCACTGCTGTCTCACAGCTCCAGGGGCCCGGGTTCGATTCCTGGCTCGGGTCACTATCTGTGCGGAGTCTGCATGTTCTCCCCGTGTCTGCGTGGGTTTCCTCCGGGTGCTCCAGTTTCCTCCCACAGTCCAAAGATACGTGAGTTAGGTTGATTGGCCATGCTAAATTGCCCCTTTGTGTCCTGGGATGTGGGGATTAATGGGCTAAATATGTGTGATTCCCGGGATAGGCCCTGGGTGGGATTGTTGTCAGTGCAGACTTGATGGGCTGAATGGTGTCCTTCTGCAATGTGGGATTTCGATAGGTTCTGGTCACAGATAAAACCATGTAATCTACTTTAGGGGGAAGGTCGAGTGGTATTATTGCTAGACTATTAATCCAGAAACTCAGCTAATGTTCTGGGGTCCCAGGTTCGAATCCTACCACAGCAAGTGATGGAAATCGAATTTAATAAAAAAAAATCTGAAATTAAAACTCCACTGATGACCATGAAACCATTGTCAACTATAAAAAAACAACACATCTGGTTGACTAATGTCCTTTCGGGAGGGAAATCTGCCGTCCTTACCTGGTCTGGCCTACATGTGATTCCAGAGCCACAGCGATGTGGTTGACTCTCAACTGACCTCTGAAAGACTGAGTGGGGCACTCAGTTCAAGGGCAATTAGGGATGGGCAATGAATGCTGGCCCAGCCAATGGCACCCATGCCCCACAATTGAATGAATAAAACAATTTTGTTGGTGTTGATTGAGGGATAAATATTGGCTGTGACGCTGGGGAGATCTCCCTTCCTATCAAATTTCCTTACCTTTGAGTCACCTTTCTGGCCCATGGCAGGAAGACATCCATGTGTCCTTGGACTGGAGTCATTTATAGTACAAAGAACAAAGAACAACACAGCACGGGAAACAGGCCCTTCGGCCCAACGAGCCCGCGCCGCCGTCCCATGGTGAGTGACCTATTCATGATTTTAGTCTATGCCTAATGTGTGAGGATCAGGGAGGTCCAATATAGGGACAATTTGTTACCCAATCAATCAGCCTAAAAGCACATTTTTGGGATGTGGGAGGAAACCGGAGCACCCGGAGGAAACCCACGCAACCACGGGGAGAACGCGCAAACTCCCACGGACACAGGCCCAAATCCATGTGTCCCGCACAGCAACAGAGATAGTCTCTGAGCTGTCATGATGCCCTCGAGATGGTCCAGTTCACGCACACCAACGACACGAAGCAGTAGGCAACTCCCGAAGCAACATCCAAGAGCAGCCCACCACAACCTGCCGCCCGCATACACATACAACATGGGAATTGTTGGGTTCTTGTGGCTATTGAACAGTTTCCTAATCATTCCTGCTGTGGCAGGCATCACACCGGCAGCATCCGAATGCACTGTCATTGTGATATGAGTCCAGTACCGTAATCGGCACACACCCCAGCGCGGCAGGTTTATCAGGAAACCGCTATGCATTGTTACTGCTCCTCAAATAGAATTCTCCAACCTCACCCGTGGCTGGGATTCCCGGGATGGCGGGACTGATGTGTGAGGAGAGATTGACGAGGTCAGGATTGTTTTCACTGGAGTTCAGATGAATGAGGGGGGTTCTCATAGAGAATTATAAAACTCTAACAGGACGAGACAGGGTGGATGCGGGGAGGATGTTCCCAATGGTGGGGGGGAGTCCAGAATCAGGGGTCACAGTCTGAGGATTCGGGGTAGACCATTTAGGACGGAGATGAGGAGACATTTCTTCACCCTGAGAGTGGTGAGCCTTTGGAATTCATTCCCACAGGAAGTAGTTCATACTAAAACATAGAATGTATTCAAGAGGCGGCTGGATATAGCACTTGGGGTTAAAGGGATCAAAGGTTACAGGGAGAAAGCAGGATGAGGCTGCTGAGTTGGATGATCAGCCATGATCGTGATGAATGGCGGAGCAGGCTCGAAGGGCTGAATGGCCTCCTCCTGCTCCTAGCTTCCATGTTTCTATTCTCCAGTCCTGCTGCAGTGAATGGAGATTTGTCTGAGCGCCAAATTCTCTGTCCTCATTGACAATGGTGGTGGGGCGAACCATATCAGAGAGTTCCTGCCAACGTGTGTTAACATCTCTACCTCGCTGCCCTCTCCCTTCTTACTGTCTGATCTCCCACTCACTCCCCTCTTTCTCCTTAGTCCATTCTCTTTCCCTCCCCTTTCCCTCTCTCGCCCCCCCTCTCCCCGTCCCATTCTCGCCCCACACTTTCCCCCTTTCCTCTCTCCCCACTCCCCTCCCGAGTCCCTATTTCTTCCTACCCTCTGCTTTCTCCCACTCTCCAACCTGCTCCCCCCTCTCCCTTCACTGTTATTCATTAACGCAGTCAGCTCAGACGTACAGTCAGATAAAAGGAGGAAAGGTTTGCCACACGGTGAGTTACTGGACCAGTTAGTGGAGCTTTGTTGGAAAGGTGTTGCTTACAGTCCAGGATGGAAGAGAGGGTAAAAACTAACTAATGTTTCTGATGATGACAATATATGCCACATGACTAATCATGGAAACAGAGAAACTAGAAATAGGAGGAGGCCATTTGGCCCTTCGAGCCTGCTCCCACCACTCATTTTGATCATTGCTGATCACCGAGTTCAATATCTTCGTTCTTTTTCAAAATGGGCAAAATGGTATACATGAACAAGAGCTACGCCGACAGAGAGCAGTTTATTTGCATATACAAAGAACAAAGAACAACACAGTACGGGAAACAGGCCCTTCGGCCCAACGAGCCCGCGCCACCGTCCCATTGTCAGTGACCTATTCATGATTTTAGTCTACGCCTAATGTGTGAGGATCAGGGAGGTCCAATATAGGGACAATTTGTTACCCAATCAATCAGCCTAAAAGCACATCTTTGGGATGTGGGAGGAAACCGGAGTACCCGGAGGAAACCCACGCAACCACGGGGAGAACGCGCAAACTCCCACGGACACAGGCCCAAATTCATGTGTCCGCACAGCAACAGAGATAGCCTCTGAGCTGTCATGTTGCCCTCGAGATGGTCCAGTTTACGCACACCAATGACATGAAGCAGTAGGTACATAAACAGCAAACATCCTGCGTACATAAACAGCAAAAAGACTATAGCAGAAGGAAGACGAATACCAGTACAAAAGGCTGTCGGAAACCTAACATTTGGAGAAATTAAAGATGTTTGTGCAGCAGCAGGACTGATTGTAGCAGTAGAGAATAAATTCTACCCACGTGCGTGGAACAGAGACGTACAGTTCAGAGACAGAATGCGAGTTCAGCTGAAAAATGAAGATGGGTCTTTATGTTTAGAGCAGTTTCCCACACGTAAGTCAGTAATGTTACATGTCGCTGAAATGATTCCAAAACTGAAGAGCAGGACTCAGAAGGCTGGAGGGGGAGACCAGAATGCACAACCAGGAGAAGGTGGCAAGAAAAGCAAGAAGAAGAGGAAGAAGTAATTCTATTCATGACACTAGATAGTGTCATGATAGTGTCATTTCTTAGATAGTGATAGCCTTTTTCCTAGGATGGAGAAAGCTAGCACAAGGGGGCACGACTTTAAATTAAGGGGGGGTAGTTATAGGACAGATGTCAGGGGTAGGTTCTTTACCCAGAGGGTGGTGAGGGACTGGAATGCCCTGCCTGCTGCAGTTGTAAATGCGCCTAGTTTGGGGGCGTTTAAAAGATCTGTGGATAGGTTTATGGACGAAAAGGGATTGGTTTAGGCTAGTGGGTCATTGTTTTGTAACTGGTCGGCGCAACATCGTGGGCCGAAGGGCCTGTTCTGCGCTGTAGTGTTCTATGTTCTACTAGCTTTAGTTATATTTATTTTTTACACCATTCCTATACAGTAAACCCATTGAGCATGCTGTGCTTGCATTTGGTCCATAACGTAAGACAAAACTGGCACCACCTTGTTCTTAGTAGTTGGGAGGGAATAAATTCAAAATTATAATTATTTTAGATTAAGGTAGGAACATATTCAGATATTTCTTAAAAGGTGCCCTATGGTTAATTTTTCATTGCATTTCTGACTTCAAGTTCGTGCCCATAACAAAATGATATAATTCATCCCTTTAAAATGCGATGCCACTTTTGAAAGTCCAAAGATGTGTAGGTTAGGTGGATTAGCCTTGGTAGATGTGTGGGATTTCTGGTATAGGGTGGGGTGAGATGCTCTTTGGAGAGAGTGGGTGCAGACTTGATGGGCCAATTGGGCTCTATCTGCTTTGTTTGATTATTGGAGAGCTTAATGAAGTTTGGGCTGATGTAGATTTGGCAGAGCTTTTTTTTTGGGGAGGAAAATGATCAAAAAAATAAGTGATACTGACATTCAAAGTAAGAATTTGTCAGCGTATGAAGCTGCAAAATTTAGCTGACATGGACAAGATGGGTTAAATGCTCTGCTGTTGTGCCATAAATGTTAACTATATTTGCACAAAATTCAATATCTGTAAAGTATGCAAAAGCTCTTTTGCTTAAAAAGAAATGCATGCCCTTTGTCAAGCTGATCGTAATGAAATAAAGAAACTGTTCTGTTTTCAAAAAAAAAATTATTTTTGTTGTGGGCAAGGTTTTAGAAAAAATTATTAGGGATAGGATTTATAGTTATTTGGAGAGCAATGAGTTGATTGGAGACAGTCAGCATGGTTTTGTAGCGGGTATGTCGTGCCTTACTAACCTTATTGAGCTCTTTGAGAAAGTGACCAAAGAGGTGGATGGGGGTAAGGCAGTTGACGTGGTATATATAAGAACATAAGAACATAAGAAATAGGAGCAGGAGTAGGCCATCTGGCCCTTCGAGCCTGCCTCGCCATTCAATAAGATCATGGCTGATCTGTCGTGGCTCAGTTCCACTTTCCGGCCCTCTCCCCATAACCCTTAATCCCCTCTCTTATCAAAAACAATTTGGATTTTAGTAAGGCGTTTGATAAGGTTCACCATGGTAGGCTTCTGCAGAAAATGCAGATGTATGGGATTGGGGGTGATCTAGGGAATTGGATCAGGAATTGGTTAGCAGATAGGGGACAGAGGGTGGTGGTTGATGGTGAATATTCATCATGGAGTTTGGTTACGAGTGGTGTGCCTCAGGGATCTGTTTTGGGGCCACTGCTGTTTGTAATTTTTATTAATGATCTGGATGAGGGTATAGTTGGGTGGATTAGTAAATTTGCTGATGACACCAAAGTCGGAGGTGTGGTAGATTGTGAGGAAGGGTGTCTTAGTCTACAGGGAGACTTGGACAGGTCTGGGCCGAGAGGTGGCGGATGGAGTTTAATGCGGAGAAGTGTGAGGTAATTCATTTCGGTAGGAGTAACAGATGTGTTGAGTATAGGGCTAACGGGAGGACTTTGAATAGTGTGGAGGAGCAGAGGGATCTAGGTGTATGTGTACATAGATCCCTGAAAGTTGGGAATCAAGTAGATAAGGTTGTTAAGAAGGCATACGATGTCTTGGCGTTTATTGGTAGGGGGATTGAATTTAGGAGTCGCAGCGTCATGTTGCAACTGTACACAACTCTGGTGCGGCCGCACTTGGAGTACTGTGTGCAGTTCTGGTCCCCACATTACAGGAAGGATGTGGAGGCTTTGGAGAGGGTGCAGAGGAGGTTTACCAGGATGTTGCCTGGTATGGAGGGGAGGTCCTATGAGGAGAGACTGAGGGATTTGGGGTTGTTTTCGCTAGAAAGAAGGTGGCTAAGAGGGGATCTTATTGAAACATATAAGATGATTAGAAGTTTAGATAGGGTGACTTAGACAGGTTGCAGAGCTGGGCCGCGAGGTAGCGGATGGAATTTAATGCGGAGAAGTGTGAGGTAATTCATTTCTGTAGGAGTAACAGATGTGTAATAGATGTGTAATAGCCTTTTTCCTCTGATGGAGAAAGCTAGCACGAGGGGGCATGGCTTTAAATTAAGGGGGATGTCAGGGGTAGGTTCTTTACCCAGAGGGTGGTGAGGGATTGGAATGCCCTGCCTGCTGCAGTTGTAAATGCGCCTAGTTTGGGGGCATTTAAGAGATCTGTGGATAGGTTTATGGACAAAAAGGGATTGGTTTAGATTAGTGGGTTAGTGTTTTTTTTTTAAAAACTGGTCGGCGCAACATCGTGGGCCGAAGGGCCTGTTCTGCGCTGTAATGTTCTATGTTCTATGTTCTCCCCATATTCCTTAATCCCTTTAGCCCCAAGAAACAAGGATGCATTGGTATACAATCCTCTTCCCTTCTCCCTTGTTAAGGTTAAGGCATTGAGTGGTGGCATAGTGATTAGAGCCAAGGACCTGGGTTCGATTCCCGGCTTGGGTCACTGTCTGTACAGAGTCTCCCCATGTCTGCGTGGGTTTCCTCCGGGTGCTCCGGTTTCCTCCCACAGTCTGAAAGACGTGCTGGTTAGGCACTTTGGCCATGATAAGTTCTCCCTCAGTGTATCTGAATAGAAGCTGGAGTACTGCGACTAGGGGACTTTGAGTGACTTCATTGCAGCGTTAATGTAAGCCTACTCGTCACACTGATAAATAAACTTAAACTTAAGCCTCTCTTTCTCCTTTATCCCCAATGTGGAGATGCTGGCATTGGACTGGGGTGGGGCTCAGTAAGAAGTCTCACAACACCAGGTTAAAGTCCAACAGGTTTATTTAGAATCACGAGCTTTAAGACCACTGCTCCTTCCTCATCTGATGACCTCACCTCATAAAGGAGCAGCGCTCCGAAAGCTCGTGATTCTAAATAAACCCATTGGACTTTAATCTGGTGTTGTGAGACTTCTTGATGTCCTTTATCCCTGCCCTTCCATCCCTTCCTCTCTCTTCCCTGAATCCCTCCCTCTCTCCCTCCCTCCCTTTCTCTCTCTCTTCCCTGTCTCTCCCTCCCTCTCTCCCTCCCTCTCTCCCTCCCTCTTTCTCCCAAAGATCAAAGAAAATTACAGCACAGGAACAGCCCTCTGGCCCTCCAAGCCTGCACACACCACGCTGCTCGACTGAACTAAAACCTCTTATCCATCCGGGTAACATATCCCTCCATTCCCATCCGATTCGTGTATTTGTCAAGACTCCCCTTAAAAGTCACCACCATATCCCTACCTCCTCCAGCAAACGAGTTCCAGGCATCCACTGCTCGGACATCTCCTATAAACCTTGCCCCTCGCACCTTAAACCTGTGGCCCCCCTAGTAATTGATCCTTCCAGCCTGGGGAAAAAGCTTCTGACTATCCACTCTGTCCATGCCTCTCATAATCCTGTAGACTTCTATCAGGTCTCCCCCTCAACCTCCAGTGAGAACAAACAAAGTTTCTCCAACCTTTCCTCATAGCTAATGCTCTCTATACCAGGCAAAATCTCCTCTCTCTCCCTTTTCTGTCTCTCACACTGGCCTGTGCCTTTCTCTCCCCATCTTGCCCTCTCTCCTCCCATTTGCCCCTCACCCCCGGTCTTTCTCTCCCTCTCTTCCCCTCCTCCTTTTTTCACAGTTCTCATCCTGCCCAGAAAATTCCTCCCAGCCCGTTTTCCCCCTTGAAGGTGGAAGTAAAGCAGAAAGTGACACATTTTGTCTGGATGCAAATGTAGATACGGGGTTCTGTCAGCCAATCAAACTTTATGTCTATGCACTGGTCAGATTAAACCCTCACAGGGTGGTGTGTGAAATTTGAAGACCGGTGATTTAAAAGAGAGAAAAACAGCCTCTAGCCTCTTGGTTGATTCAGACAGCATCCGTTAATGCTGCTGGGGGAATGGAAGTAAACTCCTGGTAGACGTCCTTAAGTCAGATAATGAAGAGTTGACCCTCATAATCCCCGGTAAGGCTGCAAATGCCAGGGGACAAATTGCCTTCTGATGTCCTGCCTGGGAGACTGAGCAACACGAGAATGATACGAACTCTCGACAGATTGCTGTGTGACACTCTGCTCTGTGATCGAAACACCCCTTCTAAATATTAACCTCGCAGAACAAATTCACCAGGACGATGCTGAAACTGAGTGGTTTAAATTATAAAGGGGGCCGACGCATCCTAAACTTGTGTTCCCTCTAACGTAGAAAGACAAAGCGGCTAATCTAATTGAAAATGTCTGTAGCTGATTTAAGGGTTTGATGGGACTGTTAGAGAGAGACCATTCTCTCTGGTAGAGGGCCAGAGGAATTAAGGCAGCCCCTTCAGTGGGCAAGCACTTCACACAGACACACACACACACACACACACACACACACACACAGGGTCGTGGAAATCTGGAACTTTCTCCCTCGGAAAGCGGTGGAGACTGGTGTGTCTCCACCACTGGGTTTTAAGCTTAAATTGATTTATTAGTGTCACTAATAAGTAGCACCGCAATGAAGTTAGTGTGAAAATCCCTTAGTCGCCACACTCCGGTGCCTGTTTGGGTACATTGAGGGAGAGTTTAGTATAGCCCAATGCACGTCTTTCAGAAACCCGAGCATCGGGAAGAAACCCATGCGGACACAGGGAGAATGTGCAAACTTCACACAGGCTGTGACCCAAGCCAGGAATCGAACCCAGGTCACTGGGGCTGTGAGGTAGCAATGTTAACCACTGTGCCACCGTGCTGCCTACTATCAGGAGGAAGTGTGTGTACTGGCGCTATTAACATTTAGCATGAGGCTGGGAGTCAGTGGAATGAGACCTGTATCTACACTGAGCTTGTTTGTATAGTTTTATCTTTTCTTCACTGTTGTGATTCAAGGTATCATTGTGAAAGCTTGCGCTATTACAATGACCATGAAACCATTGCCGATTGTGGTAAAAATCCCTCTGGTTCACCTTGTTGGACACTAAGGGGCAATTTAGCAATGCCAATCAACCAAACCTGCACATCGTTTGGACTGTGAGATGAAACTGGGGCACCTGGAGGAAACCCATGCAGATACGGGGAGAACATGCAGACTCCACACTGACAGTGACTCAAGCAAGCAGAACATGCAGACTCCACACTGACAACGCCAGGGACCCGACCCAGGTTCAATTCCATTGAACCCCTGGGTCCCTGGCGCTGTGAGGCAGCGGTGCTGACCATTGTGAAGGGAGGTTGTCGATCGAAAATTTCCATGTTAAGATTGATAGGCTTTTGTTGGCTAAGGGTTACAGAATCCCACTGAGTTAATGGAGATAACAGACAGACCTGCCTTGATCTAACTGAATATAGGAAGGCTTGAGGGGGCTGAATGGCCTTTTGACTGCTTGGATGTTTGGTAGACTGCTGGATTTTGGGTAGGCCTACCACCTGAGATACCACAATGCCACGGAATGATGTTGGAACTCCCTCTTGGCATCATCACAATCTATTTTACAGCAGGTAAAGTGAACCACACGCCCATCCCAGTGTGATAAAATTCAGAGACTCAAACTGTGCAGTTCATCCTGTTCTGTAATGTTGTGTTCTGAAATGTTCTGTAATGTTGCGTTCTGTAATGTACTGTAATATTGTGTTCTGTAATGTTGTGTTCTGTAATGTACTGTAATGTTGTGTTCTGTAATGTTCTGTAATGTTGCGTTCTATATTTCAGAATCTTACCTTCCATTCAACTAATTATTTCCCGTTCTACATTTGAATTCAGGAATTGTATCTGATGTGCAATCACATTCTTCCCCAACAGATCCAAATTTTGTTTAAAGGGCTGGCATTGACATGATGGGCTGAATGTCCTTCTTCTCTGCTATGTGGTTGTACCTTTCTGTGATTTTAAATAACTGTCCATTCAACAACAATATAAATTTTTATTCAGACACTCCCCTCAATAATTTTCCAAATCATTTCATTTATTTAGTGGGTAACAGAGAGACAAAAATATTCACCATTGTAGGCAAATCCACAATTGGGCAGCACTTATTTAACAACCTTGAGTGCACCAGTGAAACCAGTAATTGATTTGAGATAATCGTAGCTTGTAACATGGTTCAGTCGCAATAGATCTACGTTCACCCACACATCTTTCTATGTTCCCAGAAGACTAAGAAATTTGGCATGTCAGCTACAACTCTCATCAACTTTTACGGATGCATCACAGAAAGCATTCTTTCTGGTTGTATCACAGTTTGGTCTGGGCTCCTGTTCTGCTCAAGACTGCATGAAACTACAAAAGGTCGTGAATGTAGCCCAAACCATCACTCAAACCAGCCTCCCATCCATTGACTCTGTCTACAATTCCCACTGCCTCGGAAAAGTAGCCAGCATAATTAAGGACCCCACACACCCCGGACATTCTCTCTTTCATCTTCTTCCATTGGGAAAAAGATACAAAAGTCTGAGGTCACGTACCGACCATCTCAAGAACAGCTTCTTCCCTGCTGCCATCAGACTTTCGAATGAACCTACCTCACATTAAGTTGATCTTTCTCTGCACCTTAGCTATGACTGCAACACTACCTTCTGCACTATCTCGTTTCCTTCTCTATGAACGGTATGTTTTGTCTGTATGGCGTTTATGAAACAACACTTTTCACTGTATGATAATAAATGTGACAATAATAAATCAAATCAAACATCTGCAAACAAAAGGGATTTGTTCAAACCTTGCACCATTGTGGAGTGACCCCATTGTTCAGGCACCTTTTCATTTCCTAACTGTTTTCTCTATGGCATTTTGGCCAATACGAGTTGACTTGCTAACCAAGCAGTATCTTTTTGTCCTGCTGCATCAATTGTTGTGGCTGTTTGAAATTTGAATTGGCTTGATTTGATTTATTATCGTCACATGTATTAGCATACAGTAAAAAGTATTGTTTCTTGCGCTAGCAAACAAAGCATACCGTCCATAGAGAAGGAAAGGAGAGAGTCAGAATGTACTGTTACTGTCATAGCTAGCGAGGGTGTAGAGAAAGATCAGCTTAATGCAAGGTAGGTCCATTCAAAAGTCTGACAGCAGCAGGGAAGAAGCTGTTCTTGAGTCGGTTGGTACGTGACCTCAGACTTTTGTACCTTTTTCCCAAAGAAAGAAGATGGACAAGAGAATATCCAGGGTGCGTGGGGTCCTTAATTGTGCTGGCTGCTTTTCCAAGGCAGCAGGAAGTGTAGACAGAGTCAATGGATGGGAGGCTGGTTTGTGTGATTTGCTGAAGGATTGCCAAATTTGCAAGAGATTGAATTAAAACATTGTTACAGTGTTTATAAGAGTCAGAATTGAGTTTCAAAAGCATAGTACGAGAGCAAAAAATGGAATTCGAGGGTATGCTGGGCACAGTTTGCAAGAAGTTGCCTTGCTCCAGGGCCATCTTAGGTGCTTTTTAGCACTCTTGTGTATGTCCTGATGAGTGCAAGGCTAGAACTTCAGCAAAGTGTTTCTTTTTTTTCAGCGAGCTTTGTATTGTTGTTAATATTTGAATTGTGCAATTTAATCCTTCCCTCAGGAACCAGTCTCCGATAAAATGATTGACTGCTGCTGCAGTTTTATCCTGTTACGCAGGGATTTATTTCATCTGAGTGAAGCTGTTTGTTTTGAAAACGCTAAGATAGTGCAACAGAATTAGAGGAGGCAACAACACATTAACTTGTCTTAAAACGCTTCAATCGCAGTCGCTGAAAAGAAAAACAAAAAAACAAAAAATTTATTTCACACTTTTCGCAGCTTCAGCAAGTCCCAGAGTGTCTTTCGGTCAACGAAGTTTTTCGGAAAGGTAGGGCCCGATTCTCTGACCTCATTCCCAGCCTGGGTTCTCCTGTCCTGCTGTAGGGAATGGGGATCTGGCTGAGCACCCATCCTGGCTGGCAATGGAATGTGAGCGAGTGGAGAATTCCAGCTGTATTCCCTGTTCCCGTGCAAGAATCGCTGCGGCCAATTTGCACTTGGCAATCTCCCACAATGAGACAATGATCAGATAATCTGTCCCCTTAATGAGAGCTGGCGAGAGGTAAGTGTTGACTCAGGAGACACGGGCAAAACCTGCTGCTCCTCTTTAACACAGTGCCATGAAACCTACAAATCCCTACAAGTGCAGAAGGAGGCCATTTGGCCCATTGAGTCTGCACCAACCAGGCTCTAGTCCCATAACCCCATGCATTTACCCTAGCTAGTCCCCCTGACACTAAGGGGCAATTTAGCCATGGCTAATCAACCTAACCCGTACATCTTTGGACTGTAGGAGGAAACCGGAGCACCTGGAGGAAACCCATACAGACACAGGGAGGACGGGCAAACTCCACACAGACAGTGACCCGAGGCTGGAATTGAACCTGGGTCCTTGGCGCTGTGAGGCAGCAGTGCTAACCACTGTGCCACCGTACTGCCGCACAGTGACTTGAATCCATCTCACCCATTTTTTTTGATATGGAAATGCCAGCGTTGGACTGGGGTAAACACAGTTAGAAGTCTCACAACACTAGGTTAAACCATAGAACCCCTACTGTGCAGAAACAGGCCCTTCGGCCCATCGAGTCTGCACCGAACACAATCCCACCCAGACCCTATCCCCATATCCCTACACATTTACCTGCTAATCCCTCTAACCTACACATCCCAGGATACTAAGGGGCAATTTTAGCATAGCCAATGAACCTAACCCGCACATCTTTGGACTGTGGGAGGAAACCGGAGCACCCGGAGAAAACCCACGCAGACACGAGGAGAATGTGCAAACTCCACACAGGCAGTGACCCGAGCCGGGAATCGAACCCAGGACCCTGGAGCTGTGAAGCAGCAGTGCTAACCCACTGTGCTACCGTGCGTTAAAGTCCAACAGGTTTATTTGGAATCTTGAGCTTTCAGAGTGTTGCGCCTTTGTTGGTGAGTTTGAATTGATTTGGTTTGTTATTGTCACATGCATGAACATATACTGAAAAGAATTGTTTCTTACGTGCTATACAGACAAATTATACCGTTCATAAAGAAGGAAAAGAGGGAATGCAGAACGTAATGTTACTGTCATAGTTATGGTGTAGAGAAAGATCCAATTAATGCAAGATAGGTCCATTCGTAAGTCCGACAGCAGCAGGGAAGAAGCTGTTCTTGAGTCAGTTGGTATATGACCTCAGACTTTTGTATCTTTTTCCCGATGGAAGAAGGTGGAAGAGAGAATGTCCAGCATGCATGGGATCCTTAATCATGTTGGCTGCTTTGCTGAGGCAGCGGGAAGTGTTGACAGAGTCAATGGATGGGAAGTTGGTTTGCGTGATGGATTGGGCTACATTCACAAGCTTTTGTTGAGTGGAGAGGTAGGTTCACAAACACGGCATATATAGGCAAAGATACAATTGTCAATTGTTTTTCCATCTACCTCTCCACTCACCTGGTGAAGGAGCAGTGTTGTGAAAGCTCGTGATTTCAAATAAGCCTGTTGGACTTTAATCTGGCGTTGTGAGACTTCTTATTGTTTTTCTTCTTGGAAGGGGTTGAAGGTGGTGGTACGGTGTTGGTGGGTAGGGGCAGTAGGGGGTTGGGGGTGTGAGGTGTTGGCAGTTGTTGATCCACACAGTGTCACAGTGCTTAGCGCTACTGCCTTACAGTGCCAGGGACCCGAGGATTCAATTCCTGGCTTGGGGCAATGGCTGTGCAGAGACAATGCACATTCTCCCTGTATCTGCGTGGGTTTCCACTGTGTTCCTCCCACACTCCAAAGATGTGCAGGTTAGGTCAACTGGCCATGCTAAATAGCCCCTTAGTGTCAGGGAGACTAGCAGGGACAGGGTGGGATTGTTGTCTGTGTAGACTTGATGGGCCAAATGTAGGTGGATTGGCCATGTCAAATTGGCCCTTAGTGTCCCAGGATGAGTAGGTTAAAGGAATTAGTGGGGTAAATACATGGGGTTGTGAGGATAGGGCCTGGGTAAGATGCTCTGTCAGAGAGTCCAGGCAGACTCGATGGGTCGCATGGCCTCATTATGCACTGTAGGGATTCTAGGATCACATTGGCCCCTATAGTTTGGTCTGTGGAATATTCTATTTGGATACTATTCACACATTGACTGCCAAATGGACAATTGAGAAATTCTGAGAATTAAAAATTCTCAGAAGCAATTTTCAGAGACTGGATGGGTGAATAATGAGGCTGAGTTTTGCCTGGAGAATGGAGCCAAGTGTCTCCCGGGAGGTAATGATCCACACAAGGTGGAATGCAAAAGGTTACGTGCTTGACACATCTGTTTAGTCTATTAGTGAGCCCAGGACTGGTGAACAGAACGAGGGTAATGAGAAGGAGAGTGCTGAGACCACGGGTCAAGACACCTTGAGGATCCTTAGCAGCCAATGACATGGGGAGCCCAAAACACGCAATAACTTACGATAACAACTTTTATTGCAGTAAAATGCAGGAGAGGCAACGGCCTAGTCTTATTATCGCTAGATTATTAATCCAGAAACCCAGCTGATGCTCTGGGGACCTGGGGTTCAAATCCCACCACGGCAGATGGTGGAATTTGAATTCAATAAAAAATATCTGGAATTAAGAATCTACTGATGACCGTGAAACATAAGAACATAAGAAATAGGAGCAGGAGTAGGCCATCTAGCCCTTCGAGCCTGCCCCGCCATTCAATAAGATCATGGCTGATCTGTCGTGGCTCAGTTCCACCTTCCCGCCCTCTCCCCATAACCCTTAATCCCCTCTCTTATCAAAAACCCATCAACCCGTTTCTTAAAAATATTTAGCGAGGCAGCCTCCACCACTTCAACGGGCAGAGAATTCCAGAGATTCACCACCCTTTGAGTGAAGAAGTTCCTCCTCAACTCCGTTCTAAACCGCCTCCCCTTTATCTTGAGGCTGTGCCCCCTAGTCCTACTGTCTTTTTTGAGCGGGAAGATTCTCTCCACCTCTATCCTATCCATCCCATTCATCATCTTATACGTCTCAATGAGATCTCCCCTCATTCTTCTAAACTCTAACGAGTACAAGCCTAGTTTATTCAGCCTCTCCTCATAGCTCAATCCCCTCAACTCCGGTATCAGCCTAGTATCTGGTTCACTAATGTCCTTTAGGGAAGGTGATCTGCTTGGTCAATGTGATGAATTTAATCAGGCCATTGAGGTTGGCCTATTGGAGAATGAACTCCCTGATTAAGGAGTCAATTGATGGGCCAATCAGGGACTCTTCTCCTTGTATTTGACTGGGGGTGTCAGTTCCTCTGGCACTCCCAAAGGTTGTCTGCTGACTGCGAGCACTCTGTGTAAATAAAGAGGTTCTGGTGAATGGACTTCTGCTTCCGAAGACTTATTGCCTACATGTGACTCCCGAGCCGCAGCAATGTGGGTTGACTCTCAACTGCTCTCAAGCAACTAGGGATGGGCAGTAAATGCTGGCCAGTCAGCCAAGCCCATCTCTCATGAACGAATAAAAAAAAGTAAGAATGTTCACAAGCATGTTTATCCCAAAAGGGTTTTGACTCTCTGACACATGAAGAGGTCAGCCAGAGAGGTAGGTTTAAGGAGAGGATTCAGCGAGGTTCCTTGGTAGCCACAGGAGTGGCCCCTAAACCTAACCTCAACCCAAACCTCCCGCTGGACTGGTGGTGAAAAATCCTGGCCATTCTTAGGCTCTGGGGCCTTGAGTCTGCAGTAGTGAAAGTGATGAGTTTAGATTCCTCTTGCTTGAGACAGAATACCGACACTGATAGAGCTTACAGTAGGAGGAGGAAAGGTAACTTACCCACATGCGAATGCAGTTGGAGAACTAAAACAAGTAACTATGATTTTCAGATGTATAAGTTGATGTTTTAAATACATTTTGAAGTATTTTACTGTGATTATGCTTTCAGTCATTGCAGGGTACAGAAAGGCATGATGGGAAAGTTGAATAGTTTAGAGCCAAAGGCCTGGAAACCCTTAGTCAGCAAACTCATATCTGGCAGATCATTGTAAGGGAACATATTTTGCAACCTTATGAATAGCTGGTTCGCCGCCCAGGTATAGATTAGGCATAACCCTGGACACGGAGATAGATGTCTACTCAAACCTAGCAATGAGCTGGTGGTAACTTTTACCTTGGCCCTTACAGTAATGTCTGCCGTATCCAGGCAACAGGGAAGTGATCATAGCCAGAATGGGAATAACGTCCAGTTAGTTATGGACAAATGAGAAACCATTCTGCTGGAAAGTACTAAGCAATTGGTTGAATTATCTAACAAAGATTTATATTGATGTATGGGCATTAAATGAAATTGCTTTTAAGATAAAGTAAGGCAGGGAATCAGATTAAGAAAATGTATAACGATCCTATTTTTTTCACTGATAATATTAGAACTTATTCGAGCGGTCCAGATATTTTCTATCTGAGACCATCAGTATAGTTTCTCCCATTGATCACTGGTTTTTACCTTTATACTGGGGCATTGGTCCCTGAGTACATCTGCCACCTTGTCGGAAAACCCCGTTAAAGAGTGTGCACTGACATCCACACTGGCCATCCTCACAGATGGTCAACATAGAATGGCTGCAGCAAAGCTCACTGTATAATTAGCACAGGACGACAAATAATTACTTAAATAACAACATTATCCATTCTAATTAGCACATAACGAGGCCAAATGCATGGAGCTCTCTGCAGTATCTCTCCCTGCCTACAAGGATTGAGTATTCGATACGGTTCATTAGCACCAAGGTGTCAAGGCAATTATTATGGACATCCAATTGAAAGATCTAATTTTTACATGCGTGTGATACTGCGGGGAGGAGACATTTGACAAATTACTCTAAGATTCAAAGTAAGAACCGCTTACTGTAACAATTAAATTAGGAAATGTTAAAGTTCCAAAGGCTGTGACCAGCTTACGCTTTGACGTAATTAGATTCTAGCCAGGAGCTGAAATTATCCACTTATTAAAAACTTCAGGTTATCATTCGCAGGGAACTATAAACCCCCAAAGAGGGAGAGAGAGGAACAAATCTGTGGCTGCATTTCACATAAACGTAAAATTAATTGAGCTGCAATAGTAGCGGACTTAGGAACATTAGAATTAGGAGCAGAAATCGACAAGTTCAGCCCTTCAAACCTGCCCTACCGTTCAATCAGATCCTGGCGGATCTCTCCCGAGTCTCAAATCCACCTTCTCACCTGTTCCCCATATCCCCTTGTCCCTTTTTTATTAGAAGCATATCTATCTCCTTCTTGAAACAATTCAACCGGTGCCCCACAAGGCTGTGTTCTCAGTCCCCTACGATACTCCTTATACACTTGTGAGTGTGTGGCCAAGCTTCCCTCCAATTCAATTTTCAAGTTTGCTGACGATACCACTGCAGTGGGTCAGATCTCAAACAATGACGAGACAGAGTACAGGAATGAGATAGAAAACTTGGTGAACTGATGTGACGACAATAATCTCTCCCTCGGTGTCAACAAAACTAAGGAAGTATCAAGGAGGACATACCCCAGTCTACATCAACGGGGATGAAGTAGAAAGAGTCGAGACCTTCAAGTTTTTAGGTGTCCAGGTCATCAACAACCTGTTCTGGTCCCCCCATGCCTACACTATAGTTAAGAAAGCCCACCAATGCCTCTACTTTCTCAGTAGACTAAGGAAATTTGGCATGTCCGCTACGGCTCTCACCAACTTTTACAGATGCACCGTAGAAAGCATTCCTTCTGGTTGTATCACAGCTTGGTCTGGGCTCCTGCTCTGCCCAAGACTGCAAGAAACTACAAAAGGTCACAAATGTAGCCCAATCCATCACGCAAACCAGCCTCCCATCTATTGACTCTGCCTACATTCCCTGCTGCCTTGGCAAAACAGCCAGCATAATTAGGGTCTCCACGCACCCCGGACATTCTCTCTTTCACCTTCTTTCGTTGGGAAATAGGTACAAAATCTGAGGTTAGGTACCAACCAACTCAAGAACAGCTTCTTCCCTGCTGCCATCAGACTTTTGAATGGACTCACCTGTATTAAGTTGATCTTTGTCTACACTCGGCTGTCACTGTAAGGCTACATTCTACACCCTCTCCTTTCCTTCTCTGTGAATAGTATGCTCTGCCTGTATAGCACGCAAGAAACAATACTTTTCACTGTTTGCTAATAATGTGACAGTAATAAATCAAATCAAATCATATCAACAATTCAGTAATCTCAATGACCATAACAAAGAGCTGTGGAAGAACAATGCAAAGCACAAGGGTGAAATAGTTCTCAAAGATTGAGAATTTAAATGCCTTAATCAATATATTTCTTGCCCAATGAGGATAGATTGCATCTCGTTCTGGAGAATTCACTATGTCAGGTGGAGTTTAAGTTACAAGGAGAGGCTAGATAGACTGAAACTTTTTTCCCTGGAGTATACGAGGCTGAAGGGTGATCTTATAGACATCTACAAAATAATCATAGAAACTCTTCAGTGCAGAAAGAGGCCCTTCAGCCCATCAAGTCTGCACCGACCACAATCCCACCCAGGCTCTACCCCCATATCCCTACATATTTTACCCGCTAATCCCTCTAACTTACATATCTCAGGACACTAAGGGGCAATTTAGCATAGCCAATCAACCTAACCTGCACATCTTTGGACTGTGGGAGGAAATCGGAGCACTTGGAGGAAACCCAGGCAGACACAAGGAGAATGTGCAAACTCCACACAGACAGTGACCCGAGCCAGGAGTCGAACCTAGGTCCCTGGAGCTGTGAAGCAGCAGTGCTAACCACTGTGCCACCGTGCCGCCAAGATAATGAGGGGCACAGATCAGCTAGATAGTCAACATCTTTTCCCAAAGGTAGGCGAGTCTAAAACTAGAGGATATAGGTTTAAGGTGAGAGGGGAGAAATTTATAGGGTCCAGAGGGGCAACGTTTTTCACACAGAGTGTTTGGAACAAGCTGCCGGAGGTAGTGGTAGAAGGGGGTACAATTTTGTCTTTTAAAGAACATTTTAACAGTTACTTGGGTAAAATGGGTATAGAGGGATATGAGTCAAGTGCAGGCAATTGGGATTAGCTTAGTGGTTAAAAACTGGATGGCATGGACAAATTGGGCCAAAGGGCCTGTTTCCATGCTGTAGACCTCTATGGCTCTATGACTAGAACATAGAACATTACAACGCAGAACAGGCCCTTCGGCCCACAATGTTGCGCCGACCAGTTACAAAAACAATGACCCACTAGCCTAAACCAATCCCTTTTCGTCCATAAACCTATCCACGGATCTCTTAAACGCCCCCAAACTAGGCGCATTTACAACTGCAGCTGGCAATGAGTGCATTACATTTAGAGAGAACAGTTAAGGAAGAGTGATCATAACATAATTAGGTTTAATGTAGCTATGGAAAGGGGAAAGCAATGACAATGTACAACTGGAAGGAAAGAAGCTTGAGTGATTGGAGAAGTGTTGAAGCACAGGTTGGGATAGGAACAAAGGTTGGTCAGATAAGCAGTAAGCAAACAGTGGCAGGCTCACAAGATGTTTCCATATTAGATGGTAACCATATTTAATACTGAACCCATGTTTCAAGGGAGATGTACCAGAAACATAGAAAATAGGAGCAGGAGGAGACCATTCAGCCCTTCGAGCCTGTTCTGCCCCTATTCATTTTAACCATGGCTGATCCTTCAACTCAATAACTTGACCCCACCTTCTCCCCCCCCATAGAATCCCTACAGTGCAGAAGGAGGCCTTTCAGTCAATCGAGTGGGCATTGACTATCTGACAGAGCATTTTCATTTGTTATTTATTGATTAGTGGCACAAGTAGGCTGACATTAACACTGCAATGAAGTGACTGTGAACATCCCCTAGTTGCCACACTCTGGTGCCTGTTCGGGTACACTGAGGGAGAATTTAGCAAGGCCAACACACCTAACCAGTACGTCTTTCAGACCATGGGACGAAACCGGAGCACCCGGAGGAAACCCACACAGACACAGGGAGAATGTGCAAACTCCACACAGGCAGTGACCCGAGCTGGCTCCCTGGTGCTGTGAGGCAGCAGTGCTAACCACTGTGCCACCGTGCTGCCCACAGGTGTGGCTTCACAATGAAACATGCCATGCCTCGGCACAAGGCCCCAGAGACGAACAAGGCCTCAGTTGATAGCTGGGCCCTGTTCTGGAACACTCAGCTGATCCAACTAAAACTTGAAAAAGTGAAGCTCTTCGTCCAATCACAGGCTGATTCCTCCCTGCGTTTGCAAAAAAACTAATAAGCCAATCAGCAACAAATGGGGAGTGAAACTAGACCAGCAGAGAGTGGGAGGGAAGGGACCAAGAGGGAAGGTTCAGTTAGTCGGACCCCAGCAGAAGGCAAGGGCAGCCACGAGGGTGCTGGGAAAGATGATGTAGCGAGCACCAGACAAGCATGGAGAAGGCCCTCATGGACCCTGACCCCGGGGAGGGGGCAAGACCCCGGGGAGGAGGGAGAGGTTGCCATGGGTGAGGGAGCGGAACCCAGTGCAGCAGCAGGCGAAGTAGCAGAGTGGATGGGGGGATCCCAGGCGAGCGACATGAGAGCAGGAAAGTGTGAGAGGAAGAATTAATTCTGCCTTATCGACTCAGTTTGAAAGGAGGGTTCTCATTGGAGGAAAGGGCTGAGACATGTCATTGCTATGGTCGAATTGTTGTCTTAATTGGGACTACCTCGAAGAAGATATCATGGGTGACGCGGTGGCACAATGCTGTCTCACAGGCGCCAGGGACCCGGGTTCGATTCCTGGCTCGGGTCACTGTCTGTGTTGAGTTTGCACGTTCTCCCCGTGTCTATGTGGGTTTCCTCCGGGTGCTCCGGTTTCCACCCACCATCCAAAGATGTGCAGGTTAGGTGGATTGGCCATGGATAAATTGCCTCTTAACAGCAGAGGGATTAGCCGGGTAAACGCATGGAGTTCTGGGAATAGGCCTGGGTTGGGATTGTGGTTGGTGCAGATTTGATGGGCTGAATGGCCTCCATCTGCAATGTAGGGGTTCTGTGATCATTGTCAAATCGAAAAGCTAATTTATTCATCCTGCCCCGAGTGAATTCGATGAGTTCCTCGAAGAAAAGCTGTCGATATTTTGTCACAGGATGAGAAACTTCTTAAACAAACAGAACCTCCAACAAATCCATCAGTGTCAGGGCAGAGTGACTCCGAAACCAATTCATTAATGAAGTTAAAGATGCCAAATACTATTCCACAGTTGTTAATACAACATCAGCTGTGAGTCCTGTGGATTAATTAACAAAAAGATATGTGACCAGTGACGATGTATTTGTAGAGTGAGGTCTCTACTTTGTCGAGGGCAGTGTGAATGAGGGCGGCAGCGTCAGGGACCCGGGTTCAATTCCTGGCTTGGGTTAATGTCAGTGTGCGGAGTTTGCACATTCTCCCTGTGTCCGCATGGGTTTCCTCCGGGTGCTCCGGTTTCCTCCCACAGTCCGAAAGACTGTGGTGGTTAGGTGCAGTAGCCACGCTAAATTCTCCCCCGGTGTATCCGAACAGGAGCCGGAGGAGAATGAGTAGGAGAATTTCACAGTAACTTCATTACAACATTAATGTAAACCTACTTGTGACACTAATAATCTCACCTGGTGAAGGAGCAGCGCTCCAAAAGCTCGTGATTCCAGATAAACGCGTTGGACTTTAACCTGGTGTCCTGAGACTACTCACTCTCCCCACCCTAGTCCAACACTGGCATCTCCACCTCATAACGAATGAACTGAACCAGTGCTTCAAGATCACCAGTGATTTGTACAGACTGATGCTTGATGGTTTGCAGGCAATTTTTCCCAATGTGGAAACCATTCTGAAAATATTTTTAACAATACTTGTCACAAATGCTTCCAGTGGATATATTTTCTCCATATTGAATGGAGTTAAAAATCATTTGCAAAGTATTATGATTCAGGAAGATTTGACAAGTTCCACAATATCGACAATGGAAAATGCGTCTTTACAAGATATTACCCACAGTGACGCAATTGAAAATTTTGTACAGTAAGTGTAGGAAACAAAAAGCTATTTAAGTTGCCATGCCAACAAAGGAGGAAGCAAGAAAATCTTTAAAACATATCCACGCTCACGGGTTTAAATTCTGTTTTACCAAATGGAGAATTGCTGGGTTGAGATAGTGCTGCAGCTGGGCACATGCTGGTAACTCGAAACATTTTCCAGCTGATCTTCAGGAAGGCCCACCAGGATGAGGAACGGAAGATCCTGACGGAGAAAGCCACCTGAAAGAGGACTGCGACTCGCTGGACTGCACGCAGGCGGATTAAGACCAATAGCCTTTTTTTTTTTGATTTTGTCAGAGGAAGTTTGCAAAACTGAGTGAGGCCCAGTGAAACATACCGAACGGCAGCGTGTGTGTGCGTTGTGTAAAGTGGAGTATCTGGCTTCTTCTGAACAAATCCTCCTTGCGACGCCCAAAGAAAAAAAAGTGCTGGAAAATCTCAGCAGGTCTGGCAGCATCTATAAGGAGGGGAAAAAGCTGACATTTCGTAAGAACACAAGAAATAGGAGCAGGAGTCGGCCATCTAGCCCTTCGAGCCTGCCCCGCCATTCAATAAGATCATGGCTGATCTGAAGTGGATCAGTTCCACTTACCCGCCCTCTCCCCATAACCCTTAATTCCCCTTGTCTATCAGAAACCTATCTACCCGTGACTTAAATATATTCAATGTGGCAGCCTCCACCACTTCAATGGGCAGAGAATTCCAGAGATTCACTACCCTCTGAGAGAAGAAGTTCCCCCTCAACTCCGTTCTAAACTGACCTCCCCTTTACCTTGAGGCTGTGCCCTGTATTTCTGGTTTCCTTTCTAAGCGGGAAGAATCTCTCTACCTCTACCCTATCCACCCCCTTCATTATCTTATCCCTGTTGAGACCGTCCTCATGTGTGCGGAACTTGGCTATCAGTCTCTGTTCAGCGACTCTGCGCTGTCGTGTGTCATGAAGGCCGCCTTGGAGAACGCTTACCCGAAGGTCAGAGGCTGAATGCCCATGACCACTGAAGTGTTCGCCAACAGGAAAACCACTTCAGTGGTCACGGGCATTCAGCCTCTGACCTTCGGGTAAGCATTCTCCAAGGCGGCCTTCATGACACACGACAGCGCAGAGTCACTGAACAGAGACTGATAGCCAAGTTCCGCACACATGAGGACGGTCTCAACAGGGATCTTGGGTTCATGTCACACTATCTGTAACCCCCGTGACTTGCCTGGGTTTGCAAAACCTCACTTACTGTACTGTCTGGAGACAATACACATCTCTTTAACCTGTGATCAGTGCTCCTTCCACTCACATTATCAGTCACTTTAAGACTTGAACAGCAGGTTAGGTGTAAGGATTCGCATTCTAATCAGCAATCTCTAAACTGTCTGTGCTTTATATGCTCTGTCTGAGGCCAGAACTCTCCATTCACCTGACGAAGGGACTAACCCGAAAGCTTGTGAGAATATTATCAAATAAATAGGTTGGACTAAAACCTGGTGTTGTCAGACTTTTTACTGTCTTTACTGATCACCAGACGATGCTGTACAGGTCACTTATTCATTTAATTAAAATGATCTAATAAAGGACTTGTCCCAAGGTGGTGATGGAGCGGGGCGACTTCATGTAAGTTGTACCCAGCATCCCCTCCAATTTTACCTTTCATTCTTATTCTCTACTTCTGAAACTTTATTCTAACTCTTTTACACTCTAGTTATGATTGTATTACTGCATTCTGCACTCTCTCCTTTCCTTCCCTTTATACGGTTCACTTTGCCTGAACAACATGCAAGAAACAATACTTTTCACAGTATACTAGTACATGTGTCAATGGTTAGTGGCACAGTGGTTAGCACTGCTAACCTCTCAGCGCTGGGGACCCAGGCTCCTGGGCGGCACAGTAGCATAGTGGGTAGCACTGCTGCCTCTCAGCACCAGAGACCCAGTTCCATTCCGGCCTTGGGTGACAGTCTGCATGGAGTTTGCACATTCTCCCCGTGTCTGCGTGGGTTTTCTCCGGGTGCTCCAGTTTCCTCCCACTGTCCAAGCATAGAACATAGAACATAGAACATAGAACACAGAACATTACAGCGCAGAACAGGCCCTTCGGCCCACGATGTTGCGCCGACCAGTTACAAAACAATGACCCACTAGCCTAAACCAATCCCTTTTCGTCCATAAACCTATCCACAGATCTCTTAAACGCCCCCAAACTAGGCGCATTTACAATTGCAGCTGGCAGGGCATTCCAGTCCCTCACCACCCTCTGGGTAAAGAACCTACCCCTGACATCCGTCCTATAACTACCCCCCCTTAATTTAAAGTCGTGCCCCCTCGTGCTAGCTTTCTCCATCCTAGGAAAAAGGCTATCACAATCTACCCTGTCTAAACCTCTAATCATCTTATATGTTTCAATAAGGTCCCCTCTTAGCCGCCTTCTTTCCAGCAAAAACAACCCCAAATCTCTCAGTCTCTCCTCATAGGACCTCCCCTCCATACCAGGCAACATCCTGGTAAACCTCCTCTGCACCCTCTCCAAAGCCTCCACATCCTTCCTGTAATGTGGGGACCAGAACTGCACACAGTACTCCAAGTGCGGCCGCACCAGAGTTGTGTATGTGCAGGTTAGGTGGATTGGCCATGCTAAATTGCCCCTTGGTGTCCAAAAATGTGTCGGTTAGATGGATTAGCTACTCTAAATGCACGGGGTTACGGAGCTAGGGCAGGGGAAAGGTTCTGGGTAAGATATTCTGTCAGAGAGTTGGTACAGACTCAATGGGCCGAATGGCCTCTTCTGCGCTGTAGGGATTCTATGATTGCCCTGTACAGTTCAGGATTACCACTGCAGTCACATCATCACTACAGGCCAACCCTCCTGAATCAAAACTCTGGCAAAGAGTTAACATACAGCCGGGAATGGGGGTCATATGTAACCCAACCCAAACAGGAGCAGCCTGAAGACAATTATTCAAACAATTGGGTCTTTCTGGCAATCCAGCAATTTTCACAGTTATTTCCCTGGCATTAACCCAGAAATGACCTGATTTATTCAAATTCATAACCGAGAATGGGGGGATTGGAGCTCTTTACTCTCTCAGTTACCAACTCAGGTTGAATAGGAAGGTGGCACTTTGCACAATGGTCAGCATTTCTGCCTCACAGCACAAGGGACCCGGGTTCGATTCCCAGCCTGGGGTCACTGTCTGTGTGGAGATTGCACGCTCCCCCCACCGTGTCTGAGTGGGTTTCCTCTGGGTGCTCCTGTTTCCTCCCACAGTCCAAAGATGTGTGTGTGTTAAGTGGATTGGCCATGTTAAATTGCCCCTTAGTGTCAGGAGAGGGTCTAACTAGGGTAAAATGCATGGGGTTATGGGGATAGGGCGTGGGTGGGGTTGTGATTGGTACAGACCCGATGGGCCAAATGGCCTCCTTCTGCACTGCAGGATCCCATGAGTTGATGAGAATTGGAGGAAATTGCCATTTCTCTGGGATCACTCCACTGAGAGCTGCGAGGGTTGATCCACAGTCTTGGTGACCTGTGATCCCAGATTTATGTTGTCTGCTGTGCTGGGCAGAGCGAGGGAGGATTGAGCTGGAGGGTGCTGTCTGGTTGTTCCAGCTGCATGGTGTGAGCAGCAGCAAGGTGTCAGTCAGACACTATCAGCGGACTGGGTGCCTGCCCTGTCCACTTAGTTTCTGTCCTTTGTTCCCATGGCATTTGCAGTGTTTATACAATGGGAGCGCTGATGAGACTTCTCAGAGACTGTCACTGAAAGCAGCTGGATGAAGATGAGGAGAGGTGAACTCATTAACCCGGATGCTTCAGTGACTGTGCACTATCTTGAGAAATTTCCTGCTCAATGCTCCAGTGACTCGTCCGAACAAACTCACTAATTAGGATGTCAGTGCCTTGTGACTTAAGTGAAAATCAACAGAAATGGGGCAGGAAAATTTTACTCAGGAGGGAGGTTAACCTAAACTCGCCAGCAAATGTTGATTTATGAGTAGGACAATATTTTGACAGTGTCTCACTCAGTGACAGTGTCTCACTCAGTGACAGCGTCTCACTCAGTGACAGTGTCTCACTCAGCGACAGTGTCTCACTCAGTGACAGCGTCTCACTCAGCGACAGTGTCTCACTCAGTGACAGCGTCTCACTCAGTGACAGTGTCTCACTCAGTGACAGCGTCTCACTCAGTGACAGCGTCTCACTCAGCGACAGTGTCTCACTCAGCGACAGTGTCTCACTCAGTGACAGTGTCTCACTCAGCGACAGTGTCTCACTCAGCGACAGTGTCTCACTCAGGGACAGTGTTTCACTCAGTGACAGTGTCTCACTCAGTGACAGTGTCTCACTCAGTGACAGTGCCTCACTCAGCGACAGTGTCTCACTCAGTGACAGTGTCTCACTCAGTGACAGTGTCTCACTCAGTGACAGTGTCTCACTCAGCGACAGTGTCTCACTCAGTGACAGTGCCTCACTCAGTGACAGCGTCTCACTCAGTGAAAGCGCCTCACTCAGTGAGAGTGTCTCACTCAGTGACAGTGTTTCACTCAGTGACAGTGTCTCACTCAGTGACAGTGTCTCACTCAGCGACAGTGTCTCACTCAGTGACAGTGCCTCACTCAGTGACAGCGTCTCACTCAGTGAAAGCGCCTCACTCAGTGAGAGTGTCTCACTCAGTGACAGTGTTTCACTCAGTGACAGTGTCTCACTCAGTGACAGTGTCTCACTCAGCGACAGTGTCTCACTCAGGGACAGTGTCTCACTCAGTGACAGTGTTTCACTCAGTGACAGTGTCTCACTCAGTGACAGCGTCTCACTCAGTGACAGTGCCTCACTCAGTGACAGTGTCTCACTCAGTGACAGCGCCTCACTCAGTGACAGTGTCTCACTCAGTGACAGTGTTTCACTCAGTGACAGTGTCTCACTCAGTGACAGTGTCTCACTCAGTGACAGTGTCTCACTCAGTGACAGTGTCTCATTCAGCGACAGTGTCTCACTCAGTGACAGTGTCTCACTCAGAGACAGTGCCTCACTCAGCGATAGTGTCTCACTCACCGACAGTGTCTCACTCAGCGACAGTGTCTCACTCAGCGACAGTGTCTCACTCAGTGACAGTGTCTCACTCAGTGACAGTGTCTCACTCAGTGACAGCGTCTCACTCAGTGACAGTGTCTCACTCAGTGACAGTGTCTCACTCAGTGACAGTGCCTCACTCAGTGACAGTGTCTCACTCAGTGACAGTGTCTCACTCAGTGACAGTGTTTCACTCAGTGACAGTGTCTCACTCAGTGACAGTGTCTCACTCAGCGACAGTGTCTCACTCAGCGACAGTGTCTCACTCAGCGACAGTGCCTCACTCAGCGACAGTGTCTCACTCAGCGACAGTGTCTCACTCAGTGACAGCGTCTCACTCAGTGACAACGTCTCACTCAGTGACAGTGTCTCACTCAGTGACAGTGTCTCACTCAGTGACAGTGTCTCACTCAGCGACAGTGTCTCACTCAGTGACAGCGTCTCACTCAGTGACAACGTCTCACTCAGTGACAGTGTCTCACTCAGTGACAGCGCCTCACTCAGTGACAGTGTCTCACTCAGCGACAGTGCCTCACTCAGTGACAGTGTCTCACTCAGTGACAGCGTCTCACTCAGTGACAACGTCTCACTCAGTGACAGTGTCTCACTCAGTGACACTGTCTCACTCAGTGACAGCGCCTCACTCAGTGACAGTGTCTCACTCAGTGACAGTGTCTCACTCAGTGACAGCGTCTCACTCAGTGACAGCGTCTCACTCAGTGACAGTGCCTCACTCAGTGACAGCGTCTCACTCAGTGACAGCGCCTCATTCAGTGACAGTGCCTCACTCAGTGACAGTGTCTCACTCAGTGACAGTGCCTCACTCAGTGACAGCGTCTCACTCAGTGACAGTGTCTCACTCACTGACAGCGTCTCACTCAGTGACAGTGTCTCACTCAGCGACAGTGTCTCACTCAGTGACAGTGCCTCACTCAGTGACAGTGTCTCACTCACTGACAGCGTCTCACTCAGTAACAATGTCTCACTCAGTGACAGTGTCTCACTCAGTGACAGTGCCTCACTCAGTGACAGCGTCTCACTCAGTGACAGTGTCTCACTCAGTGACAGTGTCTCACTCACTGACAGCGTCTCACTCAGTAACAATGTCTCACTCAGTGACAGTGTCTCACTCAGTGACAGTGCCTCACTCAGTGACAGCGTCTCACTCAGTGACAGTGTCTCACTCAGTGACAGTGCCTCACTCAGTGACAGTGTCTCACTCAGTGACAGTGTCTCACTCAGTGACAGCGTCTCACTCAGTGACAGTGTCTCACTCAGTGACAGTGCCTCACTCAGTGACAGTGTCTCACTCAGTGACAGTGTCTCACTCAGTGACAGCGTCTCACTCAGTGACAGTGCCTCACTCAGCGACAGCGTCTCACTCAGTGACAGCGTCTCACTCAGTGACAGTGCCTCAATCAGTGACAGTGTCTCACTCAGTGACAGCGTCTCACTTAGTGACAGTGTCTCACTCAGTGACAGTGTCTCACTCAGTGACAGTGCCTCACTCAGTGACAGTGTCTCACTCAGTGACAGTGCCTCACTCAGTGACAGTGTCTCACTCAGTGACAGTGTTTCACTCACTGACAGCGTCTCACTCAGTGACAGTGTCTCACTCAGCGACAGTGTCTCACTCAGTGACAGTGTCTCACTCACTGACAGCGTCTCACTCAGTGACAGTGTCTCACTCAGCGACAGTGTCTCACTCAGTGACAGTGCCTCACTCAGTGACAGTGTCTCACTCAGTGACAGTGCCTCACTCAGTGACAGTGTCTCACTCAGTGACAGTGCCTCACTCAGTGACAGTGTCTCACTCAGTGACAGTGTCTCACTCAGTGACAGTGCCTCACTCAGTGACAGTGTCTCACTCAGTGACAGTGCCTCACTCAGTGACAGTGTCTCACTCAGTGACAGTGCCTCACTCAGTGACAGTGTCTCACTCAGTGACAGTGTTTCACTCAGTGACAGTGTCTCACTCAGTGACAGTGTCTCACTCAGCGACAGTGTCTCACTCAGTGACAGTGCCTCACTCAGTGACAGTGTCTCACTCAGTGACAGCGTCTCACTCAGTGACAGCGCCTCACTCAGTGACAGTGTCTCACTCAGTGACAGCGTCTCACTCAGTGACAGCGTCTCACTCAGTGACAGTGCCTCACTCAGTGACAGCGTCTCACTCAGTGACAGCGCCTCATTCAGTGACAGTGCCTCACTCAGTGACAGTGTCTCACTCAGTGACAGTGCCTCACTCAGTGACAGCGTCTCACTCAGTGACAGTGTCTCACTCACTGACAGCGTCTCACTCAGTGACAGTGTCTCACTCAGCGACAGTGTCTCACTCAGTGACAGTGCCTCACTCAGTGACAGTGTCTCACTCACTGACAGCGTCTCACTCAGTAACAATGTCTCACTCAGTGACAGTGTCTCACTCAGTGACAGTGCCTCACTCAGTGACAGCGTCTCACTCAGTGACAGTGTCTCACTCAGTGACAGTGTCTCACTCACTGACAGCGTCTCACTCAGTAACAATGTCTCACTCAGTGACAGTGTCTCACTCAGTGACAGTGCCTCACTCAGTGACAGCGTCTCACTCAGTGACAGTGTCTCACTCAGTGACAGTGCCTCACTCAGTGACAGCGTCTCACTCAGTGACAGTGTCTCACTCAGTGACAGTGCCTCACTCAGTGACAGTGTCTCACTCAGTGACAGTGTCTCACTCAGTGACAGCGTCTCACTCAGTGACAGTGTCTCACTCAGTGACAGTGCCTCACTCAGTGACAGTGTCTCACTCAGTGACAGTGTCTCACTCAGTGACAGCGTCTCACTCAGTGACAGTGCCTCAATCAGTGACAGTGTCTCACTCAGTGACAGCGTCTCACTTAGTGACAGTGTCTCACTCAGTGACAGTGTCTCACTCAGTGACAGTGCCTCACTCAGTGACAGTGTCTCACTCAGTGACAGTGCCTCACTCAGTGACAGTGTCTCACTCAGTGACAGTGTCTCACTCAGCGACAGTGTCTCACTCAGCGACAGTGTCTCACTCAGCGACAGTGTCTCACTCAGCGACAGTGTCTCACTCAGCGACAGCGTCTCACACAGCGACAGCGTCTCACTCAGCGACAGCGTCTCATTCAGCGACAGCGTCTCACTCAGCGACAGCGTCTCACTCAGCGACAGCGTCTCACTCAGTGACAGTGTCTCACTCAGCGACAGTGTCTCACTCAGCGACAGCGTCTCACTCAGCGACAGCGTCTCACTCAGCGACAGCGTCTCACTCAGCGACAGCGTCTCACTCAGCGACAGCGTCTCACTCAGCGACAGCGTCTCACTCAGCGACAGCGTCTCACTCAGCGACAGTGTTTCACTCAGTGACAGTGTCTCACTCAGTGACAGTGTCTCACTCAGCGACAGTGTCTCACTCAGCGACAGTGTCTCACTCAGTGACAGTGTCTCACTCAGCGACAGTGTTTCACTCAGGGACAGCGTCTCACTCAGCGACAGCGTCTCACTCAGCGACAGCGTCTCACTCAGCGACAGTGTCTCACTCAGCGACAGCGTCTCACTCAGCGACAGCGTCTCACTCAGCGACAGCGTCTCACTCAGCGACAGCGTCTCACTCAGCGACAGCGTCTCACTCAGCGACAGCGTCTCACTCAGCGACAGTGTCTCACTCAGCGACAGTGTTTCACTCAGTGACAGTGTCTCATTCAGTGACAGTGTCTCACTCAGCGACAGTGTCTCAGTCAGCGACAGTGTCTCACTCAGCGACAGTGTTTCACTCAGCGACAGTGTCTCATTCAGTGACAGTGTTTCCCTCAGTGACAGTGTCTCACTCAGCGACAGCGTCTCACTCAGCGACAGCGTCTCATTCAGCGACAGCGTCTCACTCAGCGACAGCGTCTCACTCAGCGACAGTGTTTCACTCAGGGACAGTGTCTCACTCAGCGACAGTGTCTCACTCAGCGACAGTGTCTCACTCAGCGACAGTGTCTCACTCAGCGACAGTGTCTCACTCAGCGTCAGCGTCTCACTCAGCGACAGTGTTTCACTCAGGGACAGTGTCTCACTCAGTGACAGTGTCTCACTCAGCGACAGTGTCTCACTCAGTGACAGTGCCTCACTCAGTGACAGTGTCTCACTCACTGACAGCGTCTCACTCAGTAACAATGTCTCACTCAGTGACAGTGTCTCACTCAGTGACAGTGCCTCACTCAGTGACAGCGTCTCACTCAGTGACAGTGTCTCACTCAGTGACAGTGTCTCACTCACTGACAGCGTCTCACTCAGTAACAATGTCTCACTCAGTGACAGTGTCTCACTCAGTGACAGTGCCTCACTCAGTGACAGCGTCTCACTCAGTGACAGTGTCTCACTCAGTGACAGTGCCTCACTCAGTGACAGCGTCTCACTCAGTGACAGTGTCTCACTCAGTGACAGTGCCTCACTCAGTGACAGTGTCTCACTCAGTGACAGTGTCTCACTCAGTGACAGCGTCTCACTCAGTGACAGTGTCTCACTCAGTGACAGTGCCTCACTCAGTGACAGTGTCTCACTCAGTGACAGTGTCTCACTCAGTGACAGCGTCTCACTCAGTGACAGTGCCTCAATCAGTGACAGTGTCTCACTCAGTGACAGCGTCTCACTTAGTGACAGTGTCTCACTCAGTGACAGTGTCTCACTCAGTGACAGTGCCTCACTCAGTGACAGTGTCTCACTCAGCGACAGTGTCTCACTCAGCGACAGTGTCTCACTCAGCGACAGTGTCTCACTCAGCGACAGTGTCTCACTCAGTGACAGTGTCTCACTCAGCGACAGCGTCTCACACAGCGACAGCGTCTCACTCAGCGACAGCGTCTCATTCAGCGACAGCGTCTCACTCAGCGACAGCGTCTCACTCAGCGACAGCGTCTCACTCAGTGACAGCGTCTCACTCAGCGACAGTGTCTCACTCAGCGACAGTGTCTCACTCAGCGACAGTGTCTCACTCAGTGACAGCGTCTCACTCAGCGACAGTGTCTCACTCAGCGACAGCGTCTCACTCAGCGACAGCGTCTCACTCAGCGACAGCGTCTCACTCAGCGACAGCGTCTCACTCAGCGACAGTGTTTCACTCAGTGACAGTGTCTCACTCAGTGACAGTGTCTCACTCAGCGACAGTGTCTCACTCAGCGACAGTGTCTCACTCAGTGACAGTGTCTCACTCAGCGACAGTGTTTCACTCAGGGACAGCGTCTCACTCAGCGACAGCGTCTCACTCAGCGACAGCGTCTCACTCAGCGACAGTGTCTCACTCAGCGACAGCGTCTCACTCAGCGACAGCGTCTCACTCAGCGACAGCGTCTCACTCAGCGACAGCGTCTCACTCAGCGACAGCGTCTCACTCAGCGACAGCGTCTCACTCAGCGACAGCGTCTCACTCAGCGACAGTGTTTCACTCAGTGACAGTGTCTCATTCAGTGACAGTGTCTCACTTAGCGACAGTGTCTCAGTCAGCGACAGTGTCTCACTCAGCGACAGTGTTTCACTCAGCGACAGTGTCTCATTCAGTGACAGTGTTTCCCTCAGTGACAGTGTCTCACTCAGCGACAGCGTCTCACTCAGCGACAGCGTCTCATTCAGCGACAGCGTCTCACTCAGCGACAGCGTCTCACTCAGCGACAGTGTTTCACTCAGGGACAGTGTCTCACTCAGCGACAGTGTCTCACTCAGCGACAGTGTCTCACTCAGCGACAGTGTCTCACTCAGCGACAGTGTCTCACTCAGCGTCAGCGTCTCACTCAGCGACAGTGTTTCACTCAGGGACAGTGTCTCACTCAGTGACAGTGTCTCACTCAGTGACAGTGTCTCACTCAGCGACAGTGTCTCACTCAGCGACAGTGTCTCACTCAGCGACAGCGTCTCACTCAGCGACAGCGTCTCACTCAGTGACAGCGTCTCACTCAGTGACAGCGTCTCACTCAGTGACAGCGTCTCACTCAGTGACAGCGTCTCACTCAGTGACAGCGTCTCACTCAGTGACAGCGTCTCACTCAGCGACAGCGTCTCACTCAGTGACAGCGTCTCACTCAGTGACAGCGTCTCACTCAGTGACAGCGTCTCACTCAGTGACAGTGTCTCACTCAGTGACAGCGTCTCACTCAGTGACAGTGTCTCACTCAGCGACAGTGTCTCACTCAGCGACAGTGTCTCACTCAGCGACAGCGTCTCACTCAGCGACAGCGTCTCACTCAGCGACAGTGTTTCACTCAGGGACAGTGTCTCACTCAGTGACAGTGTCTCACTCAGCGACAGTGTCTCACTCAGTGACAGTGCCTCACTCAGTGACAGTGTCTCACTCAGTGACAGCGTCTCACTCAGCGACAGTGTCTCACTGAGCGACAGTGTCTCACTCAGCGACAGTGTTTCTCTCAGGGACAGTGTCTCACTCAGTGACAGTGTCTCACTCAGTGACAGTGTCTCACTCAGCGACAGTGTTTCACTCAGTGACATTGTCTCACTCAGTGACAGTGTCTCACTCAGTGACAGTGCCTCACTCAGTGACAGTGCCTCACTCAGTGACAGTGTTTCACTCAGTGACAGTGTCTCACTCAGCGACAGCGTCTCACTCAGTGACAGCGTCTCACTCAGCGACAGTGTTTCACTCAGTGACAGTGTTTCACTCAGTGGCAGTGTCTCACTCAGCGACAGCGTCTCACTCAGTGACAGCGTCTCACTCAGTGACAGTGTCTCACTCAGCGACAATGTCTCACTCAGTGACAGTGTCTCACTCAGTGACAGTGCCTCACTCAGTGACAGTGTCTCACTCAGTGACAGTGTTTCACTCAGTGACAGTGTCTCACTCAGCGACAGCGTCTCACTCAGTGACAGTGTCTCACTCAGCGACAGTGTCTCACTCAGTGACAGCGCCTCACTCAGTGACAGCGCCTCACTCAGTGACAGTGTCTCACTCAGTGACAGTGTCTCACTCAGCGACAGCGCCTCACTCAGTGACAGCGTCTCACTCAGTGACAGTGTCTCACTCAGTGACAGCGTCTCACTCAGTGACAGCGTCTCACTCAGTGACAGTGTCTCACTCAGTGACAGTGTCTCACTCAGTGACAGTGCCTCACTCAGCGACAGTGTCTCACTCAGTGACAGTGTCTCACTCAGTGACAGTGTTTCACTCAGTGACAGTGTCTCACTCAGCGACAGTGTCTCACTCAGCGACAGTGTCTCACTCAGCGACAGCGTCTCACTCAGTGACAGCGTCTCACTCAGTGACAGCGTCTCACTCAGCGACAGCGTCTCACTCAGCGACAGCGTCTCACTCAGTGACAGCGTCTCACTCAGTGACAGCGTCTCACTCAGCGACAGTGTCTCACTCAGTGACAGCGTCTCACTCAGTGACAGCGTCTCACTCTGTGATAGCGTCTCACTCAGTGACAGCGTCTCACTCAGCAACAGCGCCTCACTCAGCGACAGTGTCCTACTCAGTGACAGTGTCTCACTCAGTGACAGTGTCTCACTCAGTGACAGCGTCTCACTCAGTGACAGCGTCTCACTCAGTGACAGCGCCTCACTCAGTGACAGCGTCTCACTCAGTGACAGCGCCTCACTCAGCGACAGTGTCTCACTCAGTGACAGTGTCTCACTCAGTGACAGTGTCTCACTCAGTGACAGTGTCTCACTCAGTGACAGTGCACAGTATAGACCATTCAATGCTCAAGGATATTGACCAGTATTTGTTGGAAATTTAAGCTGATGCTCGGTAATTTTACTGTTTCAGTTGCTTAGCAACTTCTGCTGAGGGAGAGATAACCCATCTCCGCACCACTGGTGTAAATGCTATTGGGGCGGCAAGGTGGCACAGTGGTTAGCACTGCTGTCTCACAACATCAGGGACCCGGGTTCAATTCCCAGCTTGGACCTCTGTCTTTGTGGAGTCTGCATGTTCTCCCCGTGTCTGCGTGGGTTTCCTCCACTGCTCCTGTTTCCTCCCACAGTCTGAAAGATGTGCTGATCAGGTGCATTGACCCGAACAGACACCAGAGTGTGGCTGTTACACCGTAACTTCATTGCAGTGTTAATGTAAGCCTTACTCCTGATTAATAAATAAAGGGACTTGCTCTCAACCCCCAGGTGAGTTTTGTAAAATTGCTGCATGTGAGCAATCATTACCCACTAAACACTTTAGTGTGGCACGGTGGCACAGTCGTTAGCACTGCTGCCTCACAGCGCCAGGGACCTGGGTTCGATTCCCAGCTTGGGTCACTGTCTGTGTGGAGTTTGCACGTTCTCCCCGTGTCTGCATGGGTTTCCTTCGGGTGCTCCAGTTTCCCAAAGATGCCCAGGTTAGGTGGATTGGCCGTGCTAAATTGCCCCCTTACTGTAAGGGGGATTAACAGGGTAAATGCGTGGGGCTGTGGGGATGGAGGCTAGGTAGGATTGTGGTCAGTGCAGACTCAATGGACCGAATGGCCTCCTCTTGCACTGTAGGGATCCTACAGTGTTAAACTCACCACAGGAAGTTAGGGCTGGTACTTAGCATCTTAGAGACCCTTTTGAGAAGGGGGTTTGTGTTACTGCGATTGTACTCAGCCTCTGAGTCCCGGAATCTCTTCAGCCTCAAACCGAATCTTCCTGAATCTTCACGCCCGTTGAATTTGGCCAACTCAAGCTTGCCTGACCTTTGACACTATCTGAGTGAGTGTCTGGAACGAGCTGCCAGCGGTGGTAGTGGAGGCAGGTACAATTCCGTCTTCTAAAGAGCATTTAGACAGTTACATGGGTACAACGGGTATAGAGGGGTATGGGCCAAATGTGGGCAATTGGGACTAGCTTTGGGTTTCAAAGAAAGAATGGCATGGAGAAGTTGGGCCAAAGGGCCTGTTTCCACGCCGGGAACCCATATGACCGTTTAAATTATCCCGATGGAAGCTGGTCTCACTCACAGGTCTGGCCAGGCGCCCAGGATTAATTAATCGTGTTACAACTGTACAAAACTCTGGTGCGGCCGCACTTGGAGTATTGCGTACAGTTCTGGTCGCCGCATTATAAGAAAGATGTGGAGGCATCGGAAAGGGTGCAGAGGAGGTTTGCCAGGATGTTGCCTGGTATGGTGGGAAGGTCTTATGAGGAAAGGCTGAGGGACTTGAGGTTATTTTCATTGGAGAGAAGAAGGTTATGAGGTGACCTGATTGAGGCATACAAGATGATCAGAGGGTTAGATAGTGTGGACAGTGAGAGCCTTTTACCTCGGATGGTGATGGCTAACACGAGGGGACAAAGCTTTAAATTAAGGGGTGGTAATTATAGGACAGATGTCAGAGGTAGGTTCTTTACTCAGAGGGTAGTAAGGGTGTGGAATACCCTTCCTGAGTTGTGGACTCGCCAACTTTAAGGGTGTTCAAATGGTCAGTGGATAGGCATATGGATAACATTGGAATAGTTTAGGTTAGAGGGTCATTAGATTGGTTCCACTGGTCGCCGCAACATCGAGGGCCGAAGGGCCTGTACTGCGCTGGAATGTTCTATGTTCTAATCATCTATAGGGGATTCTGCAAATCGTGCACATTCACAGACCTTTGGAAAGGTTCTGAAAACGACCCTGGGCTTTGGTACAAGGACACTGATAGGTGGAAAGGATTTAAATGCTTAAAGGCATGAAGACAGATCCTGGCTCCTTCTCTCCCCCCTACACATCCCCGTATGCCCAAACCTGATGGAAGAACCAAAGAGCCAAGAATTAGGAGCAGGAGTTACAAAGAACAAAGAACAATCCAGCACGGGAAACAGGCCCTTCGGCCCAACGAGCCCGCGCCGCCACATCACCCTACACCTATTCTACCCTGCATATCTATGAATGGAACCCTACTCAGTCAGATTCAGGGAAGAAATAGTGTCAATTTGATAAAATCCGATTAGCCTGAGAGCACATCTTTGGGGTGTGGGAGGAAACCGGAGCGCCCGGAGGAAACCCACGCAACCACAGGGAGAACGCGCAAACTCCCACAGACACAGGCCCAAATCCATGTGCCTGCACAGCCAGCAGTGCTAGTCACTGAGCTGTTGCGGCGCCCGTCTACCGGTCCAGGATCAAGCACACACACCGACATGAAGTACTAGGCCACTCCTGGAACTTCCAAGAGCAGCCCAGGCACGACCTGCCGTGTGAATGCCCCTCGTTTGACACGAGGTGGACCTCCACCTGTGGAATAAAGACAAAAGTATTAATCTTACAGCCTGCCTTTCCGGTGTCTCCCGAGGTTTAACCCTATTTAATAGCCCCTACCATATCCCTCCATTCTCGTTGTTGACCAGACAACCCCTGATGTCTGCTCCATAAGTCAATATGATCATGGTTAATCTGCCACAGCTAGCGACATGGCAGCACAGTATTTGGCACAGTGGGTTAGCACTGCTGCTTCACAGCACCAGGGACCCGGGTTCGATTCTAGCCTCGGGTGACTGTCTGGCGTTTGAACGTTCTCCCCATGTCTGTGTGGGTTTCCTTCAGGCGGGTGGATTGGCCACGTTGAATTAGGGTTGGGGCGGTTAGCAGAGTAGGGGCATGGGGTTGTGGGGATAGGGCTTGGGTGGGATTGCTGTCGGTGCAGCTCGATGGACCAAATGGCCTCAGTCTGCACTGCAGGGAGTCTATGACTGTCTGAATTCCATTTTCCCTCCTGTTCTCCGCACCCCCCCGATTCTCTGAGTGGCCAGAAATCTGTCTATCTCAGGAAATTGGGAATTAACCACAGTCCGCGAAGGATCATTGGCATCTGTCTTTTTGGTCATTCACTGGATGTGGGCATCATTGGCTGGATTGGCATTTATTGTCCATATCTAATTGCCCCTTGAGAAGGTGGTGGTGAGCTCCCTCTGTGAACCGTTGCTGTTGGTGGGGGTGGAATTTGAGGATTTTGATCCAGTGATAGTGAAGGAATGGCGATGTGTTTCCAATTCAGTCTGGTGAGTGACTTGGAGAGGAATCTGTGATACAAAGAACAAAGAACAACACAGCACGGGAAATAGGCCCTTCGGCCCAACGAGCCCGCGCCGCCATCCCATGGTCAGTGACCTATTCATGATTTTAGTCTATGCCTAATGTGTGAGGATCAGGGAGGTCCAATATAGGGACAATTTGTTACCCAATCAATCAGCCTAAAAGCACATTTTTGGGATGTGGGAGGAAACCGGAGCACCCGGAGGAAACCCACGCAACCACGGGGAGAATGCGCAAACTCCCACGGACACAGGCCCAAATCCATGTGTCCGCACAGCAACAGAGATAGTCTCTGAGCTGCCATGATGCCCTCGAGATGGTCCAGTTTACGCACACCAACGACATGAAGCAGTAGGCAACTCCCGAAGCAACATCCAAGAGCAGCCCACCACAACCTGCCGCCCGCATGCCCCTTGCTGGACTTAAGTGCCTGTGGATAAAAATTTCATTATTAAAAGACTCTATATCCCTGAGGCTAAAACTGAACCCCAAGCCTACAATGTTTAGTAAGGCCTGCTATATCCCCCTATATGTAGACCGCTCATGTGGCTGTCCAAGTGACTCTTGAACAACCCTAGCGTGCCTGCTTCCACCACCTTACTCGGCAGTACATTCCACATCCCCACTACCCTTTGTGTGAAAAACTGCCCTCTAATATTAGTCTTATACCTAGCCCCCCTCACCCTAAGCCCGTGACCCCTCGTTCTATCCATTTCTAGTAGCGGAAAAAGCTTACCACCATCTACTCTATCTGTCCCCTTCATAATCTTATAAACCTCTATTAGATCCCCCCTCAGCCGACGTCTCTCAAGGGAAAACATGGTGATGGAGGTGGTGTTCCCATGTGCCTGCTAGTCCGATCCTTCTAGGTGGTAGAGGTTATGGTTTTGGAAGGTTCTGTAGAAGTTGATCTCTGTCAGAGGAAGACTTGTGTTTATATACAGTTTGAGGGATACTAAGTGTATGAAGACAGTTTGAGGGATACCAAGGTATGAATACAGGGCTTCCTTGAACTACCACAGTCAGTACAGCGGTTGAAACTGTGCCATTGGTGTCTTTCTGCATCTATATCTATCTCATCTTTAAACATATTTAATGATAGAGTACATCCTGCCCCTCTGTGGTAGAGTATTCCAAAAAGTCACAACCTTTTGAGTGAAGAAGTTCTCCATATCTCAGTTCGAAGTGATTGGCTTTTATCCTGAGACAGTGCTTCCGCATTCTAGATTCCCTGAGCTGAGGAAACAATCTCTCAATCTCTACTTCACCAAATCCCTTCACATTCTGCCTCTTATTCTGCTGACTTCCAGAGAGTCATGATGTGGGTATGCCGGCGTTGGACTGGCGTAAACACAGTAAAAGGTCTGACAACACCAGGTTTTAATCCAACCGATTTATTTATAATATACTCACAAGCTTTCGGGGTTAGCCCCTTCGTCAGGTGAATGGAGAGTTCTGGCCTCAGACAGAGCATATAAAGCACAGACGGTTTAGAGATTGCTGATTAGAATGCGAATCCTTACACCTAACCTGCTGTTCAAGTCTTAAAGTGGCTGATAATGTGAGTGGAAGGAGCACTGATCACTGTTTAAAGAGATGTGTATTGTCTCCAGACAGTACTGATAGCCAAGTTCCGCACACGTGAGGACGGTCTCAACAGGGATCTTGGGTTCATGTCGCACTATCTGTAACCCCCGTGACTTGCCTGGGTTTGCAAAACCTCACTTACTGTACTGTCTGGAGACAATACACATCTCTTTAAACTGTGATCAGTGCTCCTTCCACTCACATTATCAGCCACTTCAGGTCTTGAACAGCAGGTTAGGTGTAAGGATTCGCATTCTAATCAGCAATCTCTAAACTGTCTGTGCTTTATATGCTCTGTCTGAGGCCAGAACTCTCCATTCACCTGACGAAGGGGCTAACCCCGAAAACTTGTGAGTATATTATCAAATAAATCGGTTGGATTAAAACCTGGTGTTGTCAGACTTTTTACGAAGTTCCAGAGAGCACAGGCTCAATGTATTCAGCTTTGCATCAACGGACAATACTCTCACCTTTAGCACACTTGACACGCCATCTCGGAACTGATATTTGCTAAAGTACAATTGTGTGGTGCAGCATTGTCATATGTGATATTCCCTGGCAGTTCTTTATCTTCTGTATCTTGTTAGTTTGAAAGGGGGAGAGGAAGACGCATTTAATGGTTTGTTCTCACTGGAACGATGGAAGTTGAGGGGCGACATGATAGAAATCTACAAGGTTATGAGGGGCATGGACAGAGTGGATAGTCAGAAGCTTTTCCCCAGGGTGGAAGAGTCAATTACTAGGGGGCCACAGGTTTAAGGTGCGAGGGGTAAGGTTTAAAGGAGATGTACAAGGACAAGTTTCTTTTACATACAAGTTGGTGGATGGTTGGAACACACTGCCGGTGAAATAGAGGAAGCAGATACGATAGTTACTTTTAAGGGACGTCTTGACAAATACATTAGATGAAAATAGAGGGATATGGTCCCCGGGAGGGTAGGGGGTTTTAGTTCAGTCGGGCAGCATGGTTGGTGCAGGAGGGGCTGAAGGGCCTGTTCCTGTGCTGTAATTCTCTATGTTTTTTGGGAGAAAGAGGGAGGGTGTGAGGGAGGGACACAGGGAGGGAGATAGGGAGAGAGAGAGAGGGAGGGGGACAGGGAGGGAGATAGGGAGAGAGAGAGAGGGAGGGAGAGAGGAAGGGAGATAGGGAGAGAGAGAGAGGGAGGGGGACAGGGAGGGAGATAGGGAGAGAGAGAGGGAGGGACACAGGGAGGGAGGTAGGGAGAGAGAGGGGGAGGGAGAGAGGGAGGGAGATAGGGAGAGAGAGAGAGGGAGGGGGACAGGGAGGGAGTTAGGGAGAGAGAGAGAGGGAGGGGGACAGGGAGGGAGATAGGGAGAGAGAGAGAGGGAGGGGGACAGGGAGGGAGATAGGGAGAGAGAGAGAGGGAGGGACACAGGGAGGGAAATAGGGAGAGAGAGAGAGGGCGGGAGACAGGGAGGGAGATAGGGAGAGAGAGAGGGAGGGAGAGAGGGAGGGAGATAGGAAGAGAGAGAGAGGGAGGGGGACAGGGAGGGATATAGGGAGAGAGAGAGAGGGAGGGGGACAGGGAGGGAGATAGGGAGAGAGAGAGAGGGAGGGGGACAGGGAGGGAGATAGGGAGAGAGAGAGAGGGAGGGAGAGAGGGAGGGAGATAGGGAGAGAGAGAGGGAGGGGGACAGGGAGGGAGATAGGGAGAGAGAGAGGGAGGGGGACAGGGAGGGAGATAGGGAGAGAGAGAGAGGGAGGGAGAGAGAGAGAGAGAGAGGGAGGGGGACAGGGAGGGAGATAGGGAGAGAGAGAGAGGGAGGGGGACAGGGAGGGAGATAGGGAGAGAGAGAGAGAGGGAGGGGGACAGGGAGGGAGATAGGGAGAGAGAGAGAGAGGGAGGGGGACAGGGAGGGAGATAGGGAGAGAGAGAGAGAGGGAGGGGGACAGGGAGGGAGATAGGGAGAGAGAGAGAGAGGGAGGGGGACAGGGAGGGAGATAGGGAGAGAGAGAGAGGGAGGGGGACAGGGAGGGAGATAGGGAGAGAGAGAGAGAGGGAGGGGGAGAGGGAGGGAGATAGGGAGAGAGAGAGAGAGGGAGGGGGACAGGGAGGGAGATAGGGAGAGAGAGAGAGTGAGGGGGACAGGGAGGGAGATAGGGAGAGAGAGAGAGAGGGAGGGGGAGAGGGAGGGAGATGGGGAGAGAGAGAGAGGGAGGGGGACAGGGAGGGAGATAGGGAGAGAGAGAGAGGGAGGGGGATAGGGAGAGAGAGAGAGGGAGGGGGACAGGGAGGGAGATAGGGAGAGAGAGAGAGGGAGGGGGACAGGGAGGGAGATAGGGAGAGAGAGAGAGGGAGGGGGACAGGGAGGGAGATAGGGAGAGAGAGAGAGAGGGAGGGGAACAATGCAAGTTACCTCTTCCATGACGTTGGAGCAACTGCTCTGATAGGATAATCAATCGGGGCCTCGCGAACATTTGCTGAAATGCTACATTTAGATGTGATTCCACAAAGGGATAGAAAGAGTTAAGTCTCCGAATCACTCGGACCTTAACCTTACAACCCCATTGTTTAGCTTCCACTCCTGATAATCAGATGCAGTCCATTAAATTGTACAGCTGAGTCATACAGAATCCAGGGAAGATCTGAAATCATATGGAGCGTCTTACACTGAAACATCTGTCACACTCAAACGTCACTTGGGGAACCTGATGTTTCAATCTGACATTTCCATCTCCCACACCGTTCCGATCCTGAGTGCTTGCTCAGTGGAAACGACAATTTCTACCAAATTACTGGCTGTGCGGCGAACTCAGGCTCACTTAAGTAGGGAGTATGAAAGTTGGCGTTGAAGCTATTTCTAGAGTGTTTCTGCTGATAGAATTGTAACCTTTCGCTTTGTAACTATTTTCGCGTAAAAACATTCTTCTTTGATGATGGGTTGAGGGAGAATTGCAAGATTTCAGGAAATTTATCCAATCAATTGTTCTTTTGGCTGGAGACAAACTTTAACTTATGTTACTGAGGGGGGGGGGGGGGGGGGGGAAGCGGGGTGTTATTGTCACTGGACTAGTGATCCAGAAACCAAGGGCGATGTTACGGGGACACAGTACAAAGTCTGACAACACCAGGTTTTAGTCCAACCGATTTATTTGATAATATTCTCACAAGCTTTCGAGGGGACTGCCTCTTCGTCAGGTGAATGGAGAGTTCTGGCCTCAGACAGAGCATACAGAGCACAGACAGTTGCTGATTAGAATGCGAATCCTTACACCTAACCTGCTGTTCAAGTCTTAAAGTGGCTGATAATGTGAGTGGAAGGAGCACTGATCACAGTTTAAAGAGATGTGTATTGTCTCCAGACAGTACAGTAAGTGAGGTTTTGCAAACTCAGGCAAGTCACGGGGGTTACAGATAGTGCGACATGAACCCAAGATCCCTGTTGAGACCGTCATCATGTGTGCGGAACTTGGCTATCAGTCTCTGTTCAGCGACTCTGCGCTGTCGTGTGTCATGAAGGCTGCCTTGGAGAATGCTTACCCGAAGGTCAGAGGCTGAATGCCCGTGACCACTGAAGTGTTCGCCAACAGGAAGGGAACAGTCTTGCCTGGTGACTGTCGAGCGATGTTCATTCATCCGTTGTCATAGCGTCTGCATGGTCTCCCCAATGTACCATGCTTCGGGACATCCTTTCTTGCAACGTATCAGGTAGACAATGTTACGGGGACCCAGGTTCAAATCCCACCATGGCAGATGGTGAAATTTGAATTCAATAAAAGTTAAAAGTGTACTGATGACCAAGAAACCGTTGTTGATTGCTGCAAAAATCTATCTAGTTCACTCATGTCCTTTGGGGAAGGAAATCTGCTGCCCTTATCTGGTCTGACTACACGTGACTCCAGACCCAGAGCGGTTGACTCTTAGCAGTGCTGGGAACTGGAAGGTGGTTAAGGACGGGCAATAAATGCTGGCCCGGCCAGTGACGCCCACACCCTGAAAATCCTCACCCTTGTGCACCTCAGGGACGGATCCTTCTCACAAACAGCCCTGGCCTGTACGCCCAGAAGCACAGCAATGTGGGTGACTCTGAAATGGCCCGAGAGAGACACTCACTTCCAGGATAACCAGGGACGGGCGATAAACGCTGGCCTTCCATGAATGCATTGACAAAAATGTGACTCCAGATCCCATGGGAATGTGGTTGACCGTGAAGTGCCCTCTGAAATGGCCACTCAGTTGACGGGCAATAATTGCTGACCCAGCCAGCGATACCCACTTCCCATGAATGAATAATAAAAGCGAAATAATCAGAAATATATACAAGGACTTCACCACCAATTCAGTAATTTTAATGTGTACTTAATGCTAATGTTGTGTTATAGGAAATGTAGCAGCTAATTTACACACACAGCAGCCTCCCACAAACAGCACTCATATAATAAGTAGATTACCCGTGGGAGTAGGCGGCACTGATGCCTCACGATGCCAGGGACCCGGCTTCAATCCCGACCTTGAGTGACTGTGCGGAGTTTGCATGTTCTCCCCGTGTCTGCGTGGGGTGCTCCGATTTCCTCCCACATTCCAAGGGTGTGCAGGCTAGAAGCATTGTCCAGATAAATTTCCCCTTAGTGTCCAAAGATGTGTGGGTTAGGTGGATTAACCGTACCAAACTTCCCCTTAGTATCCAAAGATGTGCAGGTTAGGAGGCTTGGCCATGTTAAATTGCCCCTCAGATGTGTAAGTTAGTGGGGTAAATGTGTGGGGTTACAGGGATTGGGTGGGGAGACGGCCTGTCAGAGAGTTGCTGATGGGCTGAATGGCCTCTCCTGCATTGTAGGGATCCTATGACAAAGATTAACCAAGGACATTGTGGGACTTGCCTCCAGCTCCTGGTCTAAATATTGCTGTGGGATCATTCATATGCACCTGAGAAGACAAAGGGGGCTTTAACATCTCACCCTAAAGACAGTGCCACTGACAGTGCAGTGCCCCTGCAGCACTGCACTGGGTGCGGGGGTGAGGCTCTGCTCAGTCCTGTGGAGTGGGGACTTATGGCCATGATATTCTGATTTAAAGATGAGTGTGCAACCAACTGAGGCCACCCTACATTTAGTGCCCACCCTTAAGCATTGGCCAGGCTAAATTTTCCCTCAGTCTACCCAAACAGGTGCCGGAGTGTGGCGACTAGGGGATTTTCACAGTAACTTCACTGCAGTGTTAGTGTAAGCCTACTTGTGACACTAATAAATAAACTTGGATAAAAGCAAGCCTTTGTCTGTGTTGAAACGCGTTGCCAGGCTCCCTGTAGTGCAGTTATACTGCTCACTGCGTGTCTTGGGGTGGTGGATGGCTCTGTATGACTATGAGTTCTTGCTACTAAATGGGGTTTGATTTTATGACCATTCCTTCAGGTCATTAGGTCTTGTCACTGGGCCTGATTAACGCTCTGTGGAGGCTCAAACCTCAATGTGGCAAGCACCAGAGAATTTAAATCCATTGATTGAACCTGAGGTTTTTATTGGAGTTCTTTGAATGAAAAATATACCCAGGCTTGTTCCCTTTGACACCACAGCTCTGGCTAATCTCCTGTGGAAAGTGTATGACTCTGCATTCTCCTTCCACTAATGAGCTTTCGTTCTATTGTTTACTGACATGGATTTGCTGTTTGAAGTAAATGATGAGATTCAGTTAGCCGCTATCACATTCATTACTGGCGCTTGTTCTGGCTGAGTCCGAGCACTGCCGCCGGGGATCAGATTTAACCCCCTCCAGCCCAAAACAACCCAGGCGTTGAGAAGAGTGATTACAATGAGACTGATACAGCAACTTACCCCCTCCCTACCAGCACCCATTCCCCTCCCTTCACCTGCCCCCCCCCCCACCCCCCCAGGTCACACTCGTGATCCCCGCGGGTGGCACAGTGGTTGGCGCTGCTGCCCCACAGCGCCAGGGACCCCAGGTTCGATTCCCGGCTCGGGTCACCGTCTGTGCGGAATCTGCATGTTCTCCCCGTGTCTGCGTGGGGTTTCCGCCGGGTGCTCCGGTTTCTTCCCACAGTCTGCGGGTCAGGGCGCGTCAGTCGTGCTAAATTGCCTCTTAGCGTCCTGGGAGGCACTAGGTTAGAGGCATCAGCAGGGTAAATGTGCGGGGCTGCGGGGTTAGGGCCTGGGTAGGATTGTTGTTAGTGCAGGTCCGATGGGCCGAGTGGCCTCCTTCTGCACTGGAGGGATCCCATATCTATATCTCACTGATATACTGCAGATAGCTAGCAGTTAATTGTGCCCTGGGCTTCAAAATTTCCTACCTGGCTCTCTCAACCCTGATTAGCTAGAGTCACATGTAGGCCAGACCAGGTAAGGACGGCAGATTTCCTTTTCTGAAGGACATTAGGGTGCCAGCTAGGTTTTTCCAACAATCGACAATGCTTTCGCGGTCATCAGTAGATTCTTAATTCCAGATCTTTTAAAATTGAATTCAGGTTCCGCCATCTGCTGTGGAGGGATTGGAACCCGGGCCGCAGAGCAATAATCCCACCGGATCTCTTCCTCAGCCACAAAACTCTCACGAATGCATCACTGCATGACCAGTTAGAACATAAGAAGTAGGAGCAGGAGTAGGCCATCTGGCCCTTCGAGCCTGCCTCGCCATTCAATAAGATCATGGCTGATCTGTCGTGGCTCAGTTCCACCTTCCCGCCCTCTCCCCATAACCCTTAATCCCTTCTCTTATCAAAAACCCATCAACCCGCTTCTTAAAAATATTTAGCGAGGCAGCCTCCGCCACTTCAACGGGCAGAGAATTCCAGAGATTCACCACCCTTTGAGTGAAGAAGTTTCTCCTCAACTCCGTTCTAAACCACCCCCCCCTTTATCTTGAGGCTGTGCCCCCTAGTCCTACTGTCTTTTTTGAGTGGGAAGAGTCTCTCCACCTCTATCCTATCCATCCCATTCATCATCTTATACGTCTCAATGAGATCTCCCCTCATTCTTCTAAACTCTAACGAGTACAAGATCTGAAGGCTGGAACTTAAGCTGCTCCAACGGACAACACTGCTGCACATGTGGTTATATTCGATGTGGGAATGCACAAAGCATTCGGAATAAAGTGGATGAGCTGGTGGCGCGGATCGACACAAATGGATATGATCTGGTGGCCATTACAGAGACGTGGCTGCAAGGTGACAGGGACTGGGAGTTGAATGTACAGGGTTATCAAGTGTTTAGGAAGGATAGGCAGGAGGGAAAAGGGGGTGGCGTAGCTCTGCTGATTAAGGATAGCATCACGGTGGTAGCAAGGGATGATATCGGAGCCAAAGAGCAGAAAGTGGAATCGTTGTGGGTGGAGATTAGGAACAGAAAAGGGAGGAAGACGCTGGTGGGTGTCGTCTATAGGCCCCCGAATAATGATCTGGAGGTGGGGCGGGCTGTTAACGCGCAAATAAGTGCGGCGTGCAGGAATGGGACGGCAGTAGTTATGAGGGATTTCAATCTGCATATTGATTGGTCGACCCATGTTGGACGAGGTGGGCTCGAGGTGGAGTTCTTGGAATGCTGCCGGGATAGTTTCCTCGAACAGTGTGTGTTGGAGCCGATGAGGGAGCGAGCTATCTTGGATCTGGTGCTATGTAATGAGGCGGGTAGAATTAGGGACCTTGTGGTGAAGGATCCTCTTGGGGAGAGTGATAATTGTATGGTGGAGTTTCTAGTGCAGATGGAGGAGGAGAAAGTGGGTTCCCGGACACGTGTCCTTTGTTTGAATAGAGGGGAGTATGGTAGGATGAGAGAAGAATTGGCGAATGTGGACTGGGGGAGCGCGTTGGAAGGTAGGTCTGCTGAGGAGCAGTGGAGGATCTTTAAGGAGATCTTTCTTGGTGCTCAGCAGAAATTTATTCCGATGGTCAAAAAGGACCGTAGGAGGAGAGGTAATAAGCCGTGGATAACGAAGGAGGTGAAGGAAAGTGTTAAATTAAAAGCGGAGGAATTTAGAGTAGCTAAGAGCAGTGGGCGAGAAGAGGATTGGGAAAGATTTAAATGTCAACAAAGATTGACAAAGAAGTTGATAAAGGAGGGTAGGAGAAGCTATGAAGCTGGGCTAGCACTTAATATAAAAAAGGATAGCAAGAGTTTTTATAAATATATAAAAAGGAAGAGGCTGGCTAGGATAAACGTTGGTCCTTTAGAGGATGAGAAAGGGGAGCTAGTGGTAGGGGATGAGGATATGGCTAAGATCTTGAATAACTTTTTTATTTCTGTCTTCACGGAGGAGGACGTGAATAATTTGCCGGGTGTTAGCGATGGAAAGGTGGTAGGACTGGAGCGTCTTAATGACATTACTGTTACTAGAGAGGTGGTGCTTGACAGACTGGAGGGGCTGATTGTGGACAAGTCCCCAGGACCGGATGGAATGCATCCGAGGGTTCTGAAAGAAATGGCGGAGGTGATAGTGGATGCATTGGTGGTTATTTTCCAGGCGTCACTGGATTCCAGGGAAGTGCCGGAAGATTGGAAAACGGCTAATGTTACACCGTTGTTTAAGAAGGGTGCCAGGCAAAAGGCGGGGAATTATAGGCCGGTTAGTTTAACGTCTGTGGTAGATAAAATGTTAGAATCCGTCATTAAGGAGGAAATTACGAGGCATCTTGAAGGGAATTGCTTGATAGAGCAGACGCAACACGGTTTCATTAAAGGGAAGTCGTGTCTGACAAATTTATTGGAGTTCTATGAGGATGTGTCTAGGGCAGTGGATAGAGGAGAGCCGGTGGATGTGGTCTTTCTGGATTTTCAGAAGGTGTTTGGCAAGGTACCACAAGAGGTTATTGCAGAAGGTCAGGGGACATGGAGTTGGGGGTAAGGTGTTAGCGTAGATAGAGGATTGGTTATCAAATAGGAGGCAGAGGGTCAATGGGTACTATTCGGATTGGCGGATGGTGACTAGTGGAGTGCCCCGGGGGTCGGTGCTGGGGCCTCAGCTATTTACCATTTATATAGATGATCTGGAGGAGGGAACCGAGTGTAGGGTGTCGAAATTTGCTGATGACACCAAGATTGGGGGAACAGCAAATTGTGCAGAGGGTGTGGAGAGTCTGCAGAAGGATCTAGATAGGCTGGGCGAATGGGCCAGGAAATGGCAAATGGAATTTAATGTTGGCAAGTGTGAGGTGGTCCACTTTGGTAGGAAGAATGGTAGGAAGGACTATTACTTACGGGGCGAAAAACTGCAGTAGGCGACGGTGCAGAGGGACCTCGGGGTCCTTGTGCATGAGTCGCAAAAACCCAGCTTGCAGGTGCAGCAGGTGGTCAGGAAGGCGAATGGGATGCTGGCCTTCATAGCAAGGGGGATTGAATATAAAAGTAGGGAGGTCTTGCTGCAGCTGTATAGGGCATTGGTGAGGCCGCAGCTGGAGTACTGTGTGCAGTTTTGGGCGCCGCACCTGCGCAAAGATATTTTGGCTTTGGAGGGAGTGCAGAGGAGGTTTACTAGGCTGATACCGGAGTTGAGGGGGTTGAGCTATGAGGAGAGGCTGAATAAACTAGGCGTGTACTCGTTGGAGTTTAGAAGAATGAGGGGAGATCTCATTGAGACGTATAAGATGATGAATGGGATGGATAGGATAGAGGTGGAGAGACTCTTCCCGCTCAAAAAAGACAGTAGGACTACGGGGCACAGCCTCAAGATAAAGGGGGGGGGGGCAGTTTAGAACGGAGTTGAGGAGGAACTTCTTCACTCAAAGGGTGGTGAATCTCTGGAATTCTCTGCCCGTTGAAGTGGAGGAGGCTGCCTTGCTAAATATTTTTAAGATGCGGGTTAGATCAGCCATGATCTTATTGAATGGCGGGGCAGGCTCGAAGGGCCAGATGGCCTACTCCTGCTCCTATTTCTTATGTTCTTATGGGTTTTTGATAAGAGAGGGGATTAAGGGTTATGGGGAAAGGGCGGGAAAGTGGAACTGAGCCACGACAGATCAGCCATGATCTTATTGAATGGCGGGGCAAGCCCAAAGGCTAGATGGCCTACTCCTGCTCCTATTTCTTATGTTCTTATGTTATGAAACATCCTGGAGTTCCCACGTGGAACAGGATATGCATTCCAGAAGTCAGCGATGCCCTGCCATTGCTAGAGATCTTAGATAATAAAACCTATTCCTCAAAAAAGAAAAATTCACCAGGTGTTTACTTGTGATGAGATCAGTTAAACATAGGAAAGTTAACTGAAATTTGTCATTTACATTAATATTAATTATAATAATTTATAAATTGTCATTTATATTAATGATTTGGATGAGAATTTGGAAGACATGGTTAGTAAATTTGCCGATGACACCAGAGATTGGTGGCATAGTGGACAGTGAAGTAGATTATCGAGGATTGTAATGGGAACTTGATCAATTGGGCCAGTGGGCAGACGGAGTTTAATTTAGATAAATGCGAGGTGATGCATTTTGGTAGATTGAACCAGGGCAGGCCTTACTCAGGTAATGGTAGGGTGTTGGGGAGAGTTACAGAACAAAGAGATTTCGGGGTACATGTTCATAGCTCCTTGAAAGTGGAGTCACAGGTGGACAGAGTGGTGAAGCAGGCATTTGGCATGCTTGGTTTCATTGGTCAGAACATTGAATACAGGAGTTGAGATGTCTTGCTGAAGTTGTACAAGACTTTGGTAAGGCCACACTTGGAATACTGTGTATAGTTCTGGTCACCCTATCATAGAAAGGGTATTCTTAAACTAGAAAAAGTGCAGAATAGATTTTCTAGGATGCTACCAGGATTTGATGGATTGAGTTATAAGGAGAGGCTGGATAGACTGGGACTTTTTTCTCTGGAGTGTAGGAGGCTGAGGGGTGAACTTATAGAGGTCTATAAAATAATGAGGGGCACAGATCAGCTAGATATTTAATGTCTTTTCCCTAAGGTAGGGGAGTGTAAAACCTGAGGGCATAGGTTTAAGGTGAAAGGGGAGAGATACAAAAGGGTCCAGAGGGGCAATTTTTTCACACAGAGGGTGGTGAGTGTCAGGAACAAGGTGCCAGAGATAGTAGTAGAGGTGGGTACAATTTTGATCTTTGAAAAGCGTTTGGGTAGGATGGGTATAGAGGGATACAGGCCAAATGCGGATAATTGGGACAAGCTTAGGGGTTTAAAAACAAAGAGGTTGCATGGACAAGTTGGGCCGAAGGGCCTGTTTCCATGCTGTAAACCTCTATGACTCTATGAAATGGTTTATTGACCCTTATTATTTAGGGCGGCACGGTGGCACAGTGGGTTAGCACTGCAGCCTCACAGCATCAGGCACCCGGGTTCAATTCCCGGCTTTGGTCACTGTCTGTGTGGAGTCTGCACATTCTCCCCGTGTCTGCGTGGGAGAATGCTTTTCACCCACTGTCTGAAAGACACGCTGGTTAGGTGAATGGACAAGGTGGATAGTCAGGGGCTTTTTCCCAACGTGGAAGTGTCAATTACAAGGTGACACAGGATCAAGGTGAGAGGGGGAAAGTTGAAGGGAGATGTGCAGTGTGGGGTGGGGGGGGGGGAGTTTTTTACGCAGGGAGTGGTGGGTGGCTGGAATGTGCTGCCAGAGGAGGTGGTGGAAGTAGGCACACTAGCAATATTTAAAAGGCATCTGGATGGGCACATGGATAGGGAGGGAATAGAGGGATACGGACTGAGTAAGGGCAGAGGGGGTTTTTTTTGGTTTAGTTAAAGCACCATGACCAGCACAGGCGTGGGAGGGGCCGAAGGGCCTGTTCCTGTGCTGTACTTCTCTTGGTTCCTTGGTTCTCTCTAAATTCCTCAGCCTCTCTGCATCTTTCTCCTTTCTGACCAAGCTTTTGGCCATTTGTCCTCCAGCCTCTCTGTGTTGCTCCATTCTGTCCGTGGAAATATTTAGAGGGGCAACTTCAATTATATAAATGCAACTTGTTGTTTCGTTTTGTGGATAGTGTGGCAGAGTGGTTAGCGCTGCTGCCTCACGGCAGCAGGGACCCAGGTTCGATTCCCAGCTTGGGTTACCATCTGTGTGCAGCCTGCACATTCTCCCCATGCCTGCGTGGGTTTCCTCTGACTGCTCCGGTTTTCTCCCACACTCCAAAGATGGATGCGTTAGGTGGATTGGTCGTGCTAATTGCCCCTTAGTGTCAGTGGGATTAGCGGGGTAAATACATGAGAGGTAGGGTCCTAGGTGGGATTATGGTTGGTGGTCTTTCTCAGAAGACTCAGGGAATTTCAGCTACGACTCTCCCCAACTTTTACAGATGCCCCATAGAAAGCATTCTTTCTGGTTGCATCACAGGTTGGTATGGGCTCCTGCTCTGCCCAAGACCGCAAGGAACTACAAAAGATTGTGAATGTAGCCCAGTCCATCACACAAACCAGCCTCCCATCCATTGACTCTGTCTACACTTCCCGCTGCCTCGGGAAAAGCAGCCAGTATAAGTAAGGACCCCACGCACCCCGGACATTCTCTCTTCCACCTTTTCCCTTCGGGAAAAAGATACAAAAGCCTGAGGTCACGTACCAACTGATTCAAGAACAGCTTCTTCCCTGCTGCTGTCAGACTTTTGAATGGACCTATCTGGAACTAGAACATAGAACCCTACAGTGCAGAAACAGGCCCTTCAGCCCATCGAGTCTGCACCGAACACAATCCCACCCAGACCGTATCCCCATATCCCTACACATTTTACCTGCTAATCCCTCTAACCTACACATCCCAGGACACTAAGGGGCAATTTTAGCATAGCCAATGAACCTAACCCGCACATCTTTGGACTGTGGGAGGAAACCGGAGCACCCGGAGAAAACCCACGCAGACACGAGGAGAATGTGCAAACTCCACACAGGCAGTGACCCGAGCCGGGAATCGAACCCAGGACCCTGGAGCTGTGAAGCAGCAGTGCTAACCACTGTGCTACCGTGCCGCCCATGTTGAACTATGTTGATCTTTCTCTACACCCTCGCTGTGACTGTAACACTACATTCTGCACTCCCTCGTTTCAAAGAACAAAGAAAATTACAGCACAGAAACAGACCCTTCAGCCCTCCAATTCTGCACCGACCATGCTGCGTGACTTAACTAAAACCCCCGACCCTTCCGGCGACCCTATCCCTCTATTCCCGTCCTATTCATGTACTTGTCAAGATGCCCCTTAAAAGTCACTATCGTATCCACTTCCACTGCCTCCCCTGGAAATGAGTTCCAGGCACCCACCACCCTCTGTGTAAAAAATCTGCCTCGTATATCTCCTTTTAACCTTGCCCCTCGCACCTTAAACCTATGCTCATGAGTAATTGACTCTTCCACCCTGGGAAAAGCTCACTCTGTCCATGCCCCTCATAATCTTGTAGACTTCTATCTCCTCAACCTCCGTCGCTCGAGTGAGAACAAATTTTCCTTCTCGGTATGCTTTGTCTGTACAGCGCGCAAATAACAATACTTTTCACTGTATGTTAATGCATGTGACAATAAGAAATCAAATCAAATCAAATCAATTCAGACTTGATGGGCTGAATAGTCTCCTTCTGCACTGTAGGGGTTCTATGATTCCATGAATTTGATCTTCTCGATATTATCTCTGTGGCATCAGTCAGGTTCTTAAGACAATCATCATTTGTAGCTTGATCGTGAGTGCCCAAACAGCGAACGTTATTCAGCAAATACTGGCTTTCTCTAACTTACAGAGCTGATCCTCTGTCAAGAGTGTGAGAGAGAGAGAAGGAGAGACAGAGGGAGAGGGAGAGAGAGAGAGAGAGAAGGAGAGACAGAGGGAGAGGGAGAGAGAGAGAGAGAAGGAGAGACAGAGGGAGAGGGAGAGAGAAAGGGAGAGAGAGAGAGAGAGAAGGAGAGACAGAGGGAGAGGGAGAGAGAAAGGGGGAGAGAGAGAGAGAGAAGGAGAGACAGAGGGAGAGGGAGAGAGAAAGGGAGAGAGAGAGAGAGAGAAGGAGAGACAGAGGGAGAGGGAGAGAGAAAGGGAGAGAGAGAGAGAGAGAAGGAGAGACAGAGGGAGAGGGAGAGAGAAAGGGAGAGAGAGAGAGAGAGAAGGAGAGACAGAGGGAGAGGGAGAGAGAGAGAGAGAAGGAGAGACAGGGAGAGGGAGAGAGAAAGGGAGAGAGAGAGAGAGAGAGAGAAGGAGAGACAGAGGGAGAGGGAGAGAGAAAGGGAGAGAGAGAGAGAGAGAAGGAGAGACAGAGGGAGAGGGAGAGAGAAAGGGAGAGAGAGAGAGAGAGAAGGAGAGACAGAGGGAGAGGGAGAGAGAAAGGGAGAGAGAGAGAGAGAGAAGGAGAGACAGAGGGAGAGGGAGAGAGAAAGGGAGAGAGAGAGAGAGAGAAGGAGAGACAGAGGGAGAGGAACAGCAATGCCATTTCGAAACAACCCATCTGCTAATCTCTGTTTCAATGCGCAGAAAAACCTTCTATGTTTGTTTCTTGCAGTCAATTTGCCTTGTCTCACAATACGCACTAAATTAATTATAATGTTCTTGGCGCTCCGCACCACATTATTATGATGAAGTACACTACTTGCGAACAGCTGGTCTCCCTGTTACACTCAGAATCTATAATTACACTGCTGGCTTAACGCGCAACGTGACAAACTATTGCAAGGTAATCAGCCTCCTACAATGCCGGGGAGCTAGCAGCAAAATAAATAGCAGGAATTACACAGAGGCATTTTAATATCACTTAACATTAACGTTTGAAAAGGAACATTTTCGTAAGGCCATGGGGCAAAGCAGGGACAGCGGAAAAGATTAGGTGGCCCTGCCCAAGAGGGTGGGCATGGTAGCACTGCTGCCTCACAGCGCCAGGGGTTCGATTCCTGGCTCGGGTCACTGTCTGTGCAGAGTCTGCACATTCTCCTCATGTCTGCGTGGGTTTCCTCCGGGTGCTCCAGTTTCCTCCCACACTCCAAAGATGTGCGAATCATGTTGATGTGGAGGTTAGATGGATTGGCCATGCTAAATTGCTCCTTAGCGTCAGGGGGAATTAGCAAGGTAAATACGTGGGGCTGAGGAGATAGGGGCTCGGTGGGACTGTGGTTGGTGCAGACCTGATGGGCCTAATGGCCTACTTCTGCACTGTAGGTGTTCTATGATTCTAAGAAGACAAGATGATGGACCAAAAGGTCTCATTCTGTGCTGTAAGATCTTGTGGGCTACAAACTGGTTCACACAAGTGCCAAGTAGTGACTCTCTCCAACAAGAGGGAATCTCAGCATCGCTCCTTGATATTCACCTTTGCTGAATCCCCCACTGTAAAGACCCTGGGAGTTGCCATTGACAGAGTTAGTAGTAGAGGCTGGTACAATTTTGTCTTTTAGAAAGCATTTACATTTTTGAATGGTAACATGGGTATAGAGAGACATGGGCCAAATGCAGGCAATTGAGATTAGCTTAAAACAAATGGCAGCATGGACAAATTGGGCTGAAGGGTCTGTTTCCATGCTGTAAACCTTTATGACTCTCTGACTCTATCTGAGAAGGTGATTGAAGGCTGGTGACTCCCTGCTGTTGGCCATGGGGGCAAAGTTGTGCCCCTTTGGAGCAGTGGTGCTCTGCTTGTCAAGGTTGAAGAGCTGAAATTGTGCTTGTAAATTGGTGCTTGTGTGTACTCACAAATCCAAGAGGAAGAAACCTCAGAAGGAGAGATTCAGACCCTAGGAGGTAGATCATCACTGAAGCCGTCTGGGTAGGAGCAGATTCTGGCGCAAACACAAGGCAGAATCTTCGAAGATGAAGAAGGAAACCCTCGTGATAAAAACAAAGTCTCAATGGGATTAGTTGGCTTGCAGTGTTACTGACATGTGGGTGGGTCGTTCAGGAATCCATGGAATCTGTTTTGGTCGCTTGTGCCAAGTTGTGTAGTGTGGTATGTTTGGCCATTATTGGCTTGTTAATTGACACACCTCAGAATGACTCTGAATGTTAGAGTGAAAGATAGATATAGAACCAGCATAGAACCCTACAGTGCAGAAACAGGCCCTTCGGCCCATCAAGTCTACACCGAACACAATTCCACCCAGACCCTATCCCCATATCCCTACACATTTACCTGCTAATCCCTCTAACCTACACATCCCAGGACACTAAGGGGCAATTTTAGCATAGCCATTGAACCTAACCCGCACATCTTTGGACTGTGGGAGGAAACCGGAGCACCTGGAGAAAACCCACGCAGACACGAGGAGAATGTGCAAACTCCACACAGGCAGTGACCCGAGCCGGGAATCGAACCCAGGATCCTGGAGCTGTGAAGCAGCAGTGCTAACCACTGTGCTACCGTGCTGCCCATATTACTTTTTCTTTCTTGTAAAGTGTATCCCTCTTTGAGTAACATTCTGGCTTTCCTTACTGAGTAAATGTTAGACCTCAAAATTTGTTTACTTTAAACAAAATGTTGTTAGTCCCTAATTGGATCTCATCAATAACTCGGGATCTGGCCAAGGATCATAATAAACCGAATGAGCTATTAGATTCAGGATGTCTGATGTGCAACCATCTCCTTTGTAATTGCTAATCATAAGATTGTTATGTTAGAGTGAAATGCATTGCTAATCTGACAGTGCCAATAAAACAGAATCTCCCTCATCAAAACACCTTCATAGACTAATGGGCTATTCACAAAGTCAGAATGTTGAAGGATGTACAATCGGAAGCAGGACGGATTTGTGTCAATCATTCTCACAGACTTTTTAAAAATTAATCTGTGGGAGGTGGGTATCACTGGCTGGGGGCGGCATTTATTGCCCATCCCTAGTTGCCGGTAGGGGGCAGTAGAGAGTCATCCACATTGCTGTAGCTCTGGAGTCACATGTAGGCCAGACCAGGTAAGGACGGCAGATTTCCCTCCCTGAAGAACATTAGTGAGCCAGATGGGATTTTCCTGACAATCGGCAATGGTTTCATGGTCATCAGTAAATTCTTAATTCCAGATTTTTTACTGAATCCTGCCGTGGCGGGATTCGAACCCGGGTCCCCAGAACAGGAGCTGAGTTTCAGGATTAATAGTCTAGCGATAACACCACTGGGCCATCACCTTCTCTGTGACAGGAAAGATGTGTACAGGGACAGGGGCGGCGTCATGCAAGTTGAACTCGTGGGAGACACACGTGTGAACATGTTGCCCTGGGGTGATCACCATGGTGAGCGCAGTTGGGAAACTAAGGAAGTTAGTGCTTGGGGGCACAGTTGGTTCGCACGGCGGCTTCACAGCACCAGGGACCCGGGTTCGACTCCTGGCTTGGGTCACTGTCTGTGTGGAGTCTGCACATTCTCTCCGTGTCTGCGTGGGCTTCCTCCAGGTGCTCCAGTTTCCTCCTACGTTCCAAAGATAGGCAGGTTAGGTGGACTGGCCATGACAAGTTGGCCCTTAGTGTTAGGGGGATTAGCAAAGTAAATAAGTAAGGTCTTGGGTGGGATTGGGTTCGGGGCAGGCTCAATGGGCCAATAAGCCTCCTTCTGCGCTGTAGGGATTATATGATTCTATGAAATCAAATCAAATCAAATGATAAGGTGCTGCCTAAATAGCCTTGGTGAGTTGCTGCAATGCATCTTATAGATGGTACACACTCTAGCACAGAGAGTCAGTGGTAGATAGGTAGGGTGCCAATCCCCTTGAGTGTTATCAGAGCTGCACTCATCAAGGCAAGTGGGGAATATTCCACCACATTCCTGACTTGTGTCTTGTAGATGGTGGACAGGCTTTGGAGAGTCAAGACATGAATTATGTCTTGGAGAACTCCTAGCCTCTGATCTGCTCTGTAACCGCAGTAGCCACAAAGATGGCACTAAAATGTGGAGACTTCATGCAAGCTGTAACCAGCATACTCTCCAATTCTATATTTTGCTCTTGTTTTATGCTTCCAGAATTTTATTCTAACTCTATTACACCCTAGCTATGACAGTGACACTACATTCTGCACTCTCTCTCCTTTCCTTGGGCGGCATGGTAGCACAGTGGTTAGCACTGCTGCTTCACAGCTCCAGGGTCCTGGGTTCGATTCCCGGCTCGGGGTCACTGCCTGTGTGGAGTTTGCACATTCTCCTCGTGTCTGCGTGGGTTTTCTCCGGGTGCTCCGGTTTCCTCCCACAGTCCAAAGATGTCCAAAGGGTTAGGTTCATTGGCTATGCTAAAATTGCCCCTTAGTGTCCTGGGATGTGTAGGTTAGAGGGATTAGCAGGTAAATGTGCAGGGATATGGGGATAGGGTCTGGGTGGGATTGTGTTCGGTGCAGACTCGATGGGCCGAAGGGCCTGTTTCTGCACTGTAGGGTTCTAGGGTTCTATGTTCCTTTTCTATGAACAGTCTGATTTGTCCGTATAGTGTGCAAGAAACAACACTTGTCACTGTATACCAATACATGTGACAATAAAATGGCAGCACAGTGGTTAACATTGCTGCCTCACAGCTCTATGGACCCAGGTTTGATTCCCAGCTTGGCTCAGAATCTGTGTGGAGTTTGCACACTCTCCCCATGTCTGCGTGGGTTTCCTCCAGGTGCTCTGGTTTCCTGCCAAAGATGTGGAGATGCTGGCGTTGGACTGGGGTAAACACAGTAAGGAACCTGATGTTGTGAGCCTTCTTCCAGTCCAAAGATGTGCAGGTTAGGTGGATTGGCCATGCTAAATTGCCCCCTTAGTATCAGGGGGAGTAGCAAGGATAAATGAATGGAGTAATGGGGATAAGGTCTGCGTGGGATTGTGGTTGGTGCAGACTTGATGAGCTGAATGGCTTCCTTCTGAACTGTATGGATTCTGTGTCTGCAGATATCTCTAGATAGTTTACAATCAATGATTAACAGGTACACACTGTCCAAGTGTAGCTGAGAATTCATAGATAAAGCTGCTTAGAGCTCAAGAGTTAGACTGGAGTGTGTGCCAATGTTAGAGTTATCATTCAGAGAATTTGTGTAAATGTGCATAACCTGTTAGTTTCCTTCCTTAGTCTATTAACAAAATTAAACCCTGCTTTAATTGGCGGTTGGTGACTAGTGGGGTGCCCCAGGGGTCGGTGCTGGGGCCTCAGCTATTTACCATTTATATAGATGATCTGGAGGAGGGAACCGAGTGCAGGGTGTCGAAATTTGCTGATGACACCAAGATTGGGGGAAAGGCAAATTGTGCGGAGGGTGTGGAGAGTCTGCAGAAGGATCTAGATAGGCTGGGCAAATGGGCCAGGAAATGGCAAATGGAATTTAATGTTGGCAAGTGTGAGGTGGTCCACTTTGGTAGGAAGAATGGTAGGAAGGACTATTACTTACGGGGCGAAAAACTGCAGCAGGCGACGGTGCAGACGGACCTCGGGGTCCTTGTGCATGAGTCGCAAAAACCCAGCTTGCAGGTGCAGCAGGTGGTCAGGAAGGCGAATGGGATGCTGGCCTTCATAGCGAGGGGGATTGAATATAAAAGTAGGGAGGTCTTGCTACAGCTGTATAGGGCATTGGTGAGGCCGCAGCTGGAGTACTGTGTGCAGTTTTGGGCGCCGCATTTGCGCAAGGATATTTTGGCCCTGGAGGGAGTGCAGAGGAGGTTTACTCGGCTGATACCGGAGTTGAGGGGATTGAGCTATGAGGAGAGGCTGAATAAACTAGGCTTGTACTCGTTAGAGTTTAGAAGAATGAGGGGAGATCTCATTGAGACGTATAAGATGATGAATGGGATGGATAGGATAGAGGTGGAGAGACTCTTCCCGCTCAAAAAAGACAGTAGGACTAGGGGGCACAGCCTCAAGATAAGGGGGGGGGGGACGGTTTAGAACAGAGTTGAGGAGGAACTTCTTCACTCAAAGGGTGGTGAATCTCTGGAATTCTCTGCCCCTTGAAGTGGTGGAGGCTGCCTCGCTAAATATTTTTAAGAAACGGGTTGATGGGTTTTTGATAAAAGAAGGGATTAAGGGTTATGGGGAGAGGGCGGGAAGGTGGAGCTGAGTCACGACAGATCAGCCATGATCTTATTGAATGGCAGGGCAGGCTCGAAGGGCCAGATGGCCTACTCCTGCTCCTATTTCTTATGTTCTTATGTTCTTATGTTCTTAATTATGTCTCAATTACATTTATTTACATTCCATGGCCACGGGCTGTAGCACTCTGACATTTAATTAGTCGAAAACTTCCTCAAACTGATTCATCATTAAGATGCAAAGAACCTTGCTGGAATTTCTACAATTTGTTAAACTGATTTGCACAATGAGGAAAGACAGCATCAGAAAGCTGGGGTGGTTTTTCCCAATTCTGCAGAAAATTGACAAGCCTTGGTTTATAAATATTTGGGAGTGATTAGCCGTCGTCTATTTAATCTCATTCCTTACAGGGTATTCCAAAATTCAACAGGAGACACGTTCGTATTCAGTTTTCACATTTCCCATTCTCTCCATTCCGACAAAATCATCTTTTTGCAATAATCTGGCTGGAATGAAGGAATCGCTGGTCACTCTTCATTACATTTATATTTGCTCATGGACTCACGCTGGTCTTTGACTGTGGAACTGTCCAATCTTTAGCAATCCAAGCAGCAAACTGGAGAGGGGATAGAATCTCTCACAGTGCAAAAGGAGGCCATTCGGCCCATCAAGTCTGTACTGATCCTCTGAAAGAACATCACATCTGAGCCCACTGCTGTCTTGTAATCTTTTCATTCGATTTATTATTGGCACATTTATTAGCATATGGTGAAAAGTATTGTTTATTGCATGCTATACAGACAAAGCATACCGTTCATAGAGAGAGTGCAGAATGTAGTGTTACAGTCATAGCCAGGGTGTAGAACAAAATCAACTTAATGCGAGGTGGGTCCATTCAAAAGTCTGACTGCAGCAGGGAAGAAGCTGTTCTTGAGTTGGTTGGTACGGGACCTCAGACTTTTGTATCTTTTTCCCGATGGAAGAAGGTGAAGGAGAGAATGTCCGGGGTGCGCGGGGTCCTTAATTATGCCGGCTGCTTTGTTGAGGCAGCGGGAAATGTAGACAAGTCAATGGATGGGAGGCTGGTTTGTGTGAGGGATGGGCTATATTCATGACCTTTTGTAGTTTCTTGCGATCTTGGCCAGAGTAGGAGCCCAGACCAAGCTGTCCAAACCTTGCATATTTGACATGGTTAATCCTCCTAACCTACACCTCTTGGAACACTAAGGGGAAATTTAGCATGGCCAATCCACCTAACCTGCACATGTTTGCACAGTGGGAGAAAACTGGAGGACCCAGAGGAAACCCATGCAGACATGGGGAGAACATGCAAACTCCACACAATCACCCAACACTCAAGATCAGCTTCTTCCCTCCTGCCATGAGTCTTTTGAATGTACCTACCATACACTAAGCAGATCTTTAAATGCATAATACTATATTCTGCGCTCTATCCTTTCCTTCTCCCCTATGTGCTCTATGAACAGTATGCTTTGTCTGAATAGCTCACAATAAAACAATACTTTTCATTGTATCCCAATAAATGTGACAATAATAAATCAAGTCCAAGGCTAGAATTGAACCCATGTTACAGGCACTGTGAGGTAGCAGTGCTAACCACTGTCCTGGGTTCGATGTGAATGGGCAAGTAATCCATTCCCAATCAGACCTGAAGAATCCTGACTGAGATGCACGGGATTGGATTTTCCCAATCAGACTGAAGAATCCTGACTGAGATGCACGGGATCGGATTTTCCCATTCAGGGCGAGAAGCAGGAGTCGGGTTGAGTCTGGGTCCAGAATCCCAACCCCAGGGGGTAACAGCAGCTCATGGCTGCCTTCACAGGGCTGTTCCTGAAGTTAGAGGGCCAATCAGAGGCTTTCCATTTTGAGAGGGGCAGCAGACAATGAGTGAAGGAGCAGAGACAGAGAGTGCGGCATCGCGAGGGGTTCCTTCTCTCCAACCTTTATAAAATTGCCAGCTCTATGGGAAGTGCCCTGTGACTGGTCATGCACCCAGGGAGTGTCAGGGAATGACACCCACCCCCTGGCCTGCCGCTGGCTGCCTGCTTCCAAGTGGTAAAACCTGCCAGGAATTTTCAGCTTCAATATCAAATATCACATCCTGCTCCGTCCAAGGCCGTAAGAAACTCCAAAGGGTCATAAATGTAGCCCAGTCCATCACGCAAACCAGCCTCCCATCCATTTCCCGCTGCCTCGGAAAAGCAGCCAGCATCATTAAGGACCACACACACCCAGACCTTCTCTCTTCCACCTTCTTCCGTCAGGAAAAGGATACAAAAGGCTAAGGACACGTCCCAACCAACTCAAGAACAGCTTCTTTCCTGCTGCTGTCAGACTTTTGAATGGATCTCCATCATATCAAGTTGATCTTTCTCTACACCCTAACTATTACTGTAATGTAATATTCCTTCTCTATGAACGGTTTTCTCTGCCTGTGTAATGCCTCAGAAACAATACTTTTCACTGTATACTAATACACGTGCCAATAATAAATCAAATCAAATAAAATCCAGCAGCACTTGGATAGAGAGAGAAGGAAGAAGGGGACTAAGTGAGTGAGGGAGTTAAAAGAGACAAAAGAAAAAGAAAATAATTTATTAAATGTTTCCAACAATGAATAAAATATGAATGAATGAGACTCCACACTTTAAAAAGTACCTTTCTAGGGCCAGTGAGATTGTCCATTGGTGATTAAGGCACATCTCCCACTGTTAAAAACTCACTTCATTACACCAGCCCAACTCTTCCTCTTGCATTGAGTGGGTTTGTAGAGAGACTACGGGATAGATTCACAAGAATGATTCCAGGGATGAGGAACTTCCATTAGGAGAATAAATTGGAGAAGTTGGGACTCTTTCCCTTGGTGAATGGAGGGCTGAGAGGGGATTTGATCGAGGTGTTCAAAATCATGAGGGGTCTGGACAGAGTCGATGGAGAAAAGCCATTCCCATTGGTGGCGGGATTGAAAATCGGAGACTACAGATTCAAGGTATCTGGAAAAGAAACCACGGGGACATGAGGAAAAGCATCTTCGCACAGCGAGTGGAATCTGCTACCTGAGATTGTGGTGGAAACAGGTTCAGTTGAGACTTTTAAGAGCAAGACAGACCATATTTATTGTGTAGAGGCTGGTTTCATCTACAAAACGCAGAAGGCAATCAGAGAACAGAAAGCTCCTCCAAACAGATAATGACCGGATCACCTGTCAGTTTGGAGATTCATTTTGTAGAATATTTTGGGAGAATTGCTCCATTTTTCTTCAAACCAGAAGGGGTTTGTCACAAATTAGTGGGACAGCTTCCAATGAGCAAGGTCCATAGAATCTCTACAATGCAGAAGGAGACCATTCAGCCCATCGGGTTTGTACCAACAACAATCCCAATCAGGCCATATCCAGCATAATTACTGTGCTAATCCCTCTGACACTAAAGGGCAATTTAGCATAGCCAATCAACCAAACCAGCACATCTTTCACACTGTGAGAGGAAACTGGAGCACCCGGAGGAAACCCACACAGACGTGGGGAGAATGTGCAAACTCAGCACAGACGGTGACTGGTGGCCGGATTTGAACCCATGTCACTGACGCTGTGAGGAAGCAGTGCTAACCACAGTGCCACCGTGTTAACCCACACCGTCCAGTACGACACGGACAGCCATTCCCCAGAAGTCCTTTGACAAAATGGGATGTACCCCAGGATACTGTGGGAGGCCAGGGAAGTGATTGCAGAGCCCCTGGCGATGATCTTTGCGTTGTCAATGGAGACGGGAGATGTTCCGGAAGATTGGAGGATTGCGGATGTAGTTCCTATTTTCAAGAAAGGGAACAGAGATAGCCCGGGAAATTACCGCCCGGTGAGTCCGACCTCAGTGGTTGGTAAGCTGATGGAGAGGCTTCTGAGGGACAAGATTTACGAGCATTTGGAGAGGTTTGACATGATCAGGAATAGTCAGCATGGATTTGTCAAGGGCAGGTCGTGCCTTACGAGCCTAGTTGAGTTCTTCGATAATGTGACTGAACACATTGACGAAGGAAGTGCCGTGGACGTAGTGTACATGGACTTCAGCAAGGCTTTTGATAAGGTCCCCCATGCAAGACTTCTTGAGAAGGTGAGAGGGCATGGGATCCAAGGGCCTTTGGCCTTGTGGATCCAGAACTGGCTTGCCTGCAGAAGGCAGAGTGGTTGTGAATGGGTCTTTTTCGGAATGGAGGTCAGTCACCAGTGGGGTGCCCCAGGGATCTGTTCTGGGACCCTTGCTGTTTGTCATTTTCATAAATGACCTGGATGAGGAAGTGGAGGGATGGGTTAGCAAGTTCGCTGATGACACAAAGGTCGGTGGTGTTGTGGATGGTCTGGAAGGATGTCAAAAGTTGCAGCAGAACATAGATAGGATGCAGGAATGGGCGGAGAAGTGGCAGATGGACTTCAACACGGATAAATGTGTAGTCGTCCATTTCGGCAGAACCAACGGGATGAACGAGTACACTATTAAGGGCAGGAGTCTTAGTAGCGTTGAAGAGCAGAAGGATCTCGAGGTCCGGGTCCACAGGACTCTTAAATCGGCCTTACAGGTGGAGGAGGTGGTCAAGTAGGCGTATGGTGTACTGGCCTTCATTAATCGAGGGATTGAGTTTAGGAGTCGGGAGGTAATGCTGCAACTTTACAGGACCCTTGTCAGGCCTCATTTGGAGTACTGTGCGCAGTTCTGGTCGCCTCACTATAGGAAAGACGTAGAAGCTATTGAAAGGGTGCAGAGGAGATTTACAAGGATGTTGCCTGGACTGGGAGGCATGCCTTATGAAGATAGGTTGAGGGAGCTGGGACTCTTTTCCCTGGAGAGGCGAAGGTTGAGAGGCGACCTGATAGAAGTTTATAAAATGTTGAGAGGAATAGATAGGGTGGACTCTCAGAGGCTATTTCCCCGGGTTGAAATGGTCGCTACGAGAGGACACAGATTTAAGGTGCGGGGAGGGAAGTACAGAGGTGATGTTAGGGGTAAGTTTTTCACTCTGAGGGTGGTGAGTGAATGGAATCGGCTGCCGTCATCGGTGGTGGAGGCGAACTCGCTGGGGTCTTTTAAAAGACTTCTGGATGAGTATATGGGGTTTAATGGGATTGGGGGTTATAGATAGGTCTATAGATTGGTGGGGTTGATGTGATCGGCGCAACTCGAGGGCCGAAGGGCCTGTTTGTGCTGTAATGTTCTATGTTCTATGTTCTATGTTCTAAAACAGCTGAAAGCTCCCTCTAGCCCGGTTATCTTCAGACGCCTGTGTAACGTTCTCCTCTCAATGTGTTGGAGTGAGCAAGTCTTTCTCCAGTTCAAGTGGGCCCTCTGGTGGAACAGACACAAAGTTCTTTAAGAATATAAGAAATAGGAGCAGGAGTAGGCCATCTGGCCCTTCGAGCCTGCCCCGCCATTCAATAAGATCATGGCTGATCTGTCGTGGCTCAGTTCCACATTCCCGCCCTCTCCCCAAAACCCTTAATCTCCTCTCTTATCAAAAACCCATCAACCCGCTTCTTAAAAATATTTAGCGAGGCAGCCTCCACCACTTCAACGGGCAGAGAATTCCAGAGATTCACCACCCTTTGAGTGAAGAAGTTCCTCCTCAACTCTGTTCTAAACCGCCCCCCCCTTTATCTTGAGGCTGTGCCCCCTAGTCCTACTGTCTTTTTTGAGCGGGAAGAGTCTCTCCACCTCTATCCTATCCATCCCATTCATCATCTTATACGTCTCAGTGAGATCTCCTCTCATTCTTCTAAACTCTAACGAGTACAAGCCTAGTTTATTCAGCCTCTCCTCATAGCTCAATCCCCTCAACTCCGGTATCAGCCTAGTAAACCTCCTCTGCACTCCCTCCAGGGCCAAAATATCCTTATTAAACACTCTTCATAATCCTGTTTTCACCAACTAGCCTCAAGCTCCACCTCAACATTTCCAGTGACAAATTCCAAGGGGGTTTTGAGAATTTATACTCAATTTTTTAAAATTCTGGAAATAAACAGCTTGCATATACACACACACGGAGAGACACACACACATACACACACACATGGAGAGACACACACACATACACACACACATGGAGAGACACACACACATGGAGAGACACACACACATACACACACACATGGAGAGACACACACACATACACACACACATGGAGAGACACACACACATGGAGAGACACACACACATACACACACACATGGAGAGACACACACACATACACACACACATGGAGAGACATGCGCACACACACATACACACACATGAGAGACACAGTCAGGAGCACAAACAAAAGGACACACCCCCAGGCATACAAAGCAACTCAACTTCTGGATTTGCCGATTTTGAACTCACCCAATTTTACAGTTTAATATGATGTGACATCGGGTGGCTCGGTGTGTTAGCACCGCTGAATCACAGCGCCAAGGACCTGGGTTCAATTCCCGGCTTGGGTCACTGTATCTGGAGTCTGCATGTTCTCCCTGTGTCTGCATGGGCTTCCTCTGGGTGCTCTGGTTTCCTCCCACAGTCTGAAAGACATGCAGGTTAGGCGTATTGGCCAAGCTAAATTTTCCCTCATGTGCCTGACTGGGTGCCGCAGTGTGGCAACTAGGGGATTTTTACATAACTTCATTGTAATGTTAATGCCTGTGACACTACTAAACAGACTTTAACATACACACACTCACTCACAGGTACAGATACATAGGCACACATACAAGCAGAACACAGACACAAAATGGGGACACTCAGAGACGCACATACATGCGCAATCAAAGACACACAGACAGGGGTGCACACAGACACACAGAGACATGCACTGACACATATGCAAAGACACACAGACAAAGATGTACACAGTTATACTGGCAGACACATGTGAATATATACAAAAAAAACAGAAGACAGAGACGCACAGACAGAGAAATGTCAAGAGAAAGGTTCCATACATGCACACGCACACACACACATAGAGAGACACGCATACACACACATGGAGAGACACACACACACACACACACATACACACACACATGGAGAGACACACACACACACATAGAAAGACACGCATACACACACACGGAGAGACACACACACACACACATACACACACACACACACATAGAGAGACACGCATACACACACACGGAGAGACACACACACACATGGAGAGACACACAGTCAGGAACACAAACAAAAGGACACACCCACAGACATACAAAGCAACTCAACTTCTGGATTTGCCGATTTTGAACTCACCCAACTTTACAGTTTAGTAATTCAGAGAAATGAAAACGGATTTAGATCCTAATCTCCACCCAGACTCTCCATCCGAGCAACTTTCACTTCCTGCTATCAAAATCCCAACCAGTTCCCTAATATGTTCCAGTGGAAAAGGGAGTTTGCAGTCCTTAGCCAGCCTGGGTCGATATGTGACTCCGACCAGTGGAACCAATCTAATGACCCTCTAACCTAAACTATTCCAATGTTATCCATATACCCATCCACTGACCATTTGAACACCCTTAAAGTTTCTTCATATCACGTGGAGTGAACCGAATTGGCTGGAGACTGGCATCTGAGATGCTGGGGACCACTGGAGGAGGCCAAGGTGGGCCATTCACTCAGTACTCCAGGCTGAAGATTGCTGTGAATACTTCAGCTTTACCTTTTGCACTGATGTTCTGGACTCCTCCGTCATTGAGGATGGGGATATTTGTGGAACTTCCTGCTGCAGTGAGGATGGACAGTAGAGTAGGCTTGAAGGCCTCCTCCTATTCCTATGTTTCTGGGCAATTTGGGTCTTAATGTTGTAACTCTTCAACTTCCAGCATGGTGCCCACTGGGAGTTGAGGAATGGTAAATTTTTTAATAGAAAAGCTTCTTAACCTTGCCTTCAGATTTTCTCAGAAGCCCTGGAGTTGTTCTGTCTACTATTTCCTTCCTGTAGTTTCTTTACAGAAAGCTGACAGTTCCTTCTCTGGGGTTTCATCAATAGAACACGATCTATTAATGAAGCAGTTCATCGTTCGCGAGGCCTGTTTCCTGTAACTCATCCAGCCATGGAGATGGAACGGAGTGGCCCTTGACATTAACTCAAACGACTGGCAATGTGCCAAAACCTCGGGGAGGGAGCAGCTCTTGCTCTCTGTCCATGCAACTGGCATTCCCCCTCACCCCCCACCCCCGCCCGCCTGAATGGATCCCCGGAAACGGTGGGATGCCTGATCGGATTTTGGAATGCTTGGCCAACTGGCTTGTGTGTGCAAGTTGTTGTTGTCACAGGGGTTGGGTCGAAAATGTTACACAGCACACAACAGAAACAGGGGTATTCAGCCCAAAGAGTTTTATTCTCCCTACAAGCCTCCTCACACTCTCTCTTCCCGTCACCCCATCATAACATCCTTCTCCCCCCTCCTTATATCCAAATCCCCCTCCCACTCAAATGCATCTACATTAGGTTAGTGGGTCATTGTTTTGTAACTGGTCGGCGCAACATCGTGGGCCGAAGGGCCTGTTCTGCTGTAATGTTCTATGTTCTATAATTGTAATGACTTTAGGTCAGGCAGGTGAGGTGGGCTTATTAGAATACGAACTCCCTCATTAAGGGAAATTGATGGGCCAATCAGGGACCCTCTTGCTTTGTACTTAACCAGGCGTGCCAGTTCCTCTGGGACTCCAAGTCGTGGACTGTTGATCGGAGTCCCAGAGTCCCTCTGGGACTCCAGGCGTGTCAGTTCCTCTGGGACTCCGAGTGTGGACAGTTGACCGGAGGCTCTCTGTATTCTGTTGTCAGGTTGGTGAGCAGAGGGATTTTGGTGAAGGGATGAGTGCATCCGAGCACTTATGACAATAACTCATCTCTGCCACTCGCTGTGCTAGTGAGATCCACATTCTCACTGCTCCCTGGATGCCCCTGAATTCCCAATTGGATTTGTTGCTGGCTATTTTCAACTGAAGGCTCCTATTCCAGTTCTCAGTCACGAGGGTAAACATCTCCACCTTATCGAACACTTCCATAATTCTCAAGGGCCCTAAACAGGTCTTCTCTTTTCGAGAGACAGGAGTCGCAGCTTGTTCATTCTTTTTAGATTGGTGAGACCTCTTGTTTCTCTTGGACCTCTTGGAGGCGAACTCGCTGGGGTCTTTTAAAAGACTTCTGGATGAGTATATGGGGTTTAATGGGATTGGGGGTTATAGATAGGTCTATAGATTGGTGGGACTGATGTGATCGGCGCAACTCGAGGGCCGAAGGGCCTGTTTGTGCTGTAATGTTCTATGTCTATGTTCTATGTTTCTGCTGTCATTCTAGTTTATCTCTTTTTGAAACTCCCCCAATGCTTCTATATTCCCAGGTACAAAGCTCTCCAAGTTCTTTTTATTTGTTCATGGGATGTAGGTGTCGCTGGCTGGATCAGTATTCAGAGATTGTTACTTATTGCCCTCAGAGCGTTAAGGATCAGGCAAAATACTGCAGATGTTGGAATCTAAAACAAAAACACCACGGGCCGGCACAGTAGCACAGTGGGTTAGCATTGCTGCCTCATAGCGCTAGGGACCTGGGTTCAATTCCTGGCTTGGGTCACTGTCTAGTGTGGAGTCTGCATGTTCTCCCCGTGTCTGTATGGGTTTCCTCTGCGTGCTCCGCTATCCTGCCACAGAATGAAAGACGTGCTGGTTAGGGTGCATTGACCGTGGTAAGTTCTCCCCCAGTGTAACCCGAACAGGAGTGTGGCAACTAGGGGATTTTCATAGTAATTTCATTGCAGTGTTAATGTAAGCCTGTTTGTGACACTAATAAATAAACTTTAAGAAAGCGCTGGAGAAACTCAGGAGGCATCTGTGGAGAGAGAATAGAGCCAATGTTTCAAAGTCTGGATGACTCTTTGTCAAAGCTGACAGCACTCTGATGAGGGGTACTCTGGATTTGAAACATTAGTTCTATTCTCTTAAGGAAATCTGTTAGAAGAATGAGGGGAGATCTCATTGAGACGTATAAGATGATGAATGGGATGGATAGGATAGAGGTGGAGAGACTCTTCCCGCTCAAAAAAGACAGTAGGACTAGGGGGCACAGCCTCAAGATAAAGGGGGGGCGGTTTAGAACGGAGTTGAGGAGGAACTTCTTCACTCAAAGGGTGGTGAATCTCTGGAATTCTCTGCCCGTTGAAGTGGTGGAGGCTGCCTCGCTAAATATTTTTAAGAAACGGGTTGATGGGTTTTTGATAAGAGAAGGGATTAAGGGTTATGGGGAGAGGGCGGGAAGGTGGAACTGAGCCACGACAGATCAGCCATGATCTTATTGAATGGCGGGGCAGGGCCAGATGGCCTACTCCTGCTCCTATTTCTTATGTTCTTATGTTGCCCTTACCCAGTCTGGCCTATATGTGAGTCTGGACCAGGTAAGCACAACAGATTTTCTTCCCTAAAGGACATTAGTGATCCAGACGGGGTTTTTACAACCAACATTTTGCAACCACTTTAATTCCAGACTTTTATTGAATTCAAATTTCACCACCGGCCATGGTGGGATTTGAACCCGGTTCCCCAGAGTGTTACTCTGGGTTTCTGGATTACTAGCTCCGGGATGAGCTCACTGTGCCATCGTTTTCCCTGAAATTGTGGTCCAATCGATGTTCGATGCAGGTTGTGGGCAGTATCTAATTTGTAACATGTGATTCCTGAGTGAGGAATGGGAAGTGGAGGCGTTTCCCTCTCATGGAGAGAAAGCCCACCTGACTCTCACTGAAATTTAAAGGACTGGGGGCATGCAGAGAAAGGGAGCCCTTTTCCTAAAATCCCTACAGCACAGGAGGGGGCCATTTGACCTATCGAGCCTGCATCGACAACAATCCCACCCAAGCCTCACCCCTGTAGCCCCACTTATTTACCTTGCACATCCCTCTGACATTAGGGGCAATTTAGCATGGCCAATCAACCTAATCCGCACATCTTTGGACTGTGGGAGGAAACCCACGCAGACATGGGGGGAATGTGCAAACTCCACACAGACAGTGGCCCAAGGCCAGAATTGAACCCAGATCCCTGGCATTGCGAGGCAGCAGTGCTAACCACTGTGTCAGTGTTTGTTACCAGACAGTGTTGTCCGGAGATATAGAACATAGAACATAGAACATAGAACATTACAGCGCATGAACAGGCCCTTCGGCCCACGATGTTGCGCCGACCAGTTACAAAACAATGACCCACTAGCCTAAACCAATCCCTTTTCATCCATAAACCTATCCACAGATCTCTGAAACGCCCCCAAACTAGGTGCATTTCCAACTGGTTGTAAGTCTGCATATGTCCTGGTTGTAAGTCTCCCCGCCAATCATCATGATCCCAGCTTTCCTGCTCCAATCCGCTGCCTCAGAAACCTCATTATTCTTCCGGCTCGTGACCTCTGCCCCTGCTCAAATCCCTCCCACCTTTGCTCTCTACCTTGGTACTTGTGTGTCATTCACACGCAGGAATCTGGCCCTTCCCATTACACTCCTCCAGGCCCCCTGGCTCCATCCTCTCCCTTGATTCCTTCCTCCATGCCCTCAATCCCACTCCCCTGTACCACTCCTGGTGAACCCCCGGGCCTCCATGCAAGCTGCCATTCTCCCGGCAAATTGTGCGGAGGGTGTGGAGAGTATGCAGAAGGATCTAGATAGGCTGGGCGAATGGGCCAGGAAATGGCAAATGGAATTTAATGTTGGCAAGTGTGAGGTGGTCCACTTTGGTAGGAGGAATGGTAGGAAGGACTATTACTTACGGGGCGAAAAACTGCAGCAGGCGACGGTGCAGAGGGACCTCGGGGTCCTTGTGCATGAGTCGCAAAAACCCAGCTTGCAGGTGCAGCAGGTGGTCAGGAAGGCGAATGGGATGCTGGCCTTCATAGCGAGGGGGATTGAATATAAAAGTAGGGAGGTCTTTCTGCAGCTGTATAGGGCATTGGTGAGGCCGCAGCTGGAGTACTGTGTGCAGTTTTGGGCGCCACACCTGCGCAAAGATATTTTGGCCTTGGAGGGAGTGCAGAGGAGGTTTACTAGGCTGATACCGGAGTTGAGGGGGTTGAGCTATGAGGAGAGGCTGAATAAACTGGGCTTGTACTTGTTGGAGTTGAGAAGAATGAGGGGAAATCTCATTGAGACGTATAAGATGATGAATGGGATGGATAGGATAGAGGTGGAGAGACTCTTCCCGCTCAAAAAAGACAGTAGGACTAGGGGGCACAGCCTCAAGATAAAGGGGGGGCGTTTTAGAACGGAGTTGAGGAGGAACTTCTTCACTCAAAGGGTGGTGAATCTCTGGAATTCTCTGCCCGTTGAAGTGGTGGAGGCTGCCTCGCTAAATATTTTTAAGAAGCGGGTTGATGGGTTTTTGATAAGAGAAGGGATTAAGGGTTATGGGGAGAGGGCGGGAAAGTGGAACTGAGCCACGACAGATCAGCCATGATCTTATTGAATGGCGGGGCAGGCTCGAAGGGCCAGATGGCCTACTCCTGCTCCTATTTTTTATGTTCTTATGTTCTGCTTTGCCTCCCCCGTGTTGTAGAGATCAACAAGGACAGCTCCTGAGCTCAGACACGGTGGCACATAGGTGCCTACCGCACGCCATCTTCAACCAGACCTCAACTGGGTGCGGTGAAATTCGCAATCACGTCAACACTTAATCTTGAAAATAGGAAGTGATTTCAAGAAGTTTGATTGTACAGTAATGAGTATTCATATTCCACAAACTTTCTCGATGAAGGAATTAGCCATGGGAGCTGCGTGTCTCGATCTGCCACTGACATAGAACAAAGAACAACACAGCACGGGAAACAGGCCCTTCGGCCCAACGAGCCCGCGCCGCCATCCCATGGTCAGTGACCTATTCATGATTTTAGTCTATGCCTAATGTGTGAGGATCAGGGAGGTCCAATATAGGGACAATTTGTTACCCAATCAATCAGCCTAAAAGCACATTTTTGGGATGTGGGAGGAAACCGGAGCACCCGGAGAAAACCCACGCAACCATGGGGAGAACGCGCAAACTCCCACGGACACAGGCCCAAATCCATGTGTCCGCATAGCAACAGAGATAGTCTCTGAGCTGTCATGTTGCCCTCGAGATGGTCCAGTTTAAGCACACCAACGACATGAAGCAGTAGGCAACTCCCGAAGCAACATCCAAGAGCAGCCCACCACAACCTGCCGCATGCATGGACATAACCTCCACAACTCAGCCCACCATTAGGAAACCACAGTTTCTGCTCCTGTCTAATTGCGTCACTCTGCTGCCACATTCCCCGTTCCTTCAGAACCCAGGAAACACTGCCCAGAATCTCTGCCTTCTGTCCCTCGAGAAATGACCCCAGTGCTTTGTTTCCTTTTTGTTAATGAGTTTAATAACCTGTGTCCTGGCATCCAGTTGGAGGTCTTGTGGCACAGGGGGTTAATGTCGCTACCTCTGAACCACAAGCTGCGGGTTCGAGTCCCACTCCAGGACTCGATGGTCAAGGAAGGTGCACTCAAAATGCAGCCAAACAGAGTGAGTGACCATCCTTCCAAATCGTTGAGTGAAAATCCTTCCAAACACGCCAATGGCTGGAAATAAAAGCAGGAGAGATTCCCCCTCAGGCTATGTTCACAGATTACTACAGTGCAGAAGAGCCCTTCAGCCCATCGAATCTGCACTGATGTGTGAAATGCCTTGACCTGTCCACCTAATCCTATTTGCCAGCACTTGGCTCACAAACTTGAATTTTATGGCATGCCAGGTACTTGTTAAAGGGTGTGGGGCATCCCAACTCTACCCCCCTCCCAGGCAGCGCATTCCAGCCCCTCACCACCCTCTGGGTAAAAAGGATTTTCCTCAAATCCCCCCTAACCCTCCCACCCCTCACTTTTAACTTCTGTCCCCTCGTAACTGAGTCTTCAACTAAGGGTCAGCTGCTCCCTATCCACTCTGTCCATGCCCCTCAATCTTGTACCCCTCAATCATGCCGCCTCTCAGCCTTCTCTGTTCCAACAAAAACAACTCAAGTCTATCCAAAGTCTCTTCATAATGTTCCATCGCAGGCAACATCCTCAGTCTACGGAAGCAGACCAAAGTCTACCTTAGTGTGCCAAACAGGTTGAGTGACCATCCTTCCAAATCCTTGAGTGAAAAACCTTCCAAACACACCAATGGCAGGCTATAAAAGTGGGAGAGAGTCCCCCTCACACTATATTCACAGGATACTACAGTGCAGAAGAGCCCCAGGGAAGAGAGTTCGAATTACATCCAGTGATTTGTCTGTTGTCCACCCATTATAACTGCCAACAGGCCAGGGGATTGGAACATGGGGACACTTATCAGAAGTTGTGAAAAAAAATTCTTTGTTCTTGAAATTTCTGGGGATAACTCTCAGAAAAAGAGCCAACTCTGTGATCAGGTGACTTGTAGCAGTCATCTTTTCTTTGTTTGGCAGAAAAATCAAGTTTTGTTTCAAGAAATAGCAACAAGGATGAAGTTTTGTACATGCAGTGTTGGGTGTCATTTCAGTGTATTGATGAGCAGAGGGATCTGGGTGTACAGGTACACCGGTCACTGAAAGAGGCAATGCAGGTGGAGAAGTTAGTCAAGAAGGCATACAGCCTGCTTGCTTTCATCGGCCGGGGCATTGAGTTTAAAAATTGGCAAGTCATCATGGACCTTTATGTCGCTACGAGAGGACACAGATTTAAGGTGCGGGGAGGGAAGTACAGATGTGATGTTAGGGGTCAGTTTTTCACTCAGAGGGTGGTGAGTGAATGGAATCGGCTGCCGTCATTGGTGGTGGAGGCGAACTCGCTGGGGTCTTTTAAAAGACTTCTGGATGAGTATATGGGGTTTAATGGGATTGGGGGTTATAGATAGGTCTATAGATTGGTGGGGTTGATGTGATTGGCGCAACTCGAGGGCCGAAGGGCCTGTTTGTGCTATAATGTTCTATGTTTATAGAATCTTAGTGTTCAATTCTGGTCACCACACTACCAGAAGGATATGGAGGCTTTGGAGAGAGTACAGGAAAGATTTACCATGATGTTGCCAGTATGGAGGACATTAGCTATGAGGGGAGGTTGGAGAAACTTGGTTTGTTCTCACTGGAATGACAGAAGTTGAGAGAAACCTGATAGAAGTCTACAAGGTTATGAGGGGCATGGACAGACTGGACAGTCAGAAGCTTTCTCCCAGAGTGAAAGAGTCAATTACTAGGGGGGCACAGATTTAAGGTGCGAGGGGCAATGTTTAAAGGAAATGTATGAAGCAAGTTTTTTACACAGAGGGTGGTGGGTGCCTAGAATTCTCTGCCAGGGAAGGTGGTGGAAGCAGATATGGTGGTGAGTTTTAAGGAGCGTCTTAACAAATATATGAATAGGATGGGAATAGAGGGATAGGGTCCCCAGAAGGATAGGGGGTTTTAGCTCAGATGGGCAGCATGGTCAGTACAGGCTTGGAGGGCCGAAGGGCCTGTTCCTGTGCTGTAATTTTCTTTGTTCTTTGTGCCATATCATAGGAATCTTTCTATTCCTCTATCTCAGTTCGACTCTTATTTTCTAAGGAGCATGTGGCATCCTCATTCTCCCTCCCAAGATATATTACCTCACATTTATCAACATTGGAGTTCATTTGCCAAAGACGTCCCCAATCTGTGTGTTTATTGATGTTTTCTTGTGTCACACTCCTCCTCTATGCTAAACACATCTGCCAATTTGGTCCAACCTTCATGTCTTGAAACTGTACCTTCCACAAGCCCAAACATTTCTGTAAATGCTGGAGGCATTTACAGTGGTCCCAGCACCAATGTTTGTCGGGAAACCATCTTTTGCCAATCTGACAGACTACCTTTAAACCTTGCTCCGTTCCACAGCCCCCCGTCCACCTGTGTCCCTGAATTTCCTGAAAATATCTGGTGTAACTGGACAAGGACTAGCTAATGTTGCAGAGAGACCACAGACTGTGCGAGGAAATCCACAAACCCCAAAGGTGATGTACATCTGCCATTGAGGTGCCGGGATGTTACGTTCTGGTGTTAGAAAGTTATTTATAAAACTCGACCACAAGCAGATGAATGGTAGACTCTGTTCCGGCATCACGTTCTTGGCTGTTTACAGGGTTCAGTGCTGGGAATATTAATCTGTGAAATCTACCTACATTCAAAATGGAAAGTGTTCCGTGTGAGAGGTGGGAAAAAGAGGCACCGGTGTATAAATCCACACCGCGTGCTCCTGAACAGGACACCTCAAATATCCCTCAAATTCCGCCTGTCCGATATCCAGAACCTTCAGTGGAACTCAATGGCTGGAATTTTATCGGCACGCCTGCTCCAGTTCCGGGTCAGGCTCGGAGAAAGACATTCTCCATTGGCTTCAGGCGGGATTGTATGAACATCCAGGGATCTGTTCTGGGACCCTTGTTGTTTGTCATTTTCATAAATGACCTGGATGAGGAAGTGGAGGGATGGGTTAGCAAGTTCGCTGATGACACGAAGGTCGGCGGTGTTGTGGATGGTCTGGAAGGATGTCAAAAGTTGCAGCAGGAGGACATAGATAGGATGCAGGAATGGGAGGAGAAGTGGCAGATGGACTTCAACGCGGATAAATGTGTAGTAGTCCATTTCGGCAGAACCAACGGGATGAACGAGTACACTATTAAGGGCAGGGGTCTTAGTAGCATTGAAGAGCAGAAGGATCTCGGGGTCCGGGTCCACAGGACTCTTAAATCGGCCTCGCAGGTAGAGGAGGTGGTCAAGAAGGCGTATGGTGTACTGGCCTTCATTAATCGAGGGATTGAGTTTAGGAGTCGGGAGGTAATGCTGCAACTTTACAGGACCCTCGTCAGGCCTCATTTGGAGTATTGTGCGCAGTTCTGGTCGCCTCACTATAGGAAAGACGTAGAAGCTATTGAAAGGGTGCAGAGGAGATTTACAAGGATGTTGCCTGGACTGGGAGGCATGCCTTATGAAGATAGGTTGAGGGAGCTGGGACTCTTTTCCCTGGAGAGGCGAAGGTTGAGAGGCGACCTGATAGAAGTTTATAAAATGTTGAGAGGAATAGATAGGGTGGACTCTCAGAGGCTATTTCCCCGGGTTGAAATGGTCGCTACGAGAGGACACAGATTTAAGGTGCGGGGAGGGAAGTACAGAGGTGATGTTAGGGGTAAGTTTTTCACTCAGAGGGTGGTGAGTGAATGGAATCGGCTGCCGTCGTCGGTGGTGGAGGCGAACTCGCCGGGGTCTTTTAAAAGACTTCTGGATGAGTATATGGGGTTTAATGGGATTGGGGGTTATAGATAGGTCTATAGATTGGTGGGGTTGATGCGATCGGCGCAACTCGAGGGCCGAAGGGCCTGTTTGTGCTGTAATGTTCTATGTTCTATCCACCAACAATCAATGATCATACTGGTCAGGGGATGAATGAAAATCAGGAAAACTCTAATGATTTATTAAAAAAAGCATATCTAAAATATTTTGGCCCTGGAGGGAGTGCAGAGGAGGTTTACTAGGCTGATACCGGAGTTGAGGGGGTTGAGCTATGAGGAGAGGCTGAATAAACTAGGCTTGTACTCGTTAGAGTTTAGAAGAATGAGGGGAGATCTCATTGAGATGTATAACATGATGAATGGGATGGATAGGATCGAGGTGGAGAGACTCTTCAAGCTCAAAAAAGGCAGTGGGACTAGGGGGCGCAGCCTCAAGATAAAGGGGGGGCGTTTTAGAACGGAGTTGAGGAGAAACTTCTTCACTCAAAGGGTGGTGAATCTCTGGAATTCTCTGCCCGTTGAAGTGGTGGAGGCTGCCTCGCTAAATATTTTCAAGAAGCGGGTTGATGGGTTTTTGATAAGAGAAGGGATTAAGGGTTATGGGGAGAGGGCGGGAAAGTGGAACTGAGCCACGACAGATCAGCCATGATCTTATTGAATGGCGGGGCAGGCTCGAAGGGCCAGATGGCCTACTCCTGCTCCTATTTCTTATGTTCTGCTTTGCCTCCCCCGTGTTGTAGAGATCAACAAGGACAGCTCCTGAGCTCAGACACGGTGGCACATAGGTGCCTACCGCATGCCATCTTCAACCAGACCTCAACTGGGTGCGGTGAAATTCACAATCACGTCAACACTTAATCTTGAAAATAGGAAGTGATTTCAAGAAGTTTGATTGTACAGTAATGAGTATTCATATTCCACAAACTTTCTCGACGAAGGAATTAGCCATGGGAGCTGCGTGTCTCGATCTGCCACTGACATAACCTCCACAACTCAGCCCACCATTAGGAAACCACAGTTTCTGCTCCTGTCTAATTGCGTCACTCTGCTGCCACGTTCCCCGTTCCTTCAGAACCCAGGAAACACTGCCCAGAATCTCTGCCTTCTGTCCCTCGAGAAATGACCCCAGTGCTTTGTTTCCTTTTTGTTAATGAGTTTAATAACCTGTGTCCTGGCATCCAGTTGGAGGTCTTGTGGCACAGGGGGTTAATGTCGCTACCTCTGAACCACAAGCTGCGGGTTCGAGTCCCACTCCAGGACTCGATGGTCAAGGAAGGTGCACTCAAAATGCAGCCAAACAGAGTGAGTGACCATCCTTCCAAATCGTTGAGTGAAAATCCTTCCAAACACGCCAATGGCTGGAAATAAAAGCAGGAGAGATTCCCCCTCAGGCTATGTTCACAGATTACTACAGTGCAGAAGAGCCCTTCAGCCCATCGAATCTGCACTGATGTGTGAAATGCCTTGACCTGTCCACCTAATCCTATTTGCCAGCACTTGGCTCACAAACTTGAATTTTATGGCATGCCAGGTACTTGTTAAAGGATGTGGGGCATCCCAACTCTACCCCCCTCCCAGGCAGCGCATTCCAGCCCCTCACCACCCTCTGGGTATAAAGGATTTTCCTCAAATCCCCCCTAACCCTCCCACCCCTCACTTTTAACTTCTGTCCCCTCGTAACTGAGTCTTCAACTAAGGGTCAGCTGCTCCCTATCCACTCTGTCCATGCCCCTCAATCTTGTACCCCTCAGCTTGCAGGTGCAGCAGGTGGTCAGGAAGGCGAATAGAATGCTGGCCTTCATAGCGAGGGGGATTGAATATAGAAGTAGGGAGGTCTTGCTGAAGCTGTATAGGGCATTGGTGAGGCCGCAGCTGGAGTACTGTGTGCAGTTTTGGGCGCCGCACCTGCGCAAGGATATTTTGGCCCTGGAGGGAGTGCAGAGGAGGTTTACTCGGCTGATACCGGAGCTGAGGGAATTGAGCTATGAGGAGAGGCTGAATAAACTAGGCTTGTACTCGTTAGAGTTTAGAAGAATGAGGGGAGATCTCATTGAGACGTATAAGATGATGAATGGGATGGATAGGATAGAGGTGGAGAGACTCTTCCCGCTCAAAAAAGACAGTAGGACTAGGGGGCACAGCCTCAAGGTAAAGGGGAGGCGGTTTAGAACAGAGTTGAGGAGGAACTTCTTCACTCAAAGGGTGGTGACTCTCTGGAATTCTCTGCCCGTTGAAGTGGTGGAGGCTGCCTCGCTAAATATTTTTAAGAAACGGGTTGATGGGTTTTTGATAAGCGAGGGGATTAAGGGTTATGGGGAGAGGGCGGGAAGGTGGAGCTGAGTCACGACAGATCAGCCATGATCTTATTGAATGGCGGGGCAGGCTCGAAGGGCTAGATGGCCTACTCCTGCTCCTATTTCTTATGTTCTTATGTTCTTATGTACCCCTCAATCATGCCGCCTCTCAGCCTTCTCTGTTCCAACAAAAACAACTCAAGCCTATCCAAAGTCTCTTCATAATGTTCATTCGCAGGCAACATCCTCAGTCTACGGAAGCAGACCAAAGTCTACCTTAGTGTGCCAAACAGGTTGAGTGACCATCCTTCCAAATCCTTGAGTGAAAAACCTTCCAAACACACCAATGGCAGGCTATAAAAGTGGGAGAGAGTCCCCCTCACACTATATTCACAGGATACTACAGTGCAGAAGAGCCCCAGGGAAGAGAGTTCGAATTACATCCAGTGATTTGTCTGTTGTCCACCTATTATAACTGCCAATAGGCCAGAGGATTGGAACATGGGGACACTTATCAGAACTTGTGAAAAAAAATTCTTTGTTCTTGAAATTTCTGGGGATAACTCTCAGAAAAAGAGCCAACTCTGTGATCAGGTGACTTGTAGCAGTCATCTTTTCTTTGTTTGGCAGAAAAATCAAGTTTTGTTTCAAGAAATAGCAACAAGGATGAAGTTTTGTACATGCAGTGTTGGGTGTCATTTCAGTGTATTGATGAGCAGAGGGATCTGGGTGTACAGGTACACCGGTCACTGAAAGAGGCAATGCAGGTGGAGAAGTTAGTCAAGAAGGCATGCAGCATGCTTGCTTTCATCGGCCGGGGCATTGAGTTTAAAAATTGGCAAGTCATCATGGACCTTTATAGAATCTTAGTGTTCAATTCTGGTCACCACACTACCAGAAGGATATGGAGGCTTTGGAGAGAGTACAGGAAAGGTTTACCATGATGTTGCCAGTATGGAGGACATTAGCTATGAGGGGAGGTTGGAGAAACTTGGTTTGTTCTCACTGGAATGACAGAAGTTGAGAGAAACCTGATAGAAGTCTACAAGGTTATGAGGGGCATGGACAGACTGGACATAAGAACATAAGAACATAAGAAATAGGAGCAGGAGTAGGCCATCTGGCCCTTCGAGCCTGCCCCGCCATTCAATAAGATCATGGCTGATCTGTCGTGACTCAGCTCCACCTTCCCGCCCTCTCCCCATAACCCTTAATCCCTTCTCTTATCAAAAACCCATCAACCCGTTTCTTAAAAATATTTAGCGAGGCAGCCTCCACCACTTCAACGGGCAGAGAATTCCAGAGATTCACCACCCTTTGAGTGAAGAAGTTCCTCCTCAACTCTGTTCTAAACCGCCCCCCCTTTATCTTGAGGCTGTGCCCCCTAGTCCTACTGTCTTTTTTGAGCGGGAACAGTCTCTCCACCTCTATCCTATCCATCCCATTCATCATCTTATACGTCTCAATGAGATCTCAATGGACAGTCAGAAGCTTTCTCCCAGAGTGAAAGAGTCAATTACTAGGGGGGCACAGGTTTAAGGTGCGAGGGGCAATGTTTAAAGGAAATGTATGAAGCAAGTTTTTTACACAGAGGGTGGTGGGTGCCTAGAATTCTCTGCCAGGGAAGGTGGTGGAAGCAGATACGGTAGTGAGTTTTAAGGAGCGTCTTAACAAATATATGAATAGGATGGGAATAGAGGGATAGGGTCCCCAGAAGGATAGGGGGTTTTAGCTCAGATGGGCAGCATGGTCAGTAGAGGCTTGGAGGGCCGAAGGGCCTGTTCCTGTGCTGTAATTTTCTTTGTTCTTTGTGCCATATCATAGGAATCCAATAGTATCCCTGGATCTTTCTATTCCTCTATCTCAGTTCGACTCTTATTTTCCAAGGAGCATGCGGCATCCTCCTTCTCCCTCCCAAGATATACTACCTCACATTTATCAACATTGGAGTTCATTTGCCAAAGACGTCCCCAATCTGTGTGTTTATTGATGTTTTCTTGTGTCACACTCCTCCTCTATGCTAAACACATCTGCCAATTTGGTCCAACCTTCATGTCTTGAAACTGTACCTTCCACAAGCCCAAACATTTCTGTAAATGCTGGAGGCATTTACAGTGGTCCCAGCACCAATGCTTGTCGGGAAACCATCTTTTGCCAATCTGACAGACTACCTTTAAACCTTGCTCCGTTCCACAGCCCCCTGTCCACCTGTGTCCCTGAATTTCCTGAAAATATCTGGTGTAACTGGACAAGGACTAGCTACCATCTCGAGGGCATCATGACAGCTCAGAGACTATCTCTGTTGCTGTGCGGACACATGGATTTGGGCCTGTGTCCGTGGGAGTTTGCGCGTTCTCCCCGTGGTTGCGTGGGTTTCCTCCGGGTGCTCCGGTTTCCTCCCACATCCCAAAAATGTGCTTTTAGGCTGATTGATTGGGTAACAAATTGTCCCTATATTGGACCTCCCTGATCCTCACACATTAGGCATAGACTAAAATCATGAATAGGTCACTGACAATGGGACGGCGGCGCGGGCTCGTTGGGCCGAAGGGCCTGTTTCCCGTGCTGTGTTGTTCTTTGTTCTTTGTTCTTTGTAATGTTGCAGAGAGACCACAGACTGTGTGAGGAAATCCACAAACCCCAAAGGTGATGATCATCTGCCATTGAGGTACCGGGATGTTACGTTCTGGTGTTAGAAAGTTATTTATAAAACTCGACCACAAGCAGATGAATGGTAGACTCTGTTCCGGCATCACGTTCTTGGCTGTTTACAGGGTTCAGTGCTGGAAATATTAATCTGTGAAATCTACCTACATTCAAAATGGAAAGTGTTCCGTGTGAGAGGTGGGGAAAAGAGGCACCGGTGTATAAATCCACACCGCGCGCTCCTGAACAGGATACCTCAAATATCCCTCAAATTCCGCCTGTCCGATATCCAGAACCTTCAGTGGAACTCAATGGCTGGAATTTTATCGGCACGCCTGCTCCAGTTCCGGGTCAGGCTCGGAGAAAGACATTCTCCATTGGCTTCAGGCGATGAACATCCACCAACAATCAATGATCATACTGGTCAGGGAATGAATGAAAATCAGGAAAACTCTAATGATTTATTAAAAAAAGCATATCTAAAATATTTTGGCCCTGGAGGGAGTGCAGAGGAGGTTTACTCGGCTGATACCGAAGTTGAGGGGGTTGAGCTATGAGGAGAGGCTGAATAAACTAGGCTTGTACTCGTTAGAGTTTAGAAGAATGAGGGGAGATCTCATTGAGACGTATAAGATGATGAATGGGATGGATAGGATAGAGGTGGAGAGACTCTTCCCGCTCAAAAAAGACAGTAGGACTAGGGGGCACAGCCTCAAGATAAAGGGGGGGCGGTTTAGAACGGAGTTGAGGAGGAACTTCTTCACTCAAAGGGTGGTGAATCTCTGGAATTCTCTGCCCGTTGAAGTGGTGGAGGCTGCCTCGCTAAATATTTTTAAGAAACGGGTTGATGGGTTTTTGATAAGAGGGGATTAAGGGTTATGGGGAGAGGGCGGGAAGGTGGAACTGAGCCACGACAGATCAGCCATGATCTTATTGAATGGCAGGGCAGGCTCGAAGGGCCAGATGGCCTACTCCTGCTCTTATTTCTTATGTTCTTATGTTCTTATGTAACACCATTCATGGTCTTTCCTTTTGCAAAGCTGAGCTGGTGCTGTGTTTCCTGGAATTAAGGTTTGCGGTTCTCTCCTTATATTTTGGTGCCATAGCAGTTGGCATTCAATGGCATTACCATGGCTGAATTTCCCCAGCATCCCAGGAACTACCATAAGACCCGACTAGTCTCATAAATAATGTGGCTACAGAGCAGATCCGAGGCTGGGAATTCTGCAGTGAGTAATTCATCCCCTGATTCTCCGAAGCCTGTCCTGTATTTACCAGGCACATGTCAGGAGTGTGATGGAATACTCTCCACTTGCTTAAAGGTAATTACCACTGCTGCCTCACAGCGCCAAAGAACCAGGTTCGATTCCCAGCTTGGGTCACTGTCAGTGTGGAGTCCGCATGTCCCCTCCATGTCTGCGTGGGTTTCCTCCGGGTGCTCCGGTTTCTTCCCACAGCCTGAAAGACGTGCTGGTTAGGTGCATTGGCCGTGCTAAATTCTGCCTCAGTGAACCCAAAAAGGCGCTGGAGTGTGACAACAAAGGGATTTTCACAGTAACATCATTGCAGTGTTAATGTAAGTTTACACGGTAGCACAGTGGTTGGGCGGCACGGTAGCACAGTGGTTGGGCGGCACGGTAGCACAGTGGTTAGCACTGCTGCTTTACAGCTCCAGGGTCCTGGGTTCGATTCCCGGCTCGGGTCACTGCCTGTGTGGAGTTTGCACATTCTCCTCGTGTCTGCGTGGGTTTTCTCCGGGTGCTCCGGTTTCCTCCCACAGTCCAAAGATGTGCGGGTTAGGTTCATTGGCTATGCTAAAATTGCCCCTTAGTGTCCTGGGATGTGTAGGTTAGAGGTATTAGCAGGTAAATGTGTAGGGATATGGGGATAGGGTCTGGGTGGGATTGTGTTCGGTGCAGACTCGATGGGCCGAAGGGCCTGTTTCTGCACTGTAGGGTTCTACTTGTGACACTAATAAATAAACTTAAAAGTAACTTAAACATAAAAAAGGATGGAGAGCCAGGGGGCACAGATTTTAAGCGATCGACAAGAGAAGGATTGACAGCATGAGGAAAAATTGTTTTCATGCAGCAAGTGTTGGGTCTGGAATGCACTGTCTGAGAGTGTGGTGGAGACAGATTCACACAGCGAGTGGTTAGGATCTGGAATGTACTGTCTGAGAGTGTGGAGGAGACAGATTCACACAGTGAGTGGTTAGGGTCTGAAATGTACTGCCTGAGAGTGTGGTGGAGACAGATTCATACAGCGAGTGGTTAGGATCTGGAATGTACTGTCTGAGAGTGTGGTGGAGACAGATTCACACAGTGAGTGGTTAGGATCTGGAATGTACTGTCTGAGAGTGTGGAGGAGACAGATTCACACAGTGAGTGGTTAGGGTCTGAAATGTACTGCCTGAGAGTGTGGTGGAGACAGATTCACACAGCGAGTGGTTAGGATCTGGAATGTACTGTCTGAGAGTGTGGTGGAGACAGATTCACACAGTGAGTAGTTAGGGTCTGAAATGTACTGTCTGAGAGTGTGATGGAGACAGATTCACACAGTGAGTGGTTAGGATTGGAATGTACTGTCTGAGAGTGTGGTGAAGATAGATTCACACAGCGAGTGGTTAGGATCTGGAATGTACAGTCTGAGAGTGTGGTGGAGACAGATTCACACAGTGAGTGGTTAGGATCTGGAATGTACTGTCTGAGAGTGTGGTGGAGACAGATTCACGCAGCGAGTGGTTAGGATCTGGAATGTACAGTCTGAGAGTTTGGTGGAAACAGATTCACGCAGCGAGTGGTTAGGATCTGGAATGTACTGTCTGAGAGTGTGGTGGAGATAGATTCACACAGTGAGTGGTTAGGATCTGGAATGTACAGTCTGAGAGTGTGGTGGAGACAGATTCACACAGCGATGGTTCGGATTTGGAATGCACTGTCTGAGAGTGTGGAGGAGACAGATTCAATCATAGCTTTCAAACAGGAATTGGATCATTATTTGAAGCAAAAGAATTTGCAGGGCTGTGGGGAGGAGGCAGGAGACTGGGACAAGGTGAGGCACTCTTGCAGAATGCAACTGGCCCCCTTCTGCACTGTAACCATTCTATCATTCCACACATCTGATCGGTTAAGATGCTGTTAGAAACCTTCCCCAAGGCTATATGAGAACTTCTCTCCCTGACTGCAACATTATCCTGTCATTATTTCCAATCCATTTAGTTTCACTCCTGCACCGATTTTCTCTCCTTCCCCCAGTGCAATCTTCACTTTGACTGCCGTCCGTTAATGTAGATACAGACAAGCTGCCCATGGAAGTTCACACATACCAAACCTCAGGAAGATTTGGCTCCAGTTCTCTGGATACAACTTCTACCAGACGAATGAAAAAGATCTGTCCTGTGATGTAAAGTTTAGTTATTAGTCATAAGTAGGCTTGCATTAACACTGCAGTGAAGTTACTGTGAAACCAACCCCCCCCCAGTTGTCTGTTCGGGTTTCACTGACGGAGAATTTAGCACAGTCAATGCACCCTAACCAGCACGTCTTTCAGAATGTGGGAGGAAACCGGGAGCACCCGGAGGAAACCCACGCAGACACGGGGAGAACATACAGACTCCACACAGACAGTGACCCAAGCTGGGAATTGAACCTGCGTCCCTGGCGCTGTGAGGCAGCAGTGCTAACCACTGTGCCACCGTGCCGCCCTTAATATATCTTGACTTTAACATTTTCGATTGTGCAAGATTAAAATACATCACACATGTGTGATCTGCTCTTTCATTCTATGCTGACTGCTGTTCGCACACCCTGTCACACACACCCTGCTTCAACCCCCATTCTGTGAATTCACCACAATGAATACAAATAAATATCCTTCTGTTTTCAACTTCACTCTTTCCTGCCTTCACTCGTTACTAAATCACTCATATGAACATTACTTCAAAGCTTAAGTTCAACGGTCCAACAGTTGCACGGTGCTGCTATTGCTTTCCAATCACCTAAGTCCAAACCAGGAGAATCATAGAACCCTACAGTGCAAAAAGAGGCCCTTCGGCCCATCGAGTCTGCAACGAACACAGTCCCACCCAGGCCCTACCCCCATATCATACCCACTTATCCCTCTAACCTACTCTTCCCTGGATACTAAGGGGCAATCTCTTAGCATGGCCAATGAACCTAACCCACACCTCTTTGGACTGTGGGAGGAAACCGGAGCACCCGGAGGAAACCCACGCAGACACGAGGAGAATGTGCAACCTCCACACAGACAGTGACCCGAGCCGGGAATCGAACCCAGGACCCTGGAGCTGTGAAGCAGCCGTGCTAACCACTGTGCTACCGTGCCGCCCAGTGGAAAGTTGCACCAGAATCCCAGTGGAATTCTGGAGCTGGGGTTTGGGTTCAGTTTGTGATGGTTGAGGTGCAGCAGCCAGAATGCTAAGTAGAAGCCTAAAGGTCGCGTGTGTGCTGCTTTATATTGGCTGGGTGGCTCCGTTGAATTTTCCTGCTGTGTCTCTGAGGAGGGGAAAGGTTCCCTGAAAGGGTTACATTATAATTTAACCCAAGGCAGCAAGCTCTGGGATAAAAATCCCAAATTTATTTGTACACTTTGTATATATAACTAGGGCTGCCTTGGTAAATATAAATTTGAACACAAAGGTGCTGGGTGAAGATGGAAAGGTACAAGATAATCTCTCATTATCTTTTTATTGCTGAAGAAAGGTACACACTGTCAAAGCTTTTTGATTTGTACTAATCAGGCAGTTTGTAAGAATATATACAGTAAAGGGAGTAGCAAGTTACACCTCTCCATGGCAATAGTTCTACCAATCAAACCAATTGTTTGATAAGTGGCCTCTAATTGGTAAAGATGTTGCCATGAAGATGCACCAGGGAACAGTTAACTGCCAAGCTTTTGTTCTGATTCAGAAATACTCAATATCTATACTACCAAATGGCCATTATCTGTTCATTTTTTTTCTCCTTATTATGGAATCCTGAAAATAGAGGCAAAAGTATCTCAGATGCTGGAGATGTGAGACAAAAACAAAGTTCTGGAAAAGTTCAGCAGGTCGTACTGTGTGCAGTTTTGGGCGCCGCACCTGCGCAAAGATATTTTGGCCTTGGAGGGAGTGCAGAGGAGGTTTACTAGGCTGATACCGGAGTTGAGGGGGTTGAGCTATGAGGAGAGGCTGAATAAACTGGGCTTGTACTTGTTAGAGTTTAGAAGAATGAGGGGAGATCTCATTGAGACGTATAAGATGATGAATGGGATGGATAGGATAGAGGTGGAGAGACTCTTCCCATTCAAAAAAGACAGTAGGACTAGGGGGCACAGCCTCAAGATAAAGGGGAGGTGGTTTAGAACAGAGTTGAGGAGGAACTTCTTCACTCAAAGGGTGGTGAATCTCTGGAATTCTCTGCCTGTTGAAGTGGTGGAGGCTGCCTCGCTAAATATTTTTAAGACGCGGATTGATGGGTTTTTGATAAGAGAGGGAATTAAGGGTTATGGGGAGAGGGCCGGAATGTGGAACTGAGCCACGACAGATCAGCCATGATCTTATTGAATGACGGGGCAGGCTCGAAGGGCTAGATGGCCTACTCCTGCTCCTATTTCTTATGTTCTTACGTCTGGTGGCATCTATGGAGAGGGGATTATTTCGGCGGCCCACGGAAGAAGACTATTCACCCCATCAAGTCCTCCTGTACTTTTATGTTGTAAATCTTTTTGCTCAGTAAACCGGGGCGGGGCGGGTGGGGGGGAGGGCGTCGTTGCACCTTTGGGATTCTCTATCCCGGAGCTTAGCCCTTGAGTGTAGTCAAGACTGAGCTCGATGGTGTTTCAGGAGTAACACAAGTACAGCAAATGGGAATAGTGAAGGAAAATGATCATGATCTCACTGAATAACGGAGCAGGCTGGAAGGGGAACATAGAACATAGAATATGACCCGCTCCAGCTCCGATGTACTTGACACATTGTCAATAGGTCAAACTGGATTAGTGAAAGACATAACAATCTGGCTTTGTATGTTATTCCATCGACAAAAGAGGAACTCATCTGGTGCAACATTCACCCTGCTAGATTTTCTCATCCTGTGACCTAACAGAACTAATTCCCACTTTCTCATGTTTCAGTGAACTCACACTCACTGGGGAAGTAACACATCTCACAACAAGTCCCAGGGCTAACAGGAAGATAACTCTGTTACATACTCTGGTCTCAGCTCGACACTAGCCGAACAGTCCAACAACTAAACGGGTTAGAGAGTAGGAACGGAGCTCCTACGTCAGATTCCAACCTCTCTCTCTATTGAAAGGTTGACTGTTAGGGGTCAGCGGTACATCCTCATTCAGCTCATACATTAGCTTGCCCCACCTGTTGACCCTTGATTCTACGCCTGTCAGCATGTTCTCCTACCTTTTCATCCAACTTCAACATAGACCATTCTGGAATCTAGGGAACTCTGAAACATCAAAATCAATGCAGCTGCTATCTCTGCAGCCACACCCCTTCTAAAGCCCCCGGATTCACCAGACTGCCTCCGGGGATGAGGAACACCAGTTACTTGGCTAGACTGGAGAGGTGGGAGTGGGGGAAGTGCGGCAGGATAGAGTAGGTAGGAAGAAAGGATCAAGACTAAGAGATTTAAGGTAGGGCATTGGTGAGGCCGCAGCTGGAGTACTGTGTGCAGTTTTGGGCGCCGCACCTGCGCAAGGATATTTTGGCCCTGGAGGGAGTGCAGAGGAGGTTTAAGAACATAAGAACATAAGAACATAAGAAATAGGAGCAGGAGTAGGCCATCTGGCCCTTCGAGCCTGCCCCGCTAGGCTGATACCGGAGTTGAGGGGATTGAGCTATGAGGAGAGGCTGAATAAACTGAGCTTGTACTCGTTAGAGTTTAGAAGAATGAGGGGAGATCTCATTGAGATGTATAAGATGATGAATGGGATGGATAGGATAGAGGTGGAGAGACTCTTCCCGCTCAAAAAAGACAGTAGGACTAGGGGGCACAGCCTCAAGATAAAGGGGGGGCGGTTTGGAACAGAGTTGAGGAGGAACTTCTTCACTCAAAGGGTGGTGAATCTCTGGAATTCTCTGCCCGTTGAAGTGGTGGAGGTTGCCTCGCTAAATATTTTTAAGAAGCGGGTTGATGGATTTTTGATAAGAGAAGGGATTAAGGGTTATGGGGAGAGGGCGGGAAGATGGAACTGAGCCACGACAGATCAGCCATGATCTTATTGAATGGCGGGGCAGGCTCGAAGGGCTAGATGGCCTACTCCTGCTCCTATTTCTTATGTTCTTATAATGCAAAAGAGGTGATACGAGAAAAACCTTTTCACACAGTGTGTGGTTGGAGTATGGAGTGCACTTCCTGAGAGGGTAGTGGTTCAAGCGAGGCATTAAAGAAGCAAATAGAATGTAATTTGAAAAGGAACAATGTGTGGGGTTATGGGGTAAAGGCGGGAGAACAGTCCTAAGCGAATTACTCATTCAGAGGGCCGGTATAGACTCAATGGGCCGAATGGCTTCCTTCTCTTCTATAATTCTGTGATTTCTCCCTCCAGCAATGATATTAATTAGTTCCTCACTCAGATTACACCCACTTCTTTGACCAAACTTAACTCTTAATAAGACCCAGTGTGACATGCTATCTGATTACAGATTCATAGGCTCCCTACTGTGCAAAAAGAGGCCAGTCAGCCCAACAAGCCTGCACCTCCTCTCTGATGGATCATCTTTCCCAGCCCCACCCTATAAGAACATAAGAACATAAGAAATAGGAGCAGGAGTAGGCCATCTGGCCCTTCGAGCCTGCCCCGCCATTCAATAAGATCATGGCTGATCTGTCGTGACTCAGCTCCACCTTCCCGCCCTCTCCCCACAACCCTTAATCCCCTCTCTTATCAAAAACCCATCAACCCGCGTCTTAAAAATATTTAGCGAGGCAGCCTCCACCACTTCAACAGGCAGAGAATTCCAGAGATTCACCACCCTTTGAGTGAAGAAGTTCCTCCTCAACTCTGTTCTAAACCGCCCCCCCTTTATCTTGAGGCTGTGCCCCCTAGTCCTACTGTCTTTTTTGAGCGGGAAGAGTCTCTCCACCTCTATCCATCCCATTCATCATCTTATACGTCTCAATGAGATCTCCCCTCATTCTTCTAAACTCTAACGAGTACAAACCCAGTTTATTCAGCCTCTCCTCATAGCTCAACCCCTCAACTCCGGTATCAGCCTAGTAAACCTCCTCTGCACTCCCTCCAGGGCCAAAATATCCTTGCGCAGGTGCCTGTGACCAACGTGCTTACTCCACTAATGCCCCTAACCAGCACATCTATGGATACTCAGGGACAATTTAGCATGACCAACCTACCTATCCTGCATGTCTTTAGAGTGTGGAGGAAACCGGAGCACCCGGAGGAAACCCACACAGATGCAGAGAGAACGTACAAACTCCACACAGACAGTGACCCAGGGCTGGAATTGAACCCAGGTTCCTGGCGATGTGAGGCAACAATGCTAACCACCGTGCCCTAGTGAAATGCCTTGGGAAATTTTATCACAATAAAGGTGCTATATAAATGCAAGTTGCATCATGATGCAGCTCTCCAGTGCAATAAAAGTCAAAATCGCACACCAAGAAACGTGACAATTGTGTTGCATTAATGTAAAGCCCTGATTCCCTGTTGCACTTTCCTATGCACATGTCTCCACACTGGAGGTTGTATCCCGCAAATCATTCTCCAAAAACATCTCAATTAGATTCACAAATCGGGAGACAGGCTCTCGGTGCGTGAGGCAGAGAGAATCAATTGGCTTCTGTGCACACAGCTGAGCAAGATCAACAAGTTCCCTTCAATAATTTATTAAAGAAAACCCTTATCCAAAGACTGCCTCACACAGTCTGAGTCAGATCGAGTAATCTAACCATGTACGCTGCCACAGAGTAATGAAGAAAAGCAACGAAACTGCATCTCCTCGATAAATAAGGATCTTCCATGAAACTGCAGCTGGTCTGCAGGTGTATTTTAATGAAGGAGAGCGTTAGATTTAACGTCACACCAGGACAAGTGACTTTTAAGTAACTTTTAAGTGATAATGACTTTGAAGTGGGGGGGGGGGGGCGTCGTGACAAATACATGAAGAGGAAGGGAATAGTATGGGTAACGGATAAGGATGGGGATGATACTAATGTTTTTCTCTTTTAATTCACAGGTGCTTCAGTCCGTCTTGTTGTCCAACGAGGGGCGTACACACGATGGGTCGTACGAGGGCTGCTCTTGGATGTTTCGAGAGTAGCCTAGCACTTCACGCCGTTAGTGTACGCTTAAACTGGACCAGATGCTGGGCAACACGACAGCTCAGTGACTATCACTGTTTGCTGTGCAGACACATGGATTTGGGGCCGGTGTCTGTGGGAGTTTGCGCATTCTCCACAAACAGATTCACGCAGTAAGTGGTTAGGGTCTAGAATGCACTGCCTGAGAGTGTGGTGGAAACAGATTCACACAACGAGTGGTTAGGATTGGAATATACTGTCTGAGAGTGTGGTGGAGACAGATTCACACAGCGAGTGGTTAGGATCTAGAATGCACTGCCTGAGAGTGTGGTGGAGACAGATTCACACAGCGAGTGGTTAGGATTGGAATATACTGTCTGAGAGTGTGGTGGAGACAGATTCACACAGTGAATGGTTAGGATTGGAATGTACTGTCTGAGAGTGTGGTGGAGACAGATTCACACAGCGAGTGGTTAGGATTGGAATGTACTGTCTGAGAGTGTGGTGGAGACAGATTCACACAGCGAGTGGTTAGGATTGGAATGTACTATCTGAGAGTGTGGTGGAGACAGATTCACACAGCGAGTGGTTAGGATTGGAATCTACTGTCTGAGAGTGTGGTGGAGACAGATTCACATAGTAAGTGGTTAGGGTCTGGAATGCACTGCCTGAGAGTGTGGTGGAGACAGATTCACACAGTGAGTGGTTAGGATTGGAATGTACTGTCTGAGAGTGTGGTGGAGACAGATTCACACAGCGAGTGGTTAGGATCTAGAATGCACTGCCTGAGAGTGTGGTGGAGACAGATTCACACAGTGAGTGGTTAGGATTGGAATATACTGTCTGAGAGTGTGGTGGAGACAGATTCACACAGTGAGTCGTTAGGATTGGAATGTACAGTCTGAGAGTGTGGTGGAGACAGATTCACACAGCGAGTGGTTAGGATTGGAATGTACTGTCTGAGAGTGTGGTGGAGACAGATTCACATAGTAAGTGGTTAGGGTCTAGAATGCACTGCCTGAGAGTGTGGTGGAGACAGATTCACACAGTGAGTGGTTAGGATTGGAATATACTGTCTGAGAGTGTGGTGGAGACAGATTCACACAGTGAGTGGTTAGGATTGGAATGTACTGTCTGAGAGTGTGGTGGAGACAGATTCACACAGCGAGTGGTTAGGATTGGAATGTACTGTCTGAGAGTGTGGTGGAGACAGATTCACACAGTGAGTGGTTAGGATTGGAATATACTGTCTGAGAGTGTGGTGGAGACAGATTCACACAGCGAGTGGTTAGGATTGGAATGTACTGTCTGAGAGTGTGGTGGAGACAGATTCACACAGTAAGTGGTTAGGGTCTAGAATGCACTGCCTGAGAGTGTGATGGAGACAGATTCACACAGCGAGTGGTTGGGATCTGGAATGTACTGTCTGAGAGTGTGGTGGAGACAGATTCACACAGTGAGTGGTTAGGATTGGAATATACTGTCTGAGAGTGTGGTGGAGACAGATTCACACAGCGAGTGGTTAGAATTGGAATGTACTGTCTGAAAGTGTGGTGGAGACAGATTCACACAGCGAGTGGTTAGGATTGGAATGTACTGCCTGAGAGTGTGGTGGAGACAGATTCACAAAGCGAGTGGTTAGAATTGGAATGTACTGTCTGAGAGTGTGGTGGAGACAGATTCACACAGCGAGTGGTTAGGATTGGAATGTACTGTCTGAGAGTGTGGTGGAGACAGATTCACATAGTAAGTGGTTAGGGTCTAGAATGCACTGCCTGAGAGTGTGGTGGAGACAGATTCACACAGTGAGTGGTTAGGATTGGAATATACTGTCTGAGAGTGTGGTGGAGACAGATTCACACAGCGAGTGGTTAGGATTGGAATGTACTGTCTGAGAGTGTGGTGGAGACAGATTCACACAGCGAGTGGTTAGGATCTGGAATGTACTGTCTGAGAGTGTGGTGGAGACAGATTCACACAGCGAGTGGTTAGAATCTGGAATGTACATCCCAAAGATGTGCTGTTAGGCTGATTGGTGTCAATAAATTGTCCCTAAATTAGTTTTCTTTCAATGTGGATGGCCATAAGCATAGATAAGAGTCATGGGTGGAGAGGGGGGACTGGTAATGTTAAAATGGCGACGCGGGCTCGTTGGGCCGAAGGGCCTGTTTCTCGAGCTGTGTTGTTCTTTGTTTTTTATAGGGGGATATGGTCCCCAGAAGGGTAGGGGGTTGTAGTTCAGAAGGGCAGCATGGTTGGTGCAGGAGGGGCTGAAGGGCCTGTTTCTGTGCCATAATCTTCTTTGTTCTTTGAATTGATGGGGAGGCGATGGTCTACTGGTGTTATCGTTAGATTCTTAATCCAGCAACTCAGCCAATGTTCTGGGGACCCAGGTTCGAATCACGTCACAGCAGATGATGGAATTTGAACTCAGTAAAAGGTATCTGGAGTTAAGAATCTACTGATGACCATAAAACCATTGTCAATTGTCGGAGAAAATCATTTAGTTCACTGACGCTCTTTAGGGAAGGAAATCTGCCGTCCTTACCTGGTCTGGCCTTCATGTGACTCCAGAGCCACAGCGATGTGGTTGACTCTTAACTGACCCCCAAGGGCATCTAGGGATGGACAATAAATGCTGGCCCAGCCAGTGAAGCCCATCTCCCATGAATGAATAAAAAATAATTGAGACAGAAAGTTTTCAGTTCACTGTTCCCACAGTACACTAAAAAAGGAGGAACACAGGAAACTGGCATTCTGATCAGACACATCACCCCCTGAAGGAGCAACAATGAGATATTCAGACGTCTGCTCACTGCGACAATGCGGCACGACGTTTAGCGTTGCTGCCTCGTGGTGCCAGGGTCCCTGGGTTCAATCCCGGCCTTGGGTCACTGTCTGTGCGGAGTTTGCATGTGCCTCTGAGAGTTTCCCCTGGGGTGCTCCGGTTTCCTCCCACAGATGTGTGGGTTGGGTTGCTCGGCCATTCTAAGTTGCTCTTCGTGTCAGAGGGATTGGCAGGGTAAATAGGTGGGGGTTACGGGAATGGGTGGGATTGTGTGGGCCGAATGGTCTCCTTCTGCATCGCAGGGCTGCATGAATTTGTGCACAGCAAGCTCCCACAAACAGCAAGGCGATAATGACCAGGTAGTCTGCTCTGGTGATGTTAGTTGAAGGATACATGTCAGCCAGTACCCTGGGGCTAATTCCCCTGCCCTTCTTTTCAGTAACACTACAGGATATTTATGTCCACTTGAGAGAGCGGACAGGTCTAATTGTGACAATGCTTCGAACTCTGCGGCACTCCTTCAGTATCACGTGGAGGTGTTAGCATTGGTGTTGTGCCCAAGTCTCTGGAGTGTGGACTTGAATTCGCTCCTCTCTGACTCGGGTGAGGCTAAGGGGATGTTGGAACATCGACTGTACTGGGATCACACTCCAGCATCGCACGGATCCACTGGTCTGCCAGAGCTCCCTCGATGAATTCCTGTTGGCTGATAACAGCTGAAAATATAAACAGACAAATTCAAATCCTCACATCACCCATCATGCTGTCCCCAGTGCCCGCTCGCCGATAACCTGATTGGATAATTGCTGCCGGGGTGGATGCAACTCCAATAACACACATGACTGGTGACACCATCCGGGACAAAACACCAGCCTAATTTACTTAGACATATATTATTGTTCCTTCATCAGCAGAGTACGGGGGTGGGGGTGGGGGTCGGGGGGGGGGTGGGTGTGAGGGGGGGGAGCAGGGATTTTTGTGATGAGCTGAAAGTGTAGAGAAGGTTGAAGGTCGGAGGCCAATTGGAAGAGCATCAGAATAACTGAGTCCGGAGGTTCCAAAAACAGGACCGAGGATATTGGTGGGAAAACCTGAATCGCAACTGTTTTCAGAGATTAGTACAAAGAACAAAGAACAACACAGCACGGGAAACAGGCCCTTCGGCCCAACGAGCCCGCGCCGCCGTCCCATTGTCTCAGTGACCTATTCATGATTTTAGTCTATGCCTAATGTGTGAGGATCAGGGAGGTCCAATATAGGGACAATTTGTTACCCAATCCATCAGCCTAAAAGCACATTTTTGGGATGTGGGAGGAAACCGGAGCACCCGGAGGAAACCCACGCAACCACGGGGAGAACGCGCAAACTCCCACGGACACAGGCCCAAATTCATGTGTCCGCACAGCAACAGAGATAGTCACTGAGCTGTCATGATGCCCTCGAGATGGTCCAGTTTACGCACACCAACGACATGAAGCAGTAGGCAACTCCCGATTAGTGTGAACAGAGCATTGGTTGCAGAAAGCTTCCTTCAATCTGTAACTCCCTGCCGAATGATATAAACAAGTCTCCAAACAGCGGAGATTGTCGCAAATTCATCATTGGCAAAGTCTGGATAGCAGGTGGGGTGGGGAAAGCAGTGTTGATCTGCACACTCAGTGGCAAAACAATGTGGGTAACGGTGGGGATAGGGGAGTTTGCATGTGCCTCTGAGGGTTTCTCCTGGGGTGCTCGGGTTTCCTCCCACAGATGTGTGGGTTGGGTTGCTCGGCCATTCTAAGTTGCTCTTCGTGTCAGAGGGATTAGCAGGGTAAATAGGTGGGGGTTACGGGAATGGGTGGGATTGTGTGGGCCGAATGGTCTCCTTCTGCATTGCAGGGCTGCATTAATTTGTGCACAGCAAGCTCCCACAAACAGCAAGGCGATATGGTTTCATGGTTCCGGGAGAGATAAAGGAACCCGATAAACTTTGTATACACCTGATTCTCTCACCGTCTCGGTCTTTATCCAGTCGAATGAAAATCCTGTTGGTACATTCTTCCACTGTTCGTGGGTCAACTTCAGTCAGTGATGCGGCCAAACCCATTTTATATATCGCCTGAGTGGAGAGAAATTGACTTTATAAATAGTCAACGGATCAATGCAGTAATTCAGTTAGCTTACATGGAAAACCGAGGGGCAGCCTGATCGATACGCTGGTTAGGTGTGTTGGCCGTGCTAAATTCCCCCTCAGTGTACCTGAACAGGCGATGGGGTGTGCTGACGAGAGGATTTTCACTGCAACTTCATTGCAGTGTTAATGTAAGTCTGCTTGTTGACACTAATAAATAAACTTCAAACTGTAACGGTTGAGATAACTGGCACCATCCGTTCTGACCTGCCCCAAATCAAAGATCTAACTTTGGAGAAGAGATTGTCAGATTAATTGGAGGTCCATCAGCAAAACACATCAGTCTTGAGCAGCGTAGATCAGCCACAGTACAGAATATAGCTCATTGAGCAATGGGATGGCAAAGATACTGCAGGTCAGGAGAGGGCAAATAAGGGTCGTAAATATGCTGATGAATAAGGGTGGCATGGTGGTACAGTGGTTAGCACTGCTGCCTCCCAGCACCAGGGGCCAAGGTTCAATTCTGGTGTCTGTCCGTGTGGAGTTAGCATGTTCTCTCCGTGTCTGCGTGGATTTCCTCCGGGCGTTCCAGTTTCCCCCCACAGTCCAAAGATGTGTGGCTTGGATTGATTGGCCGTGTTAAATTGGCCTTCGGGTCATGAGGACTGGCAGGGTGAATGTGTAGGGGTTATGGGGATAAGGCCTGGGTGGGACTGCGGTCAGGGCAGATTCAATGGGCCGAATGGCCTTCTGCTGCACTGTAGGGATTCTATGAACATGGTGAAAACACCCAGGAAGTTACAGGTTTGGACAGAGTGGATAGTCAGATCTCTTTCTGAGGGTACAAACGTTAAGTACTGGGGGACACAGGTTTAAGGGGCGTGGGGAAAAGTTTAGAGGAGATGTGCGAGGCAAGTTGTTTACACAGAGGGTGGTGAATGTCTGGAACGCGCTGCCCGGGAGGTGGTGGGAGCAGATACAATAGTGGCATTTAAGGAGCAATTAGAGGAATACATGGAAATAGATACGGATTCCGTAGTTTTGGCAGACAGCACGAACGGCGCAGGTTCGGAGCCCAAAGGGCCGATTCCTGTGCTGTTCTTTGTTTGAGGTCTCGGCTAAAGCACTGAGCTCCCCAAAATGCAGGGCTGACAGGCAGTGTACACACTAAGGGCCAAAAAAAAACCCCATTACACCCCCTTCTTGAACTCTGAGTAACAGAGCAGATGCTCACCTGCATAATCTCGAGCATCTCCAAGCGACTAATTGCTCCGTCTTTATCCTTGTCGTACAGCTTAAATGACCACTTCAGCTTTTCCTCAGGAGTGCCCTGTATGAGCAGGCTGACTGCAGTTACATACTCATGGTAATCCACAGCCCCATCCTTCCAACACAAACACAAAGCTCACTGCTGTTAGTCCAGGCAAATACTCTCAAACAACCCGCAGCGATCAGCGCTGCTGCCTCACAGCGCCAGGGAGCCAGGTTCGATTCCCGGCTCGGGTCACTGTCTGTGTGTGGAGTTTGCACATTCTCCCCGTGTCTGCGTGGGTTTCCTCCGGGTTCTCTGGTTTCCTTCAGAGGGCATTGGTGAGGCCGTAGCTGGAGTACTGTGTGCAGTTTTGGGCGCCGCACCTGCGCAAGGATATTTTGGCCCTGGAGGGAGTGCAGAGGAGGTTTACTCGGCTGATACCGGAGTTGAGGGGGTTGAGCTATGAGGAGAGGCTGAATAAACTAGGCTTGTACTCGTTAGAGTTTAGAAGAATGAGGGGAGATCTCATTGAGACGTATAAGATGATGAATGGGATGGATAGGATAGAGGTGGAGAGACTCTTCCCGCTCAAAAAAGACAGTAGGACTAGGGGGCACAGCCTCAAGATAAAGGGGAGATGGTTTAGAACAGAGTTGAGGAGGAACTTCTTCACTCAAAGGGTAGTGAATCTCTGGAATTCTCTGCCCGTTGAAGTGGTGGAGGCTGCCTCGCTAAATATTTTTAAGAAGCAGGTTGATGGGTTTTTGATAAGAGAGGGGATTAAGGGTTATGGGGAGAGGGCGGGAAGGTGGAGCTGAGTCACGACAGATCAGCCATGATCTTATTGAATGGTGGGGCAGGCTCGAAGGGCTAGATGGCCTACTCCTGCTCCTATTTCTTATGTTCTTATGTTCTTCCACACTCCAAAGATATATGGGTTAGGTTGATTGGTCATGCTAAATTGCCCCTTAGTGTTAGGGGGTTTAGCAGGGTAAATATATGGGGTTACGCGGATGGGACCTGGGTGGAATTGCAGTTGAAGCAGACTCGATGGACAGAATGGCCTCCTTCTGCACTGTCGGGAACCTATGATTCTGTGTAAGGAGATAAAGCATTTTGAACAAAGAACAACACAGCACGGGAAACAGGTCCTTCGGCCCAACGTCCCATTGTCTCAGTGACCTATTCATGATTTTAGTCCACGCCTAGTGTGCGAGGATCAGGGAGGTCCAGTATAGGGACAATTGGAGCTCCCTTTTGTACTAATGTAGCACATTTCACTTCCCAAAGAGCATCCCAGCCAATGGAATAATGTCATCACTCTCCATAGGAAACGTAGCAGCCAATTTGTGCACAGCGAGATCCCACAAACAGCAATAAAATGAATAACCAATCGACCTCTTGTTAATTGCGGGATAAACGTTGCCCAACATACCAGAGAGAGCTCCCTGGCTCTGTTTTGGAACAATGAAGGGACTGAACGTGCAAACATGTGAGTGCCCCAGCAATTGAGTTCCGAGGTTGCAATAGTTACAACAATAACCACTGCCTCCCGAGCGCACTCACAGTAAGGCGGCTGAATTGAGGGCACCAATAGCAGGGAGCAGGCATGACCTCGTTGCCACCACAGACTCGAGGCTGCAGGGTGATCAAGCTGGGAACTGTAAGTCGAAGAGTATTCGGCACTTAGGAAGCTTAGGCAAAATGAAAAGCAGGTGGTCGCGCGGTTAAAAGATGGAGATCAGTGCGAGAGGATCTTAGATCAGAAGGTGAAAATGTAGGACCAGTTTGAGTAGAGCTGGAAACAGCTGGAGGGGTATGAATACCAGTAGGACATGTTTAGCAACCTCAAGCAGTGGTGGTAATGATGATGAATGGGATGGATAGGATAGAGGTGGAGAGACTCTTCCCGCTCAAAAAAGACAGTAGGACTAGGGGGCACAGCCTCAAGATAAAGGGGGGGGGCGTTTTAGAACAGAGTTGAGGAGGAACTTCTTCACTCAAAGGGTGGTGAATCTCTGGAATTCTCTGCCCGTTGAAGTGGTGGAGGCTGCCTCGCTAAATATTTTTAAGACGCGGGTTGATGGGTTTTTGATAAGAGAAGGGATTAAGGGTTATGGGGAGAGGGCGGGAAGGTGGAGCTGAGTCACGACAGATCAGCCATGATCTTATTGAATGGCGGGGCAGGCTCGAAGGGCTAGATGGCCTACTCCTGCTCCTATTTCTTATGTTCTTATGTTCTTATGTAATGTAGGGCATGATGTAAATCATAGAATCCTACTGGGCAGAAGGAGGCCATTTGACCCATCATATCAGTACTGACTTTCCAACGTAACATCCCACCCAGACCCATCCCCTGTAACCCCGTGCATCTACCCTGGCCAATTCCTCCCCCCCGCCCAACCTACACATCTTGGGACACTAAGGGGCAATTTAGCACAGCCAATCAACCTAACCCGCACATCTTTGAACAGTGGGAGGAAACTGGAGCACCCGGAGGAAACCCACGCCGACATGGGGCGAACGTGCAAATTCCACGCAGACAGTGACCCGAAGCCGGAATCGAAATGGAACCTTGACGCTGCTACGAGGCAGCAGTGCTAACCACTGTGTCACCATGCCACCCATCAAGAAATCGAGAAATTAGAAGTGAACGTAACCAGAGTAATGCAATAGTCATGGGGAACTAGAATTTATGTATATGACGGGTAAACTTAATTACCAGTAATGATGCAGAGAATGATAATTCCTGGAATGTGTACACAATGGTTTTCCAGAATGGTATGTTGAGGAACCAACCTGAGAACAGGCTATTTTAGACACGTGATGATTAGTAATCTCATTGTGAAGCAGCCTTTAGGGAAGAGTGACCATAATACGTGGAAATGTTTACACAAAGTTTGAAAGTGATGTAGATCTATCTGACACTAGGGTCTTGAGTCTAAATAAAGGCATTTATGAAAGTATGAGTGCAGGTTGATTGTGGTGGTTTAACAAACCACATTACAAGGTATAATGATAGGGAAGCAATGACTAGCATTAACTAGAATTAATACCTGGTTAACAAAAATGTACGTTCCTTTGAGACATAAAAACTCAAAGATGGTCCATGCCTGGCCAGCTATGACTGCATTAGATCAATCGAAGAGACTTATAAAGTAGAACATAGAATGGTGAACACTACAGCACAAACAGGCCCTTCGGCCCACAGGTTGCACCGATCATATCCCTACCTACCAGTCCTATCTATAACCCTCAATCCCATTAAATCCCAGGTACTCATCCAGAAGTCTCTTAAAAGATCCCAACGAGTTCACCTCCACCACCACCGACGGCAGCCGATTCCACTCATTCACCACCCTCTGGGTAAAAAACTTACCCCTGGCATCTCCTCTGTACCTACTCCTCAGCACCTTAAACCTGTGCCCTCGCGTAGCGACCATTTCAGTGTCTAAAATATAGTAAGCCTGAGGATTGGGAACACATCAGAGTTCAGTAGAGGACCAAGTTAAACTAAAATGAAAGTAAATCAGTGAGAAACTTAAGAACGGACTATGAAAGTTCCTACAGATATATAAAAAGGAAAAGATTACGATCTTATTGCAGGTAGAGGATGGAGAATAGGGAAATCCCACTCCACTCAAATTCTATAAAATGCTCGGCGCGGCGGCACAGTGGTTAGCACTGCTGCCTCACAGCACCAGAGATCTGGGTTTGATTCCCACCTTGGGTCACTCTCTGTGTGGAGTTTGCACATTCTCCCCGTGTCTGCTTGGGTTTGCTCCGGGTGCTCCAGTTTCCTCCCACAGTCCAAAGATGTGCAGGTTAGGTGGATTGGCCGTGCTAAATTGCCCCTTCGTGTCCAAAGTTGTGCAGATTAGGGCTCACAGGGTTCAGGCAGGCAGTGGTTAGATATTGAGTCAGTGCAGACTTGATGGGCTGAACGGTCTCCTTCTGCATGGTAGGGGTTCTATGATTCTGAGCCTGAAATTGTGCCCAGAGATTAGAACATAACAGATGGGTACTTAAAAAAGAAGAGAGAGAGAGAAAGCGGAGAGTTATAGACCTGTTAACCTGACATCAGTGATAGGGAAAATGCAAGAATCTATTCTAAAGGACAGGGTAAATGGGCACTTACGAAATAGTGGTAGGGTTGGGAAGAGTTGATTTGGATTGGTGAAGTGGGAATCATGGTTTACAAAGCTGTTGGAGCTTTTTTAAGAGTGCATCTAGCAGAAAGGGGAACCAGTAGATGTGGTGCATTTGCAGTTTCAAAAGGCTCTCAACAAGGATGGCAGGAGTCAAAATTAGAGGTCACGGAACTGGGGGTAATATCCTGGCATAGATTGAGGACTTTTAACAGGTAAAATACGGAGAACAGGCTATTTGGTACTGCAAAGATCAGTATTTGGGATCCAGCTGTTTGCAATCTGTTCTAACTGCTTGGAGGTGGGGGCCAAATGTAATATTTCCAAGTTCACTGATGACAAAAATGAGATGGGAATACGAGTTGTGAGGAGGTTGGAAAGGGCCGTCAAGAGGACGTATTTGGATAATGGAATCCCTAAAGCAAATCTTACCCAGACCCTCTCCCCCACCCTATCTCTGTAACCCCAAACATTTACCATGGCTTATCCATCTAACCTGCACATCTGTGGGCACTGAGGGGCAATTTGGCATTGCCAGTGCACCAAACCTGCACATCTTTGAACTGTGGGAGGAAACAGGAGCACCTAGGGGGGACTGCACAGACACAGGGAGAATATACAAACTCCGCACAGACAGTGACCCAAGCTGGGAATTGAACCTGGGTTCCTGGCTCTGTGAGGCAGCAGTGCTAACCACTGTGCCACTATGCATGCCTACACATGATGTAGAGATGCTGGTGTTGGACTGGGGTAAACACAGTAAGAAGTTTCACAACACTTCACAGCGCTCCGGAAACTAGTGGTGTTTACTACCAAATAGACCAGTTGGACTTTAACCTGGTGTTGTGAGACTTCTTACCCTGTCTAGACATCCAAGATTCCCTTTGACATCATCATTTCCCAATCTCTCATCATTTAAAAAATACATTGCATTTCCATTTTCACACATTTCCACAGGTGAGCATGTATATTACACAGCCTAAAAATACGGCACACAAACTAACATGTAGAATACACAATCTAAAAATACAGTACACAAACTAACATACAGAGTACACAATCTAAAAATACAGTACACAAACTAACATGTAGAATACACAATCTAAAAATACTGTACACAAACTAACATGTAGAATACACAATCTAAAAATACAGAACACAAACTAACATGTAGAATACGCAATCTAAAAATACAGTACACAAACTAACATGTAGAATACGCAATCTAAAAATACAGTACACAAACTAACATACAGAATACACAATCTAAAATACTGTACACAAACTAACATGTAGAATACACAATCTAAAAATACAGTACACAGACTAACATGTAGAATACACAATCTAAAAATACAGTACACAAACTAACATACAGAATACACAATCTAAAAATACAGTACACAAACTAACATGTAGAATACGCAATCTAAAAATACAGTACACAAACTAACATACAGAATACACAATCTAAATTTACAGTACACAAACTAACATGTAGAATACACAATCTAAAAATACAGTACACAAACTAACATACAGAATACACAATCTAAAAATACAGTACACAAACTAACATACAGAATACACAATCTAAAAATACAGTACACAAACTAACATACAGAATACACAATCTAAAACCTAACATACAGAATACACAATCTAAAAATACAGTACACAAACTATCATACAGAACACACAATCTAAAAATACAGTACACAAACTATCATACAGAACACACAATCTAAAAATACAGTATACAAACTAACATGTAGAATACGCAATCTAAAAATACAGTATACAAACTAACATACAGAATACACAATCTAAAAATACAGTACACAAACTAACATACAGAATACACAATCTAAAAATATAGTACACAAACTAACATACAGAATACACAATCTAAAAATACAGCGCACAAACTGACATATAGAACTCACAGCCTAACATGTACAGTTCAGAACATGTACAGCAAGAGGTTTGAAATGAGACCAGAGGAAGAAGATTTGTCTTACCCTGTTATCATCCAGAGTCCGGAAGATTTGCTCAGCATATTCAGAAGACTGGGGACCCACAGTCCCATCACAAAAGTGTCTCCTGAACTCATGAAGGGTGATCAGCCCACTGGGACATTCCTTGATGAATTTCCTGTGGAAGGTAATAGTTAGTAATGTTATCGGATGATTGAAATGTAATATTGTGGAGTGGAACAATGTAGGAGACGCTACTGTTACTGTTGGTTGCATATTCCCATTCTGATTTGCCTTAATTGGGGTTAACGTGGGTGGCACAGTGACACGGCGGTAAGCATTGCTACCTCACAGTGCCAGCGACCTGGGGTTCGATTCCCAGCTCGGGTCACTGTCTGTGTGGAGTCTGCACATTCTCCCCGTGCCTGCGTGGGTTTCTTCTGGGTGCTCCAGTTTCCAACCCCGACACCAAAGATGTGCGAGTTAGAACATAGAACATTACAGCGCAGAACAGGCCCTTCGGCCCACGATGTTGCGCCGACCAGTTACAAAACAATGACCCACTAGCCTAAACCAATCCCTTTTCATCCATAAACCTATCCACAGATCTCTTAAACGCCCCCAAACTAGGTGCATTTACAACTGCAGCTGGCAGGGCATTCCAGTCCCTCACCACCCTCTGGGTAAAGAACCTACCCCTGACATCTGTCCTATAACTACCCCCCCTTAATTTAAAATCGTGCCCCCTCGTGCTAGCTTTCTCCATCCTAGGAAAAAGGCTATTACTATCCACCCTGTCTAAACCTCTAATCATCTTATATGTTGATTGGCCATGCTAAATTGAACCTTAGTGTCAGGGTAAATATGTAGGGTTATGGGGATAGGATCTGGGTGGGATTGTGGTCACTGCAGCCTCGATGGACCGAATGGCCTCCTTCTGCCCTGTCGGGATTCTATGATTCACTCCACTTGTTGTATTATCCATTTGTTGTTTAATTTGTGGCTCTCTAATTTCTGAGTCAGATTACTGTGACTTAACAACAAGAACATTAGCAATCTGTATCCGCCTGACACCCTTAATGTAATAAAATTCCCCAGGTGTGTGACAGGGGGTTTATAAAGCAAGAGAATGAACTCTCTCCTCACTCTATTTCCATTTATTTTATTCCATTTTTTTCTGTCTCATTTATCCATTTTGTTATCCTTCTTTTTCACCTCTATTTTTCCACTTCTCCATTCCAGCTCTCCTTCTGGTCCAGAACCAGGGGGTCACAGTCTGAAGATTCGGGGTAGACCATTTAGGACGGAGACGAGGAGACATTTCTCCACCCAGAGAGCGGTGAGCCTGGGGAATTCATTCCCACAGGAAGTAGTTGATGCCAAAACGTTGAATGTATTCAAGAGGAGGCTGGATATCGCACTTGGGGTGAACGGGATCAAAGATAATGGGGAGAAAGCAGGATTAGGCTATTGAGTTGGATGATTAGCCATGATCGTGATGAATGGTGGAACAGGCTCGAAGGGCCAAATGGCCTCCTCCTGCTTCTGTCTTCTACGTTTCTTTCTACACCCTCCTCCCACACCACCTTCCTCCCCATCCCAACGCCTCCCCCCCCCCCAACCTTTTCAGGGCAACTGCCACATTCCTCTGGTTGTCCTTTAACAATCTGTGCCTGTGCTCTGCCATTCTCGCTCTCTGATCACTTAATGGACATTCTTAGCACCTTCTCAGCATTCTGTATCCTCAATTACTTTCTCTTTGTCCAATCCCAGCCCTCCCAAACCCCCTCACTCCCATCACCAATAGTGTAAATCTCTGCTGATTCCCTTTGCTCTCAGCTCTGACGAAGGGTCATCCAGACTCAGAAACACCGGCTATATTCCCTCCCCACAGATGCTGTCAGACCTGTTGAGATTTTCCAGCATTTTCTGTTTTTGTTTACAAGGCCAGGTTTGTCACTGAGAGTTGAGGAGGAACTTCTTCACTCAAAGGGTGGTGAATCTCTGGAATTCTCTGCCCGTTGAAGTGGTGGAGGCTGCCTCGCTAAATATTTTTAAGAAACGGGTTGATGGGTTTTTGATAAGAGAAGGGATTAAGGGTTATGGGGAGAGGGCAGGAAGGTGGAGCTGAGTCACAACAGATCAGCCATGATCTTATTGAATGGCGGGGCAGGCTCGAAGGGCCAGATGGCCTACTCCTGCTCCTATTTCTTATGTTCTTATGTTGTCAGATTGTTGGGGGTCAAAGTGGTCAGTTTTAAGGAGCGTCATGAATGAGGAATGCAAGCGAGAGGGAAGTGGGGAGGTTTGTGAGGGTGACGGTGATAGAAATAGGTGGTCTTAGTGATGATGCGGGCATGTAGTAGGAAACTCATCTCAGGGTCCGCTATGATACCAGGAATGGGGAGACGATAGTCTAGTGGCTTTATCTATCAATCCAGAAACTCAGCTTATGCTCTGGGGACTTGGGTTCGAATCCAGACATGGCAGACGGTGAAATTTGAACTCAATAAAAAAAATCTGGAATTAAGAATCTGCTGATGACCGTGAAACTATTGTCAATTGTTGGAAAAACCCCAACTTGCTCGCTAATGCCCCTTTAGGGAAGGAAATCTGCCGTCCTTACCCGGTCTGGCCTACATGTGACTCCAGAGCCGCAGCAATGTGGTTGGCTCTCAACTGCCCTCTGAAATGACCAATCCAGACACTCAGTCGTAGCAACAATTCAGGAAGGCAGCTCACCACCGCCTGCTCAAGGGCAATTAGGGATGGGCAATGAACACTAGCCTAGTCAGCAAGCCCATGTCCCATGAATGAACTTAAAATAAATCCAGCAACCTGAGCAGATAATGTAGACTGGCACACCTTCTGCAGTACTGAGGGAGCTCTGCACTGTTGGAGACACTGCCTTTCAGGTCAGGTGTCAAGCTCAGGCTCCATTTGCTCAGTTTGTCTAAGACTCCCCGGCACTATTTCAATGAGGGGCAGGAGAATTCTCCCAGGGTCTTCAAATCCACTTCTTGATGCGAGTTAAAATATGGGCAGTCGAGATTTAGATTCAGTTGCGTCCAACTGCCAATGTGTGTCTGGTTTGATCAATGCCCAATCAAACGGAATCTTTAGCAGATTGCCAAGAGAATGGAGATGGGCCATTTTTTCGAACTGAGTTAACAAGTATAACCCACCGAAGTGAACTTTGTTTGAACACAGTTGGTGGGTAAAAGCTTGTTAATCTATTGAGAACATAAGAACATAAGAAATAGGAGCAGGAGTAGGCCAACCAGCCCTTCGAGCCTGCCCCGCCATTCAATAAGATCATGGTTGATCTGTCTTGGCTCAGTTCCACATTCCCGCCCTTTCCCCATAACCTTTAATCCCCTCTCTCTTCAAAAACCCATCAACCCGCGTCTTAAAAATATTTAGCGAGGCAGCCTCCACCACTTCAACGGGCAGAGAATTCCAGAGATTCACCACCCTTTGAGTGAAGAAGTTCCTCCTCAACTCCGTTCTAAACCGCCCCCCCTTTATCTTGAGGCTGTGCCCTCTAGTCCTACTATCCTTTCTGAGCGGGAAGAGTCTCTCCACCTCTATCCTATCCATCCCATTCATCATCTTATACGTCTCAATGAGATCTCCCCTCATTCTTCTAAACTCCAACGAGTACAAGCCTAGTTTATTCAGCCTCTCCTCATAGCTCAACCCCCTCAACTCCGGTGTCAGCCTAGTAAACCTCCTCTGCACTCCCTCCAAGGCTAAAATATCCTTGCGTAAGTACGGCGCCCAAAACTGCACACAGTACTCCAGCTGCGGCCTCACCTATGCCCTATACAGCCACAGCAAGACCTCCCTACTTTTATATTCAATCCCCCTCGCGATGAAGGCCAGCGTCCCATTGAGGAAGGGTTGATAGTTACCAGCTGTGGTGCGGTCAGCAGCAGAACCTCTGATTCGGAAGATTCACTTTTCCAATTCCACTCCAATGGTTTAGAACAAAATCCGGCCTCCACTCCCACTCTAGCACTAAGGGAATGCTATCTGTTTTTATTCTTTCACAGGGTGTGGGAATTGCTAGCTAGGCCAACATTGCTTACCCATCCCTCATTGCCCTTGAGAAGGTGGTGGCCAGCTGCCTTCTTGAACGGCTGCAGTCCATGTGGTGTAGGTACACCCACTGTGCTGTTAGGAAGGGAATTCCAGGATTTTGAGCCAGCGACAGTGAAGAAATGGCGATGTATTTCCAAATCGGAATGGCAAGTGACTTGGAGCGGACCTTCCAGCTGGTGCTGCTCCCATGTGTCTTTTATCCTTGTCCTTCCAGGTGGAGTTTGCTGCAGGTTTGGAAGATGCTGTCTCAGGAGCCTGGGTGAGTTACTGTAGTGCATCTTATAGATGGTACACACACGCGTCGGTGATGGAGGAAATGAATGTTTGTGAATGGGGTAACAAACAAGTGGGATGCTTTGACCTGGATGGTGTCAAGTTTCTTGAGTATTATTGGATCTGCACCCATCCGATCAGGTGGGGAGTGTTCCATCACCCTCCTGATTTGTGCCTTGTAGATGGTGGGACAGGCTTTGGGCAGTCAGGAGGTGAGTTACTCGCTGCAGGATTCCCAGCCTCTGCTTGGAACCATAGTATTTATGTGGCTAGCCCAGTTCAGTTTCTTGTCAATGGTACCACCCTGGGATGTTAATAAGACTCCAAACAAAATATTAAACAAAAGCTCCATTCAATCTCTCAAGTAAAGAAGCATAAGGTGCTACTTTGATGCAGAGCAGGGAGTTCATCCGGAAATCATAAAATCAGAGAATCCTTCAATGCAGAAGGAGGCCATTTGGCCCATTGAGTCTGCACCAACAACCCAGGTCCTATCCTCATAACCCCATGCATTTACCATAGCTAGTCCCCCTGTCACTAACGGACAATTTAGCATGGCCAAACCACCTAACCCGCACATCTTTGCCACTATGGAAGGAAACTGGAGCACCCAGAGGAAACCCATGTAGACACAGGGAGAATGTGCAAACTCTGCATAGACAGTGACCCAAGCTGGGAATTGAACGCGGGTCCCTGGAACTGTGACACAGCAGTGCTAACCACTGTGCCACTGTACTGCTCCTAATCTGCTTTCTTGCAAAACAATTAATCTTCAACGAACATCTTTTTCCTTTTCCAATTGGAGGTCTGTCACCAGTGGGGTGCCGCAGGGCTCGGTACTAGGACCTCTACTATTTGTAGTATATATTAATGACTTGGAAGAGGGGGTAGGTGGTGTGATCAGCAAATTTGCTGATGACACTAAGATGGTTGGATTGGCGGGTACTGAGGTGCAGTGCCTGGCAATGCAACAGGACATAGATAGGCTGGTAGATTGGGCAGATAGATGGCAAATGGAATTTAATCCGGAGAAATGCGAGGTGATGCACTTTGGCCGGAATAATGTGGAGGGGAGTTATACGATAAAAGGTAGAACTATCCAGAGTATAGATACGCAGAGAGACCTGGGGGTGCAGGTACACAAGTCCCTGAAGGTGTCGGTGCAGGTGCAGAATGTGATGAGGAAAGCGTATGGTATGTTAGCCTTCATAGGAAGGGGTATAGAATATAACAGTAGGAGTCTGATGTTGCAGTTGTATAGAACGTTGGTTAGGCCTCACCTGGAGTACTGCGTCCAGTTCTGGTCGCCATACTACCGGAAGGTTGTAGAGATCCTGGAGAGAGTGCAGAGGAGATTTACCAGGATGTTGCCTGGTATGGAAGGGCTGTCTTACGAGGAAAGATTGAACGCACTTGGGCTGTTTTCCCTTGAGAGACGTCGGCTGAGGGGGGATCTAATAGAGGTTTATAAGATTATGAAGGGAATAGATAGAGTAAATGGTGGTAAGCTTTTTCCGTTATTAGAAATGGATAGAACGAGGGGTCACGGGCTTAGGGTGAGGGGGGCTAGGTATAAGACTAATATTAGAGGGCAGTTTTTCACACAAAGGGTAGTGGGGATGTGGAATGCACTGCCGAGTAAGGTGGTGGAAGCAGGCACGCTAGGGTTGTTTAAGAGTCACTTGGACAGCCACATGAGCGGTCTACATATAGGGGGATATAGCAGGCCTTACTAAACATTGTAGGCTTGGGATTCAGTTTTAGCCTCAGGGATGTAGAGTCTTTTAATAATGAATTTTTTGTCTCCACAGGCATTTAAGTCCAGCAAGGGGCATGCGTGCGGCAGGTTGTGGTGGGCTGCTCTTGGATGTTGCTTCGGGAGTTGCCTACTGCTTCATGTCGTTGGTGTGCGTAAACTGGACCATCTCGAGGGCAACATGACAGCTCAGAGACTATCTCTGTTGCAATGCGGACACATGGATTTGGGCCTGTGTCCGTGGGAGTTTGCGCGTTCTCCCCATGGTTGCGTGGGTTTCCTCCGGGTGCTCCGGTTTCCTCCCACATCCCAAAAATGTACTTTTAGGCTGATTGATTGGGTAACAAATTGTCCCTATATTGGACCTCCCTGATCCTCACACATTAGGCATAGACTAAAATCATGAATAGGTCACTGACAATGGGACGGTGGCGCGGGCTCGTTGGGCCGAAGGGCCTGTTTCCCGTGCTGTGTTGTTCTTTGTTTGTTCTTTGTTCTTTGTATCATACAAATACTGCTCATTTTCCCATTATTATATGTGGGAGCTTGCTGAGCACAAATTGGTCATTTTGTATTTCCTACATTGCAACAATGGCTACATTCAAAACTAATTAATTGGATGTGCAACACTTTGGGACATCCTGTGAATCTGAAAGGCTGTGTATAAATTCTTACAGTGTGCGACCCTTTGTCTCCTCATTGCTGAGTTTGGAAATGTACACCCTTCAGTGTTGAGACTGTGTGTGACTTTACTCAAAACTGTAGCAAAAAAAAACATGCAACTAGAACCCTGAAAGCAGAACAGAAAGTGGTGGACTCATGCGACTGAACAGAGCTGACAGTATGGAGGCAACAGATGTGCTTTGGCGCCAACTGCACTAATTTATTAACAAATCATTTATCCCCACAGATGTGCGTATAAATCTGCTTCTGATATTTGCATTTGCTCTTTTAACATTTTGCCAATAAAAAGTCAACGGAAATTTACTTAAGTAAATTCTGTTTACGGAAAGTGCTAATTTTGCACAGTTACCAATGCAGAATGATGATACTAAGATACTATACAAGAACAAACCACTACTGATACAGGAAAATGCTTAGAACATAAGAATATAAGAACATAAGAAATAGGAGTAGGCCATCTAGCCCTTCGAGCCTGCCCCGCCATTCAATAAGATCATGGCTGATCTGTCGCTGCTCAGTTCCACTTTCCCGCCCTCTCCCCATAACCCTTAATCCCCTCTCTCACCAAAAACCCATCAACCCGCATCTTAAAAATATTTAGCGAGGTAGCCTCCACCACTTCAACGGGCAGAGAATTCCAGAGATTCACCACCCTTTGAGTGAAGAAGTTCCTCCTCAACTCCGTTCTAAACCGTCCCCCTTTTATCTTGAGGCTGTGCCCCCTAGTCCTACTGTCTTTTTTGAGCAGGAAGAGTCTCTCCACCTCTATCCATCGTGCCATTTTGTCTACTTGAGGTTACCACACATACATGTACCAGCAGAGGGAGTTTGATAGAGAGAGTACAGTAAAAAAAGAAGAACCTACGCTTAACAACTCGTGCAGCCCTAATTCTAAATCCCTTTGGCTGAATATAGAACTGTTTCTGTTCCAAGAACTTCACAATTCTGGAAATACTCAGCATCGGGCAGCATCTGTGGAGAGAGAGCCAGAGTTGACGTTAGAACTTGTCAACCCATCGGTTGGTAAGTCAGCCAACCAGCACCCTTTCCTAATGTAGTATGAATTGTTATGAGAGTTTGAAGTTTGGCATTCTTCTACTTGCCCTGATGAGTAACTAGACCAAAATCTTCAGCAACATGTCCATCTTTTCAATGACACTCAAGTTCAACCAACCTCCTTTTGCCTTTTACCATGAACACTTCTGTCTGTTCTTCCTCCTGCCTTCCATCCAATCACAGACTTCTCAACAAAGAACATCCCAGCAAGGGAAACAAGCCCTTCGGCCCAACGAGCCCGCGCCGCCGCATCTTCCCACACCTACCCTGCCCCGTGTGTATGCGAGTGGAACCCCCTAATGTAGCCAGATTCAGGGGAGAATAGTGTCAAATTGGTACACCAATCAGCCTAAGAGCACATCTTTGGGGTGTGGGAGGAAACCGGAGCGCCCGGAGGAAACTCACGCAACCACAGGGAGAATGCGCAAACTCCCACAGACACAGGCCCAAATCCATGTATCTGCACAGCCAGCAGTGATAGTCACTGAGCTGCTATGCAGCCTGTCTGCTGGTCCAGGATTAAGCACACACAACGACATGAAGTATTAGGCCACTCTTGGAACCTCCAAGAGAACTCTTGCCTGACTTAAAGCCTGTGACATCTCTGAAAAAATAATATTCCGTTCTGACAAAGGTCCGCACACCGGAAACATTAAGCCTCTTTCTCTCTCCACCGATGCTGCCTAACCTGCTGAGTATTTCCAGCATTTTCTGTTCCAATAACTGAGATATGGAACCACATTATTCAGCCAGAACTGCCCCGATTGTAACTCACTATTCCACCAATTCCAACACCCTGCTAGTTATCTCATTTTCAGCTCATTCCTAAAAGTAATAGTGAATGGTTTCTGTCCATTGTCCCAACATATTGATTGGGATTCTGCTTTGATCAATCTCCAAGCAATAGCCGCATAGAATCCCCATAGTGCAGAAAGAGGCCATTCAGCCCATTGAGTCTGTACCGACTTTCCGACAGAGCATCGCTCCCAGCCCCATCCCCTCAGCCATATCCCTGAAAACCTATCCATTTACCATGGCCAATCCACTTAACCGACACATTTTTTGGACACTAAGGGGCAATTTAGCATGGCCAATCCCCCAACACATTTTTGGACTCTAATGTGCAATTTAGCATGGCCAATCCTCTTAACCCACACATCTTTGGACACTAAGGGACAATTTAGCATGGCCAATCCACCCTATCCTACACATCTTTGGACATTAAGGGACAATTTAGCATGGCCAATCCACCCTATCCTACACATCTTTGGACACTAAGGGACAATTTAGCATGGCCAATCCACCCTAACCTACACATCTTTGGACACTAAGGGACAATTTAGCATGGCCAATCCACCCTATCCTACACATCTTTGGACACTAAGGGACAATTTAGCATGGCCAATCCACCCTAACCTACACATCTTTGGACACTAAGGGACAATTTAGCATGGCCAATCCACCCTAACCTACACATCTTTGGACTCTAAGGGGCAATTTAGCATGGCCAATCCACCTAACCTGTACATCTTTGGACACTAAGGGACAATTTAGCATGGCCAATCCACCTAACCTGTACATCTTTGGACACTAAGGGACAATTTAGCATGGCCAATCCCCCTAACCCACACATCTTTGGACTCTAAGGGGCAATTTAGCATGGCCAATTCTCCTAACAAATGATTCTATGAGCCTGCACATCTTTGGACTGTGGGAGAAAACCAGAGCATCTGGAGGAAACCCAGGGAGAAAGTGTAAACTCCACACAGTCACCCAAGGCTGGAATCGAGCCTGGGTCCCTAACACTGCGAGGCAACAGTGCTAACCACTGTGCCACCATACCACTAAGGGTGTATGAGCAAATGCAGTTTGTCAGCAATGGCGGGAAAGGTTACCTGTACCACACGTGAAGTTCCAGGACATAAGTGTTCTTCCTCCTGGGAGGAAGCACTGCAGTTTGGCCCATATCTCACACGCACCAATACTTCAGACTGTACAATGACGCATAAGTGCCTTATCTTTATATACACAAGGGAGGATTAATGAGAATGTAGCTGGGAGCACTTTGCGAATTAACTCTAAAGAATATAATCCGCTGTGACCTTCAGAAACACTTAATAATTAGTGGAATTTAACAAAGAATTGGACTCTGGCCATTTGGTCTGGAACAATCAGCACTGGCAATTGTCCGTTCTTAGTCATATGGGTATGATGGGTGTAGAGGGATATGGGTCAAATGTGGGCAATTGGGACTAGCGTAGGGGTTTAAAAAAAAGGCCAACGTGGAAAAGTTGGGCCGAAGGGCCTGTTTCCATGTTATAAACCTCAATGACTCTATAATTTCTGTGTACTTGCTTCCCTGTGTGACCCTACTGCCCCATGCTGCCTACCACAATGTTTTGAGTGTCATTTGCATCGTTTCAATCTGATGCCTGCCTCAAAGTGGTTTTCACTTATTTACCTCTATATCTTAACTTTATCAGTGAGGCATTCTGATTGCTTCACCCCCTTTGTCCAGTACCTTTCTAAGCTACTTTAAGACACGCATTCACCCTTAATGACAAGAGCAATGAAGGATTGAAACCGAGCTTAGTAAATGCTCAGCCAGTGGGTTGGATGTGGGGGAATGGAGATCTTATAGAAACATAGAAGATTATGAAGGGAATAGATAAGATAGAAGCAGGGAAGTTGTTTCCACTGGCGGGTGAAACTAGAACTAGGGGGCAAAATAAAGGGGAGAGATTTAGGACTGAGTTGAGGAGGAACTTCTTCACACAGAGGGTTGTGAATCTGTGGAATTCCCTGCCCAGTGAAGCAGTTGAGGTTCCCTCATTGAATGTTTTTAAGGCAAGGATAGATGAATTTTTGAACAGTAAAGGGATTAAGGGTTATGGTGAGCGGGCGGGTAAGTGGAGCTGAGTCCATGAAAAGATCAGCCATGATCTTGTTGAATGGCGGAGCAGTCTCCAGATGGCCTACTGCTGCTCCTAGTTCTTCTGTTCTTATAGAGGCTGCCCAGGGCCGTTGGTCCCACCTCCAGTGGGGGAGGGATTACCGAGGATCACCACTCTGAATTCCAGTGGGGGTGGGGAATCACAAGGCCAAGAGCTGGTGGGGGCTTGTGGTGGGCATGGAACCATTGCTCTAACCTTGGTCCTGGGAGGCAATTTGGACAATATCTTTCCAAAGAAAACCCACTTCCTTGGAGTTCCGGGCTCCTTCGTTGCATTTCAACCACAACTAACCCCTCCCCCCCCCGGATACCTGAACTCACTGGGAAACCAGCGGGTACCCATATGCCAGGTCCTGAGTGTGCCAAACCTGCCATGGGGAGACATGGCAGACCTATAGGGTTGCCCAGGACCACCAGCCCGACATCCAGTGGGCGAGAGGCTTGCCAGGTTGAGCAGTCTGACTTTTGGAACTGAGGAACGGTCAACTCAACAGAGACCAAGCCTCTGGCTAGTGTCACCAACCCCGCAGAGACTGATAATTTCAACAAAAATAAATCCTCATGGAAGCCAACGGAAAGGAAACCACTGGATAAGATTTCACTTTTTAAACCTGTTTATTGTAACTAACCAGCTACAGTCAACACAATTCAAATATTAATTAGCAGCTCAAGGATATCTCAAACAAAGAGACGCATTCCACTTTAAGTATTTGATCTGGGTCTAGTTTTGTGGATTAATCCTAATTGCAGAATTGTGAAGGTTTCAAATCTGGTTAAACAATTATTCAGGGAACAATTGCAATGATATCAGGTCAACAAAGCAATTTCCTTGTTTTAAAAAAAAAGCCCGAGATTAACACAGTTTTTTTTTCTGAGTCGCTTGCACGTGAGATTTTTCAGCGTTCTATGCCTCCCATAGTTACAAGCACTCACATTTTTCCCACTCAAATGTGGGAGAACGTGCAATCTCTGTCTTTCCCACTCCATTTCCCAGGCTGGCCACACCAACCCCCACCGACAAGGGCAAGGTCTGCAAGACATAGCAGGTTATAAGATGAAGGTATATAAAATCCCCGGCTCCAACCCACCCCTCTCTGATGAGCTCAATGCATTCTACACCTGTTTTGAGCAAGAGGTCAGTGAGAGCATGCCCTCCACCCTGGAAGGCCCTGGATGATCCTGTATCTGGGGGTCACCATTGCAGATGTCAGAGCAGCTTTATTGAAGGTCAACCATTAGGCATAGACTAAAATCATGAATAGGTCACTGACCATGGGACGGCGGCGCGGGCTCGTTGGGCCGAAGGGCCTGTTTCCCGTGCTGTGTTGTTCTTTGTTCTTTGTTCTAACCCACGGAAAGCCACTGGCCCGGATGGGGTACCCGGGCACGCACTCAGATCCTGCATGGATCAGCTGGCGGAGGTATTCACAGACACCTTCAACATCTCTTTACAACAATCTGGGGTCCCTATCTGCTTCAAGAAGACGACAATCATCCCAGTACCTAAGCAAAACCAAGCAGTGTGCCTTAATGACTATTGGCCGGTGACTCTAACATCCATCACTATGAAGTGCTTCGAAAGGTTAGTCATGGCACGAATCAATTCCCAGCCTCCCGGACTACCTGGATCCACTACAGTTGCCTGTCGCTGCAACAGGTCCACTGCAGATGCCATCTCCCAGGCCATACACTCAACCTTGGAACATCCAGCTAACAAAAACACTTATGTCAGTCTCCTATTTATTGACTACAGTTCAGCCTTCAACACCATTATTCCCACGAAACTTATCTCCAGACTCCGTGGCCTCGGCTCCTCCCTCTGCGACTGGATCCTGAACTAGTAAGGACAGGCAACAATACCTCCTCTACGATCATCCTCAACACCGGTGCCCCACAAGGCTGTGTTCTCAGCCCCCTACTATACTCCGTATACACCAATGACTGTGTGGCCAAAATCCATTCACTTCGATTTTCAAGTTTGCTGACGACACCACCGCAGTGGGACGGATCTCAAACAACGATGAGACAGAGTACAGGAATGAGATGGAGGATCTGGTGAACTGGTGCGGCAACAATAATCTCTCCCTCAATGTCAACAAAATGAAGGAGATTGTCATCAACTTCAGGAAGTGTAAAGGAGAACTTGCCCCTGTCTACATCAATGAGGACAAAGTAGAAAGGATCGAGAGCTTCAAATCTTATGTGTCCAGATCACCAACAACCTGTCCTGGTCCCCCCATGGCAACACAATAATTAAGAAAGCCCACCAACACCTCTACTTTCTCAGAAAACTAAGGAAATTTGGCTTGAGAGCTATGACTCTCAACGGCTTTTACAGATGCACCATAGAAAGCATTCTTTCTGGTTGTATCACAGCTCGGTCTGGGCTCCTGCTCTGCCCAAGACCCACAAGGAACTACAAAAGGTCATGAATGTAGCCCAATCCATCACGCAAACCAACCTCCCATCCATTGACTCTGTCTACACTTCCTGCTGCCTCGGTAAAGCAGCCGCCAGCATAATTAAGGGCCCCGTGCATCCCGGACATTCCCTCTTCCATCAGAAAAAAGATAAATCTCGCAGAGAGCTGGCACCAAGCTGATGGGCCAAATGGTGTGTGCTGTGACCGCTTTGCGATTCCATTTCAGTGTGAACAAGTGGCAGAGAGTTCCAATGCATTTGGCGGTCAGCTACACAGACACAGTAATTCTCTTGCCGCCTGACTCCCAAGCTCACATCTCTGATTTTTTAATAAAACAAGCTGGGAGCCAAACGGCAGAAACAGGAAGTGAGCTATTTTTGAAACTGAGATGAGAAAACTTGCATCTGTTGAGATTGCCAATGGAGCTGACAGTTAGCTTTTAGGATTAGGTCAGAGAACGCATCTGGAGCAAGGTAAGTAGTCAGCTTAATTCAGATTTAAGAGGGGGTACTGATTACTTTTACCACTTAAGCAGCAGGCTAAACCAGGATCTTTTAAAAAGTGAGCATATTTACAAATGTAACAGGGCCAAGAACGTTATGAGACAAGGAAAACAAAAAATAAATTATTGCTTTCACAGATTTAATCACCCACTAAGGAATTATGTGGGGCACGGTGGCACAGTTGTTAGCGCTGATGCCTCGCAGCGTCAGGGACCTGGGCTCGATTCCCGGGCTCGGGTCACTGTCCGCGTGGAGTTTGCACATTCTCCCCATGTCTGCGTGGGTTTCCTCTGGGTGCTCCGGTTTCCTCCCACAGTCTGAAAGACGCGCTGGGTAGGTTGATTGGGCATGTTAACAATTGCCCTTTTAGCGTCGGGGGATTAGCAGGACAAATACGTTGAGTTGCAGGAATAGGGCCTGAGTGGGATTGTGGTCGGTGCAGTGTTGGACAAGTGTGAGGTGGTCCACTTTGGTAGGAAGAATGGTAGGAAGGACTATTACTTACGTGGCGAAAAACTGCAGCAGGCGACGGTGCAGAGGGACCTCGGGGTCCTTGTGCATGAGTCGCAAAAACCCAGCTTGCAGGTGCAGCAGGTGGTCAGGAAGGCGAATGGGATGCTGGCCTTCATAGCGAGGGGGATTGAATGTAAAAGTAGGGAGGTCTTGCTGCAGCTGTATAGGGCATTGGTGAGGCCGCAGCTGGAGTACTGTGTGCAGTTTTGGGCACCGCACCTGCGCAAGGATATTTTGGCCTTGGACGGAGTGCAGAGGAGGTTTACTAGGCTGATACCGGAGTTGAGGGGATTGAGCTATGAGGAGAGGCTGAATAAACTAGGTTTGTACTCGTTAGAGTTTAGAAGAATGAGGGGAGATCTCATTGAGACGTATAAGATGATGAATGGGATGGATAGGATAGAGGTGGAGAGACTCTTCCCGCTCAAAAAAGACAGTAGGACTAGGGGGTACAGCCTCAAGATAAAGGGGGGGCGGTTTAGAACAGAGTTGAGGAGGAACTTCTTCACTCAAAAGGTGGTGAATCTCTGGAATTCTCTGCCCGTTGAAGTGGTGGAGGCTGCCTCGCTAAATATTTTTAAGACGCGGGTTAATAGGTTTTTGATAAGAGAGGGGATTAAGGGTTATGGGGAGAAAGCAGGAAAGTGGAACTGAGCCACGACAGATCAGCCATGATCTTATTGAATGGCGGGGCAGGCTCGAAGGGCCAGATGGCCTACTCCTGCTCCTATTTCTTATGTTCTTATGCAGGTTCGATGGGCCGAATGATCTCCTTCTGTACTGTAGGGATTCTATGATGCTTCTATGAACAGGTCAGGAATATATGTCAAAAGGATTGCAAAACATTTTGGTCTACCACTGAACATAAAGTTATCTGATCATTCTGATCTCTTTGTCTCTGGGTTCCAGTATACAGAGCTTTGCACAGTGGCCTTGTGTCCCTGTCTCTCAGCTACAAGTTCCAAGTTTGAGACCAGTCCCACGACTGGAAGTCTAAAGAAGATGCATTCAGAACCCCGGCCAAAACAGGTCAAGCATCAAATTGCAGATCCTTTGTACCGATGGCAGGTGGTAAAAGTGGGAGAGATTCCTGGCCAGTCACATGACGGAAAGGGCGTTGGAGTCTCCCCCATCACAGTCCGTAGCTTCAGATTGCAACAAGCGTGTAAGAGCGTAGGTTGCCACAGCGACTTGAGCTAGCTGAGCAAGTTGTAACACACCGAAAACATATAAACAGAAGTTCTGGGCTCAGGTCCCCCTCCAGGAGCAGTGTCCAATGGAGGCGGGGGTGGGGGGGGGGGGGGGGGTGGCATGTCAGAAAGATGGCGAAAAGCCAGAGTTGAAAGTAAAAGGGGCAACTCTGGGTGGAGGGAGTAAATGCTTAAGGTGGTGGATGGGATGCTAATCAAATGGGCTGCTTTGTCCTGGATGGTGTTGAGTTACTTGTTGGAGTTACACAGAGTATTCCACCATAGAACATAGAACATTACAGCGCAGAACAGGCCCTTCGGCCCACGATGTTGCGCCGACCAGTTACAAAACAATGACCCACTAGCCTAAACCAATCCCTTTTCGTCCATAAACCTATCCACAGATCTCTTAAACGCCCCCAAACTAGGCGCATTTACAACTGCAGCTGGCAGGGCATTCCAGTCCCTCACCACCCTCTGGGTAAAGAACCTACCCCTGACATCAGTCCTATAACTACCCCCCCTTAATTTAAAGTCGTGCCCCCTCGTGCTAGCTTTCTCCATCCTAGGAAAAAGGCTATCACTATCTACCCTGTCTAAACCTCTAATCATCTTATATGTTTCAATGAGGTCCCCTCTTAGCCACCTTCTTTCCAGCGAAAACAACCCCAAATCCCTCAGCCTCTCCTCATAGGACCTCCCCTCCATACCAGGCAACATCCTGGTAAACCTCCTCTGCACCCTCTCCAAAGCCTCCACATCCTTCCTGTAATGTGGGGACCAGAACTGCACACAAAACTCCACGATGATTTATCTTTGTAACCGCAGCAGTACAACTACAACCCAAACATATTCCCGTTAGTCAATACAGAGGAAGGAAATACTTACTGTACAACAGATTATTGGCCGAATAACCAGCCCGTTTCACGGTTTCAGTGAATGTTTCAGCGCAATGTTCCAATGTGTTCCAGCGTTATTCCCCTGTAGGAGGCTGGGTCACTGAGCCAATGATCTCCACCTTCATCAGCCGTCAACTCACTTCAGAATATTGCTCAGAGAGAAGTATCCCGGACTAATTATTTCAATCATAAAAATAGTAGCGTTTAAGTTTATTTGTTAGTGTCACAACCAGGCTTACATTAACAGTGCAATGAACTTACTGTGAAAATACCATAGTCGCCACATTCCAGCGCCTTTTTCGGGTACAATGAGGGAGAATTTGGCACGGCCGATGCTCCTAACCAGCAAGTCCTTCAGACTGTGGGAGGAAACTCACGCAGACACTACTCAGATAGTGACTCAAGCCGGGAATCGAACCCGGGTCCCTGGCACTGTGAGGCAGCGGCGCTAATCGCTGTGCCACCCTTCCGCCCTCTGAGATCGAGGATCAGCCATGAGGCTCGAGGGGCCGAATGGCCTACTCGTGCTCCTAGTCGCTATGTGTCTATGTCAAAACACAACAGGATTTATTTACAAAAAAATGATCTCCCAATATTCTCAATTTGTCTCCAGGATTGTACTAAGATTCCTCCTTATCTGAATCACAATTCAGAGGATCCCTATAGTACAGGAGGAGGCCATTTGGCCCATTGATCCTGCACTGACCACAGCCCCACCCAGGCTTTATCCCTGTAACCAGACGCATTTACCCTCGCTCGACTCCTTGACACTAAGAACATAAGAACATCGAGGGATTGAGTTTAGGAGTCGGGAGGTAATGCTGCAACTTTACAGGACCCTTGTCAGGCCTCATTTGGAGTACTGTGCGCAGTTCTGGTCGCCTCACTATAGGAAAGATGTAGAAGCTATTGAAAGGGTGCAGAGGAGATTTACAAGGATGTTGCCTGGACTGGGAGGCATGCCTTATGAAGATAGGTTGAGGGAGCTGGGACTCTTTTCCCTGGAGAGGCGAAGGTTGAGAGGCGACCTGATAGAAGTTTATAAAATGTTGAGAGGAATAGATAGGGTGGACTCTCAGAGGCTATTTCCCCGGGTTGAAATGGTCGCTACGAGAGGACACAGATTTAAGGTGCGGGGAGGGAAGTACAGAGGTGATGTTAGGGGTAAGTTTTTCACTCAGAGGGTGGTGAGTGAATGGAATCGGCTGCCGTCATCGGTGGTGGAGGCGAACTCGCTGGGGTCTTTTAAAAGACTTCTGGATGAGTATATGGGGTTTAATGGGATTGGGGGTTATAGATAGGTCTATAGATTGGTGGGGTTGATGTGATCGGCGCAACTCGAGGGCCGAAGGGCCTGTTTGTGCTGTAATGTTCTATGTTCTATGTTCTAACATAAGAAATAGGAGCAGGAGTAGGCCATCTAGCCCTTCGAGCCTGCCCCGCCATTCAATAAGATCATGGCTGATCTGTCGTGGCTCAGTTCCACAAGGGGCAATTTGGCACGGCCAATACACCAGCACATCGTTGGAGGGTGGGAGAAAACTGGAGCACCCGGACGAAACCCACGCAGGCATGGGGAGAATGTGCAGACTCCACACAGACAGTGACCCGAGGCCGGAATTGATCCCTGGCTCCGTGAGGCAGCAGGGCGAACCCACTCTGCTGCTGCGCCACCCTATTCTTTTGAAGCTGTCCTTGACTTGAAATACTCAGTGTATTCATTCAATCAACTTGAACTTATCTCGTGTTCAGCTGCTGTGTAAACGGGGGTATGACCCTTGCATGGACAGGATATTGTGCAACTTCCCACCCATGATATTTGTCCCGTTTTTCTGGGGATATCGTTTGCAAGGAACTTGTTCCGGAAATTGTGATTTGCAGAAAAACAGGAAGTGCTTTCTATAAAATCAGATCTGTTGTCCAAATTTCATTGTCCTGACATCAATCTCACCTTAACCCTCAGCGCAAGTTGATGCTCTGAGCTGCTTTTGCCCAATTTTTGTTTGAGTTGTTTCAGGAAATCCATCATTCCCAGGCAATCTTAGATCACCAAAAGAAGGAGCGGCACCGCAGCACAGTGGTTAGCGCTGCTGCCTCACAGGAACCCGGGTTCGAATCCCAGCTCGGGTCGCTTTCTGTGGGGAGTCTGCGCATTCACCCCGTGCCTGTGTGGGCTCCCTCCGGGTGCTCCAGTTTCCCTCCCACAATCTGAAAGATGTGCAGGTTAGGAGGGTTGACCGTGCTAAGTTGTCCCTCAGTGTACCCGAACAGGCACTGGACTGTAGCAACCAAAGGGGATTTTCATAGTAACTTCATTCAGCGTTAATGTAAACCTCAGGGGGCAATTTAGCCTGGCTAATCCACCTAACCTGTACATCTTTGAACTGTGGGAGAAAACTGGACCACCCGGAGGAAATCCATGCAGACACAGGAGAAAGTGCAAACAAAAAAGACAGTAGGACTAGGGGGCACAGCCTCAAGATAAAGGGGGGGGGGGTTTAGAACAGAGTTGAGGAGGAACTTCTTCACTCAAAGGGTGGTGAATCTCTGGAATTCTCTGCCCGTTGAAGTGGTGGAGGCTGCCTCGCTAAATATTTTTAAGAAGCGGGTTGATGGGTTTTTGATAAGAGAGGGGATTAAGGGTTATGGGGAGAGGACGGGAAGGTGAAGCTGAGCCACGACAGATCAGCCATGATCTTATTGAATGGCGGGGCAGGCTCGAAGGGCCAGATGGCCTACTCCTGCTCCTATTTCTTATGTTCTTATGTTCTTAACTCCACACAGATAGTGACTCCCGGCTGGGATTGAACTGGGGTCCCTGGGGCTGAGGGACTGCAGTGGTGAACCATTATGCCACCGAGCTGCCCTGGTTTGGAAGCCTTTGATTCCCAGCACCTTACAACAAGGGGACAATTTCCATTGGAAGCCCAAATTGATGGCGCCATTATCACAAATGTTGTTGGTTCTGTTTTTGAACTCTGGGGTTTGGGGGGAGACGGTGATAGAAGGGTAATGTCACCGGGCTCGTAATCCAGAGAGTCAGGCCAATGGTCCGGGGACACAGGCTCAGCTCTCGCCACGGCAACAGGTGGAATTTAAATTCAATTAATAAATCTGGGAAAGCCGGTCTCCGTGACTGCGACCATGAAACTACCTTCCATTGTCGGAAAACCCATCTGGGTCACTCATGTTCCTTTAGGGAGGGAAATCTGCCGTCCTTTCCTGGTCTGGCCTACATGTGACTCCAGACCCACAGCAACGCAGGTGACTTCCGTCCAGCCTCTGAAAGGGTTTGGAATTGCTACTCAGTTCCGCGGCTATTAGTGATGGACAGCAAATTCTCCCTTTGTCGGTGGCCCCCACATCCTATGAAATAATTAACAATGGCTTCTGGAAACAGGCTCTCCCTGAAAGAATTGCTGCCACCAAGCGTGCCATCTCTGAGGGACCCTACATATAAGAACATAAGAAATAGGAGCAGGAGTAGGCCGTCTGGCCCTTCGAGCCTGCCCCGCCATTCAATAAGATCATGGCTGATCTGTCGTGGCTCAGCTCCACCTTCCCGCCCTCTCCCCATAACCCTTAATCCCCTCTCTTATCAAAAACCCATCAACCCGTTTCTTAAAAATATTTAGCGAGGCAGCCTCCACCACTTCAACGGGCAGAGAATTCCAGAGATTCACCACCCTTTGAGTGAAGAAGTTCCTCCTCAACTCTGTTCTAAACCGCCCCCCCCCCCCCTTATCTTGAGGCTGTGCCCCGTAGTCCTACTGTCTTTTTTGTCTTACTCTATCCTATCCATCCCATTCATCATCTTATACGTCTCAATGAGATCTCCCCTCATTCTTCTAATCTCTAACGAGTACAAGCCTAGTTTATTCAGCCTCTCCTCATAGCTCAATCCCCTCAACTCCGGTATCAGCCTAGTAAACCTCCTCTGCACTCCCTCCAGGGCCAAAATATCCTTGCGCAGGTGCAGCGCCCAAAACTGCACACAGTACTCCAGCTGCGGCCTCACCAATGCCCTATACAGCTGCAGCAAGACCTCCCTACTTTTATATTCAATCCCCCTCGCGATGAAGGCCAGCATCCCATTCGCCTTCCTGACCACTTGCTGCACCTGCAAGCTGGGTTTTTGCGACTCATGCACAAGGACCCCGAGGTCCCTCTGCACCGTCGCCTGCTGCAGTTTTTTGCCACGTAAGTAATAGTCCTTCCTACCATTCCTCCTACCAAAGTGGACCACCTCACACTTGCCAACATTAAATTCCATTTGCCATTTCCTGGCCCATTCGCCCAGCCTATCTAGATCCTTCTGCAGACTCTCCACACCCTCCGCACAATTTGCTGTTCTCCCAATCTTGGTGTCATCAGCAAATTTCGACACCCTGCACTCGGTTCCCTCCTCCAGATCATCTATATGGAAGTTCTGGGCTCATCGTTCCCCACCGCCACTCTCCCACAGGCAGGCTGGGACAGCGAGATTAGGTAGAGTCTTCAGTTGGTTCACATACCTCCAGGATAATAAAAAAAATAACTTGCATTCCTATAGCGCCCCTCGTAACCTGAAGACATCCTGAGGTGCTTTCCAGTGAATGGTGCATTTCTTGACACAGCGAACCTTGGCACCCAGGGGCTAAGTGCCAAGAGCCTTAACTTGTCTTCCCACACACCCGTCAACAAGGAAACCAAACTCCTGGTTTACGGTAACTTATATCTCTACACACAGAGCGGTGAGATTGTGGAAACCCCCTCCCACAGGGATTGGTTGAGATGAGTAGCACAGATCCATGTAATGGTTTACTAGGCTGATACCGGAGTTGAGGGGATTGAGCTATGAGGAGAGGCTGAATAAACTAGGCTTGTACTCGTTAGAGTTTAGAAGAATGAGGGGAGATCTCATTGAGACGTATAAGATGATGAATGGGATGGATAGGATAGAGGTGGAGAGACTCTTCCCGCTCAAAAAAGACAGTAAGACTAGGGGGCACAGCCTCAAGGTAAAGGGGGGGCGGTTTAGAACAGAGTTGAGGAGGAACTTCTTCACTCAAAGGGTGGTGAATCTCTGGAATTCTCTGCCCGTTAAAGTGGTGGAGGCTGCCTCGCTAAATATTTTCAAGAAGCGGGTTGATGGGTTTTTGATAAGAGAAGGGATTAAGGGTTATGGGGAGAGGGCGGGAAGGTGGAGCTGAGTCACGACAGATCAGCCATGATCTTGTTGAATGGTGGGGCAGGCTCGAAGGGCCAGATGGCCTACTCCTGCTCCTATTTCTTATGTTCTTATGTAAAACTGTAAAAACACATGAAAGTGAAAGAAATAGAGCGATATGCTGATAGGGTGAAGCTCGGGTCCGAATCCTGGGTTCGAACCCCGCCATGGCAGATGATGGAATTTGAATTCAATTTAAAAAAGTCTTGAATTAGGAATCTTACTGATGACCATGTAACCAATTGGTTCACTTATGTCTTTTAGGGAAGGAAAGCTGCTGTCCTCACCTGGAATGACCTTGTAAAGGCTGATAGTCAACATTTTTTCCCAAAAGTTGAGGAGTTTAAGGTGGTGGGGGGGGGGGAGGGATACAAAAGGGTCCAGAAGGGCAATTTTTTTCACTCAGAGGCTGATGCGTGCCTGGAATGACCATCATAGAGGCGGGTACAATTTTTTGTCTTTTAGAAAGCATTTGGACTGTTAGATGGGGATATGGGCCCAACACGGGCAATTGGGACGAGCTTAGTGGTAAAAACTGGGCGGCACAGACAAGTTTGTCCAAAGGGCCTGTTTCCATTGCTGTAAACCTCTTGGCTTGATGGCCCCAGAGCCACAGCAATGCGGTTGACTCTCAACTGCCCTCTGGCAACGAGGGATGGGCAATAAATGCTGGCCCAGACGGTGATGCCCATGCCCCACGAGTCAATTAAAAAAAATGGAGTGAAGAGAGGCGGGAGGAGGTGGAGCCGAGGAACTGAACCGTAAATACTTCGTAATTAGAACGTAGAACATAGAACACCACAGCACAAACAGGCCCTTCAGCCCACAAGCTGCGCCGATCACATCCATACCTATCCTTTACAAAACACAGAGAAAACATCTTTTTCCACTCTTTATTATTGGCATTTCCACTTATTTTATATTTTCGAGAGCGCTAATTTATGATCAGTCCTAATAAAGAGAAGCTGCGTTTTATTACGAGCAGAGTAAGTGTTGGAATCGAGCTGCATCCACAGGTGAACCCAAAGCTGTTAACCACGTTAAACTCAATCCGGTTTATAATTACCGAGGGGAGCCCAATCACACACCACCCAAGGGTGATGCTCCAGCTACAGTGGGCTGGAGTTACAGATCGTGGGGCCCGCTTCTCCCACTGTGACCCACAGCTTTTACAGTGGGTCGGGAGACGGGGGGGTGCCGGCCGTTTGGCAGGTTCCCCGCGAGTGTTTACAACCCGCGCGCGCGTTCTCCAAACTGGAATATCACGGCACTGCCGGGAATGTGCGGAGGCCCGGTGGGAACTGAGGTAAGTCATTAGAATATGTTTTAAATGTAATTAAAATGTCATCTCAGTGTGATTATCCATTCCGTGCCACCTCTGATGGCATCTCCCAACCTGTCTGGGGCACTTCATTCCAGTGGGGTTTAGAGCCGCTCCCCACAATCGGGGAACAAGTGGGAGACCCCACCGGAGTGAAGGTGGGGGGGAGAGGGGGGGGGCAATCGGGGCGAGTGGTGGGGATGGTGGGGAGTGCGGGGGGGGTGGAGCCACTCTGCACGGGGATCGGTCTGGGCTGGACGGAGGTCAGCGATTGGGGTGGGGCTGGGGGGGGGGGGAGCGTTAGGGGCAGTCTGTCGGAGAGGGGGGGCCTGTCTCCCGGTTGCGGGGGGGAGGAGAGGCTGACCCTTGGGTTGTGGGGGGGGGGGGGTGGTCAGTGGGGGATGATCTGCCAGGGTGAGGGGGTTGGGGGATTGCCCATTGCTGGGGGGGGGGGGGGGGAGTGGGGGCTGGACATTGCGGGCGATCCGGGATGGGAGAGGGGTCAGGGCTGGCTCGGGAATTGTTTTGGTGGCTGTGATCGGGCCATTGTGGTGGTGGTGGTGGGGGGGGGGGGGGGGGGGGGCGCTGCTGGAGGGGCAGCACTGCGGGGGGTCCCAGGGGCTGGCCAGCAATTGGGCTGGTCAGAAAACGGGGAGTCTGACAGATTGGGGGCCATTGCGCACGTGCAGAACTCTGGAGCTGTCAGACGCCAGCGCAAATAGGTGCACACTCCCTGGGGGCTTTTAATGAGACTCATGACGGGGATCTCTGCAGTGCACAGAGTGCGGTGAGAAGGCGAACTGACAAAACAGTCGCGATCCGGAACAGTTTTCCCACCAGTTCGGCACCTTTGGGAGAATTGCCCCCGCGATCGCTAAAATCTCACTTGCGCACCAACCATGGGAATTTCATGGATTGGGGATTGATTTTTTAACTGGGTCGGCAATCGCGGGACGCTGGCCAGTGGCGAGTGCGGGAAAATTGGCCGCCTCCCGCCGCGGGAGTGAGCCTCGGGCAGCACGGAGGGAAGAATCGTATCAGAATAGGATTCACTGCTGGGAAACCCTCCGCCAGGCGAGGAAAACATCTGGAGAACGTCACTAAAATTCCTCACCCGATAAAACCGGGGAGACAGCAACCCACTGGAAACTGGGAATGATCGCAGCGTGTTTGCAGGAATTCCATGGAGAGGGCAAAAGGGAAAAGTTTCTCTCGTTTAAAGTTGCCACCAAAACAAAAAATGTGGGGTGCGATTCTCTGGCCTCCCCCTCAGCGTTTTTCTTGGCAGAGGGAAATGGCGCACGGTTCGCTGGCAAAGGGATCTTCCAGTCCCGCCGCTGTCATTGGGAATTCCTACTGAATCTAACCATACCTCCGGGACAGCTGCAGGAGGGATACACCACCGTCAGGACTGGAAAATCCCACCCGGATGAGCGGGCCAGAGATTTCCGGCCATAGTTTTTTAGTCCATAGTGGGTTTTTAGCAATTTGTTGCAGTGGAAGGTTTACAAATGTCCAATCTTGTCCCTGTCGCCCTATCAGCTTGAATCTTTTGAGAAGTTATTGGTCTCTGTGTAGTTCATAATGAAATCCGGAAGGGGACAGAAATGCAGAACCAAATCACTGCAATAAACGTTGCTTTTAACCAAAAATAATTACAATTCGTACATGGAAATTAATAACTGGACTTTTTTAAGAAAGTTTTTTTTTTAAATAGCATTTGCGTTACAAAAGGGAAATGTATTTGGTTTCACAACGGCATTTTTGCTGTCGGAGATTCTGATTGTTAGACTACACCAGAGGGTTTGATAGATCGTTGCAGCAGGATGGTGAATATAATCCCAACAACCTGAAATATAAAACACACAGAAGTCAGCCACACACAGGAAAGCCAGTGTAAAACCTGAATCAAAATACCACAGGATCTCTCTTACTGTAATGAGGGCGATGCCAAAAGCAATTGCTGCAAAGATGTGGAGTTTGGAGTTGATTATTTCTTCAATGGTTTCTAGACAGTCCTGGTTCAAAGCATTGAATAGAAGAGTTAGCTCATTAATAATAGAGATTGAGAATCCTTACAGTGCACCCTTATAGGCAAAAACAGTGAGGTTCTCACCCATTGTGGGCATGAACCCCATGATGCCACCAGCGAGGGGCATGGAAAATCGGGAAACGTGATCTCGCCGGAATTCCCGGTTCTTGCCGGATTTTCCACTGGTGCCACTGTTCCCTCTGACTGCGAACACAGGCTGAAAATCACCCCCAATATCTCCTTACGTGGCTCTACATAGTACTTTGTTTTTATAACCCTCTTGCGAAGGACCTCGGGTTGCTTTACTGCCTCAAAACCGCGGTGTAAGTACAATTTCAGAGAATCCCTCCAGTGCAGAAGGAGGCCTTTCGATCCATCAAGTCTGTACTGGCCACAATCCCACCCAGGCCCTATCCCTCTAACCCCGCGTTTTTACTTTCCTAAATTCCCCTGACCCTAATGGGCAATTTAGCATGGCCAACCCACTAAACCAGCACGCCTTTCGGGGTGTGGAAGGAAACCGGAGCACCCGGAAGAAACCCACTCAGACATGGGGAGAACGTGCAAGCTCCACACAGACAGTGACCCAAGCTGGGAGTTGAACCCGGGTCCCTGGTGCTGCGAGGCAGCAGTGCTAACCAGTGTGCCACCGTGCCACCCATTGTGGGGAGGAAACCATACGTGGGAGGAAACCAGAACACTCGGAGGAAACCCATGCAGACATGGGGAGAATGTGCAAACTCCACACAGACAGTGACCCAAGATGGGAATTGAACCCGGGTCCCTGGCGCGGTGAGGCAGCAGTGCTAACCACTGTGCCACTGGGCTGCCCTTAAATTGTCCTATTATCCCTTTTTTCCCATTAAATATTTGCTCTTCCTTCTCTACACAACAACCGAAGCTGTTAAGAGGGGTGAGCAGTGTAGCTCCAGGTTTATTCCAACATACACCAATCTCACCTTCTGCAAACACTATATTCCGGATTAAATGCTCACCTTATACAGGCCGGTACATCCTCGCGTGGTTCCTGCTTTATCTTTGTAACCGCAGCAGTTCAACTACAACCCAAAAATATTCCCGTTAGTCAGTACAGCAGAAGGAAACGCTTACTGTACAACAGATTATTGGCCGAATAACCAACCCGTTTCACTGTTTCAGTGAATGTTTCAGTGCAATGTTCCAATGTAGTCCAGTGTTATTTCCCTGTAGGAGGCTGGGTCACTGAGCCAATGATCTGTGGATTTATCAGCCATAAACTCACTTCAGAATATTGCTGAGAGAGGTATCCCAGGCTGATTATTTCAGTAATATAAATAGTAGCGTTTAAGTTTATTTGTTAGTGTCACAAGTTGACTTACATTAACACTGCAATGAAGTTCCTGTGAAAATACCCTAGTCGCCACACTCTGGTACTTAATCGGGTACACTGAGGGAGAATTTAGCATGGACAATGCAGCTAACTAGCACACCTTTCAGACTGCGGGAGGAAACCGGAGCTCCTGGAGGAAACCCACGCAGATACGGGGGCAACATGCAGACTCTGCACAGACAGTGACCCAAGTTGGGAAGTGAACCCAGGTCCCTGGTGCTGTGAGGCAGCCGTGCTAACCCACTGTGCCACCGTGGGCTCAGTTTTCAAGGGTAAGGGTCAAAATTCTCCCGTCTCGTCATCGCTGCCACTGAGAACGGAGAATTTGACGTTCAGTCAAATCTCCGTTCACTGAAGCGGGATTGGAACATGCCAGATGCAGCTAAGGACTTGAAAATGAGACATTCCAAAGGGAGATAGATCCAACAAGATAATAAGAACATAAGAAATAGGAGCAGGAGTAGGCCATCTAGCCCTTCGAGCCTGCCCCGCCATTCAATAAGATCATGGCTGATCTGTCGCTGCTCAGTTCCACATTCCCGCCCTCTCCCCATAACCCTTAATCCCTTCTCTTATCAAAAACCCATCAACCCGCTTCTTGAAAATATTTAGCGAGGCAGCCTCCACCACTTCAACGGGCAGAGAATTCCAGAGATTCACCACCCTTTGAGTGAAGAAGTTCCTCCTCAACTCCGTTCTAAAACGCCCCCCTTTATCTTGAGGCTGTGTCCCCTAGTCCTACTGTCTTTTTTGAGTGGGAAGAGTCTCTCCACCTCTATCCTATCCATCCCATTCATCATCTTATACATCTCAATGAGATCTCCCCTCATTCTTCTAAACTCCAACGAGTACAAGCCTAGTTCATTCAGCCTCTCCTCATAGCTCAACCTCCTCAACTCCGGTATCAGCCTAGTAAACCTCCTCTGCACTCCCTCCAGGGCCAATTGCAAAAGCGCACATAGGCTGTGGGTGTTGCTGGCTGGGCCGGGATTTACTGTCCATTCCTAACTGCCCTTGAGAAGGTGGTAGTGAGCTGCCTCCTTGAGTTGCAGTCCCTGTGATGTAGGTACACCCACTGTGCTGTTTGAGAGGGAGTTCCAGGAATTTGACCCAGTGATGGTGAAGGAACTGCGACAGATCTCCAAATGAAGGTGGGGAGTGTCCTGGAGGGAAACTTGCAGGTAATGGTTTTTCCCTGCGTTTGCTACCCTTGTCATCCCAGACGGTAAGAGGTCATGGGTTTGAAAGGTGCTACCAAGAGAGTTTGGGTGAGTTGCTGCAGTGCATCTTGTAGATGGTACACACCGCTGCAACTGTGCGTCAGTGGCGAAGGGAGTGGATGCTGAAGATTGGGGATGGAATGACAATCAAGTGGATTACTTTCCCCTGGACAGTGCCAAGTTTCTGGAGTGTTGGTGCTGCACCTTTCCAGGCACATGGAGAATGTTCCCTCACACTGGGTGACTCTGATATTGTGAAAGATGCTTTACAAACGAAAGCTCTGTCTCTCTTTTTAGAACATTCAAATCGTGGTCACTGCACCAGGAAAGGTGCCATGGTGATAATGGCACATGGAGTGAATGGCATAGTTAGGGTAGCTCCATATGGGGAGTTGCCGTCACACACCAGCTGTTCTACAGTCTTTTTTGGCCTTAACCAATAAACTCAACTTCAACTTTCCCCTAAAACCAACAGATTGCCACCAGGAATTCTTTGTGAAGTGTCTGCTTTCCTCAATTTGTTCACTACGGTGTTGATGTCACTGGGTCAATAATCCAGGATGGGCTGGTGCTTACGGGATCATGGGTTCGGATCCCAGCACAGCAGTTGGTGGAATTTAAATTCAATTAATAAATGATTGTCGTGTGTGGGTCCTTGTGCATGAGTCGCAAAAACCCAGCTTGCAGGTGCAGCAGGTGGTCAGGAAGGCGAATGGGATGCTGGCCTTCATAGCGAGGGGGATTGAATATAAAAGTAGGGAGGTCTTGCTGCAGCTGTATAGGGCATTGGTGAGGCCGCAGCTGGAGTACTGCGTGCAGTTTTGGGCGCCGCACCTGCGCAAGGATATTTTGGACCTGGAGGGAGTGCAGAGGAGGTTTACTAGGCTGATACCGGAGTTGAGGGGGTTGAGCTATGAGGAGAGGCTGAATAAACTAGGCTCGTACTCGTTAGAGTTTAGAAGAATGAGGGAGATCTCATTGAGACGTATAAGATGATGAATGGGATGGATAGGATAGAGGTGGAGAGACTCTTCCCGCTCAAAAAAGACAGTAGGACTAGGGGGCACAGCCTCAAGATAAAGGGGAGGCGGTTTAGAACAGAGTTGAGGAGGAACTTCTTCACTCAAAGGGTGGTGAATCTCTGGAATTCTCTGCCCGTTGAAGTGGTGGAGGCTGCCTCGCTAAATATTTTTAAGAAACGGGTTGATGGGTTTTTGATAAGAGAGGGGATTAAGGGTTATGGGAAGAGGGCGGGAAGGTGGAGCTGAGCCACGACAGATCAGCCATGATCTTATTGAATGGCGGGGCAGGCTCGAAGGGCCAGATGGCCTACTCCTGCTCCTATTTCTTATGTTCTTATGTTCTTATGTTCTTATGTTCTTAACACATCTGGGTCACTAATGTCCCTTGAGGGAAAGAAAACTCCCGTCCTTACCCGGTTGGGCCTATGTATGATTCCAGAGTCACAGCAATGCGGCCGATTCTTAAAATTCCCTCTGAGCTGGGAAAGCAAGTCCCTCAGTTTGACTGGGGATGGGTGGTAAGTGTTGGCTCAGCCAGTAGTGTCCGCATCTCATGAAAGAATTGTTTTTTCGAAAGCAGGATGCTGACATTCCACCCTTCCCAGAGCTCTGTCCCACTTTATATTCGGGTGAAAACATTCCCTTATCTAAATCATTCACTCTCAGGAAGTGAGGCGTGTTGGCAGCTCCAGCAGACATCGTTAACCCCTTAGTTGCCCTGAGACAATGGTGATGGGTGTTCTTCGAGAATTGTTTAATACAACCCAACAGCTGACCAGGATAATTCAGAGGCCAGTTAACGGCCAAACATATTGGTGTGAGCCTGGAGTCACGTAGAGGCCAGACAGACAGAATCAATTAAGAAAGACAGAGGCCACTCAGCCCGTCACATCTGTGCTAGCCCTTTGAACGTTGCTGCAAAAATATTTTCCCGCAGGGAGTTGCAAAGACATGGGGTGCACGATCTGAAAGGTTGCTGGGGTCAGGTTGCAGAGGAACTTTCAAAAGGCAACGGATCATGTAATGTGCAAGGTGATGGTGAGCACTCTGGGGTGTGGGCCCAAACTGGACACGACTGTCAATGAGCCAGCACAGATATGACAAGCCGAATGGCCTCCTCCTGGGTTTTAACATCGTTCGGCCAGTCTTCAAACTCAGTTCATAAGAACATAAGAAATAGGAGCAGGAGTAGGCCATTTAGCCCTTCGAGCCTGCCCCGCCATTCAATAAGATCATGGCTGATCTGAAGTGGATCAGTTCCACCTTCCCGCCCTCTCCCCATAACCCTTAATTCCCTTGACTTTCAAAAACCTATCTACCCGTGACTTAAAAATATTTAGCGAGGCAGCCTCCACCACTTCAACGGGCAGAGAATTACAGAGATTCACCACCCTTTGAGTGAAGAAGTTCCTCCTCAACTCTGATCTAAACTGCCCCCCCCCCTTATCTTGAGGCTGTGCCCTCTAGTTCTACTGTCCTTTCTAAGTGGGAAGAATCTCTCTACCTCTACCCTATCCATCCCCTTCATTATCTTATATGTCTCTATAAGATCCTCCCTCAGCCTTCTAAACTCCAATGAGTACAGACCCAGCCTATTTAGCCTCTCTTCATAGGCTAACCCCCTGATCTCTGGTATCAGCCTAGTGAACCTCCTCTGCACTCCCTCCAAGGCCAATATATCCTTACGCAAATGCGGTGACCAAAACTGCACACAGTACTCCAGCTGCGGCCTCACCAATGCCCTATACAGTTGCAGCAAGACCTCCCTGCTTTTATATTCTATCTCCCTCGCTATGAAGGCCAGCATCCCATTCGCCTTCCTGACCACCTGCTGCACCTGCAAGCTGGGTTTTTGCGACTCATGCACAAGGACCCCCAGGTCCCTCTGCACCGTAGCAAGCTGCAGCTTTCCGCCTTTTAAATAGTAATCCCTCCTACTGTTATTTCTGCCAAAGTGGATAACCTCACAGTTGCTAACATTGCGCTCCATCAAATTCTCAAACTTAATAAAAACAAATGACTGCGGAATCTGGAATCTGAAACCAAAAGAGAAAACGCTGGAAAATCTCAGCAGGTCTGGCAGCGTCCGTAAGGAGAGAAAAGAGCTCTGACATTTCGAGTCCAGGTGAGCGTTTGTCAAAGCTGGCAAAGAGTGGATAGTCAGAAGTTTTTTCCAGGGTGGAAGAGTCAATTACTAGGGGGGGGCACAGGTTTAAGGTGCGAGGGGCAAGGTTTAAAGGAGATGTACGAGGCAGATCTTTTACACAGAGGGTGGTGGGTGCCTGGAACTCGCTGCTGGGGGGAGGGAGTGGAAGCGGATACAATAGTGAGTTTTAAGGGGCATCTTGACAAATGCATGAATAGGATGGGAATAGAGGGATAGGGTCCCCGGAAGGGGAGGGGGTTTTAGTTCAATTGGGCAGCGTGAATGGTCCAGGCTCGAAGGGCCGAAGGGCCTGTTCCTGTGATGTAATTTTCTTTGTTCTTTGACATCTGGACTCGAAACGTCAGCCCGTTTCTCTCCTCACAGATCTGCCGGAGCTGCTGAGATTTTCTCTTTTGGTTTCAGACTGCCAAGCTGCCCGGTGTTCCCTAGATCGCTGCCCCACACCTGCAGTCGCCGACCCCACGCAAGGGAGTTGCATATTTGAGAAAATACTCAACCTACGGTTTTGTGCAGGGCGTTGATCATGCATTTAAAGTCGATATCGTCTGGGCTGCTCAAATCGATGGTTCCGGCGTAGGCATCCTGCAACTGCTTAATGACCTGGACAGGAACAAAGAACAAAGAACAACACAGCACGGGAAACAGGCCCTTCGGCCCAACGAGCCCACGCCGCTGTCTCATTGTCTCAGTGACCTATTCATGATTTTAGTCTATGCCTAATGTGCGAGGATCAGGGAGGTCCAATATAGGGACAATTTGTTACCCAATCAATCAGCCTAAAAGCACATTTTTGGGATGTGGGAGGAAACCGGAGCACCCGGAGGAAACCCACGCAACCACGGGGAGAACACGCAAACTCCCACGGACACAGGCCCAAATCCATGTGTCCCGCACAGCAACAGAGATAGTCTCTGAGCTGTCATGTTGCCCTTGAGATGGTCCAGTTTAAGCACACCAACGACATGAAGCAGTAGGCAACTCCCGAAGCAACATCCAAGAGCAGCCCACCACAACCTGCCGCATGCATGCCCCTTGCTGGTCAACAAGGTGGACCTAAATGCCTGTGGAGACAAAAAATTCATTATTAAACAGGCAAAGACTCTACATCCCTGAGGCAAAAACTGAATCCCAAGCCTACAATGTTTAGTAAGGCCTGCTATATCCCCCTATATGTAGACTGCTCATGTGGCTGTCCAAGTGACTCTTGAACAACCCTAGCGTGCCTGCTTCCACCACCTTACTCGGCAGTGCATTCCACATCCCCACTACCCTTTGTGTGAAAAACTGCCCTCTAATATTAGTCTTATACCTAGCCCCCCTCACCCTAAGCCCGTGACCCCTCGTTCTATCCATTTCTAATAGCGGAAAAAGCTTACCACCATTTACTCTATCTGTCCCCTTTATAATCTTATAAACCTCTATTAGATCCCCCCTCAGCTGACGTCTCTCAAGGGAAAACAGCCCAAGTTCGTTCAATCTTTCCTCGTAAGACAGCAAGGAAAAACACTCTCAGCTCGCTGCAAAGCATTCATTTCATCTGATGCAAGAGCTGGAGATGTACATTCGGATCACCCCCAGAACGGGCGAAGGAGAAATGAGGGGGACCGAGGCACTAACGTTGAACAGGGAGTTTGTAACCGGAGGACAGTTGGAGGAGATTTGAAGGGACAATGTTGTGTATTGGAAACATATGTGGAACAGACTTTGGTTAAAAATGACGGGACCTTTATTAATGGGAGAGGCTAAAAAGTTTGTAGAGAGACTAGAATCCGAGGGTACAGTCTCAGAGTGAAGGGACAACCCTTTAGAACCAAGATGAGGAGGAATTTCTTCAGCCAGAGGGTAATGAATCTATGGAACTCTTTGCCATGGAAGGCTGTGGAGGCCGGGTATTTAACTCAGAGATAGATAGATTCTTGATCGGTAAAGGAATAAAAGGGAATGGGGAAAAGACAGGAGAATGGGGTTGACAAACTTATCAGCCATGACTGAATGATGGAGCAGACTCGATGGGCCGAATGGGCTAACTCTACTCCTATATCTTATGGTTTTAAGGAATCTGACCTCAGGACTCCTCATGTCCACCATTTACATCAAAGGGTAATAGATTTTGTGGAGGAGTGCTGCTCCTTCTGCTATGGGTTATGGAACCCTCATCTGACTCAGAAGGTTGTGGGCTCGAGACTCACTCCAGAGACACGAGCAGTGAAATCCAGCTGGGCCTCTCCGGGCAGTACTGAGGGAGTGCAGCTCTGTCTGGATTTCCATCTTGGGAAACACGCAGCAGGCCCATTCCCAATTCTTGAAACTCTATCCACCCTCTGTACACCCTGTATATATCTCATTTACCCCAGGTTTTCTCCATGACCCTACATAATCTCCATAGGCACTTGCCTAGTATCCACAATAGGCAGCCCTTAGATTGTCACTGAAATAGGTATTTGAAAAATAAACTAAAACTTAATAGATCTGTCAAATACACTTCATACTGATTAGAACACTCACTTATTAAAGCCATTCAAAAAATGTAAATCTTTCAGTGGTCAATCTGTTGTAAAAACAAACAAACACTCATTTACTTGTCTCATCAAAGGCAGATGATCCTTTAATAGACTCCTAAAGCTTTCAGTCAAAATTTGAATTGGATCTTCCTGTTGCAAGAAGTGGCCTTCAAGCATTTGATTAGGGCCAGTTACAGACAGGACAAGATTAGAACATAAGAACATAAGAACATAAGAAATAGGAGCAGGAGGAGGCCATCTGGCCCTTCGAGCCTGCCCCGCCATTCAATAAGATCATGGCTGATCTGTCGTGACTCAGCTCCACCTTCCCGCCCTCTCCCCATAACCCTTAATCCCTTCTCTTATCAAAAACCCATCAACCCGTTTCTTAAAAATATTTAGCGAGGCAGCCTCCACCACTTCAACGGGCAGAGAATTCCAGAGATTCACCACCCTTTGAGTGAAGAAGTTCCTCCTCAACTCTGTTCTAAACCGCCCCCCCCTTTATCTTGAGGCTGTGCCCCCTAGTCCTACTGTCTTTTTTGAGCGGGAACAGTCTCTCCACCTCTATCCTATCCATCCCATTCATCATCTTATACGTCTCAATGAGATCTCCATTACAGTTACAGACAGTAGAGGGAAGTTGTGTGTGGAACCGGAGGAGATTGGAGAGGCGTTGAACCAATATTTCTCTTCGGTGTTCACGCAAGGGGACAGGAATGTGGCTGAGGAGGACACTGGGGTGCGGGGGTGTGAAATAGATAGTATTGCAGTTGATACGGGGGATGTGCTGGATATTTTAGAGGGTTTGAAAATAGATAAGTCCCCTGGTCCAGATGGGATTTACCCTAGGATTCTTTGGGAGGCAAGAGGGGTGATTGCGGAGCCTCTGGCTCTGATCTTCAGGTCGTCGTTAGTCTCTGGTATAGTACCGGAAGATTGGAGGACAGCAAATGTTGTCCCATTGTTTAAGAAGGGGAGAAGGGACTTCCCTGGGAATTATAGACCGGTGAGTCTTACTTCTGTGGTGGGTAAGGTTTTGGAAAGGATTATTAGAGACAGGATTTATAGTTATTTGGAAAGTAATGAGTTGATTAGAGACAGTCAGCATGGTTTTGTAGCGGGTAGGTCATGCCTTACTAACCTTATCGAGTTCTTTGAGAAAGTGACCAAAGAGGTGGATAGGGGTAAGGCAGTTGATGTGGTGTATATGGATTTTAGCAAGGCGTTTGATAAGGTTCACCATGGTAGGCTTCTGCAGAAAATGCAGATGTATGGGATTGGGGGTGATCTAGGTAATTGGATCAGGAATTGGTTAGCAGATAGGAGACAGAGAGTGGTGGTTGATGGGAAATATTCGTCATGGAGTTCGGTTACAAGTGGTGTGCCTCAGGGATCTGTTTTGGGGCCACTGCTGTTTGTAATTTTTATTAATGATCTGGATGAGGGTATAGTTGGGTGGATTAGTAAGTTTGCTGATGACACCAAAGTCGGAGGTGTGGTAGATTGTGAGGAAGGGTGTCATAGTTTGCAGGATGACTTAGAAAGGTTGCAGAGCTGGGCTGAGAGATGGCGAATGGAGTTTAATGTGGAGAAGTGTGAGGTAATTCATTTCGGTAGGAATAACAGATGTGTTGAGTATAGGGCTAACGGGAGGACTTTGAATAGTGTGGAGGAGCAGAGGGATCTAGGTGTATGTGTACATAGATCCCTGAAAGTTGGGAATCAAGTAGATAAAGTTGTTAAGAAGGCATACGGAGTTTTGGCGTTTATTGGTAGGGGGATTGAATTTAGGAGTCGTAGCGTCATGATGCAACTGTACACATCTCTGGTGCGGCCGCACTTGGAGTTTTGTGTGCAGTTCTGGTCCCCACATTACAAGAAGGATGTAGAGGCTTTGGAGAGGGTGCAGAGGAGGTTTACCAGGATGTTGCCTGGTATGGAGGGGAGATCCTATGAGGAGAGATTGAGAGATTTGGGGTTGTTTTCGCTGGAAAGAAGGCGGCTAAGAGGGGATCTCATTGAAACATATAAGATGATTAGAGGTTTAGACAGGGTAGATAGTGATAGCCTTTTTCCTAGGATGGAGAAAGCTAACACGAGGGGGCACGATTTTAAATTAAGGGGGGGTAGTTATAGGACAGATGTCAGGGGTAGGTTCTTTACCCAGAGGGTGGTGAGGGACTGGAATGCCCTGCCAGCCGAAGTTGTAAATGCACCTAGTTTGGGGGCGTTTAAAAGATCTGTGGATAGGTTTATGGATGAAAAGGGATTGGTTTAGGCTAGTGGGTCATTGTTTTGTAACTGGTCGGCGCAACATCGTGGGCCGAAGGGCCTGTTCTGCGCTGTAATGTTCTATGTTCTATGTTCTATGTTCTATGATATTCAGCCAAACATTCACAATAGATTCTTCTATCAAAAAATCTTTGCGGCTCATACATAATGAAACTGAAAGGTCAGGGACCAGGAGTTAGCTTTCTGACCAATGTTCATCCCTCACCCAACATCACTGAAAATAAATATTCAGTTCTTTATCCAATTTCTCTTGGTTTAGGGGTGAAATTTCAATATTGCACCCCAGTGAGCAGAAGGTACGCCCACCAGTACTTGGAAGAAAAGGAATGGGTTGTGTAAGTGGTCCACGGTTGGAGGGATGGGGGTTTTGTGAGGGTTGTAGGGCTGGAGGGGTTAACAGCAATGGAGCAGAATGAAGCCAGGGAGATACTTAAAACGTGGATGAGAATTTTAAATTGAAGGTGTTGGGATAGTTGACAGAAAGTCACCAAGATGGAGAGTGATGGGTGAGAAACTTCTACAATCAGTTGGTACCTCCAATCCCGGCACCGTGATCTAACAGATATAGAACAAAGAACAAAGAACAACACAGCACGGGAAACAGGCCCTTCGGCCCAACGAGCCCACGCCGCCGTCCCATGGTCAGTGACCTATTCATGACTCTAGTCTATGCCTAATGTGTGAGGATCAGGGAGGTCCAATATAGGGACAATTTGTTACCCAATCAATCAGCCTAAAAGCACATTTTTGGGATGTGGGAGGAAACCGGAGCACCCGGAGGAAACCCACGCAACCACGGGGAGAACGCACAAACTCCCACGGACACAGGCCCAACTCCATGTGTCCGCACAGCAACAGAGATAACCTCTGTGCTGCCATGATGCCCTCGAGATGGTAAGTGCCTGTGGATAAAAATTTCATTATTTTTAATGAAATAACTCTATACCCCTGAATCCTTTGGGACTATATCTCATTTCAATAAAAATTACGCAGGAGGTGACATGTTCAGCTTGATGCATTGCCATAAATAATAAGTTTCATTTATTGTGTGACAGTACGCAGGGATCCAGATCTGAGGCATGGATTCTTGGAAGAACTTTCAACAATTTTCTGAGCAAAACAAACTCGCAGGCAACCGATAGCCAGAAAATAAAACTGAGTTTGTGTCAAAAACCAACATACCTCATCTTTCTGCACAAATGCCCAGATAGCGACAGCCATCTCAACCAGGAATAAAAGCACGATGATCGCTAGATACTGAGAGAGAAAGAGAGCAGCGAGTGAGGTACAAGGTGCTGAGGATTCACACAATGACCTGCGAAGGGGTCTTTGAAGTCTCAGACTGACAGCAGATGTCAGTTTCACTGGGGGGTTCCAGGGGGCAGACCAGCTACGAGGCCCCTCCCCCCCATCCCGGGGGAGAGCCCCAGGTCAACACCTTCTCCCCCTCCCCACCTCCACCTCTTCATCACCTGAAAAAGCAGCACTTCGAAAGCTTTTGTTATTAAATAAACTGGTTGGACTTTAACCCGGTGCTGTGAGGTTTCTGACTGTGTTTACCCCAGTCCAACATCACAGCGATAAAGAGCCACGGCACTGACCCCCCTTGCACCCTGCCCCCCCCCCCCAACACCTCCCCTCGGAGTCCACCAGGTCCACGTTTGTCAGGAGCGGCACCCCACCCCGGTCAGTGAGCTTCCTGTTGAGGGACTGGGGGAAGCTCGAGTCATGATGTGGGTATGCCGGCGTTGGACTGGCGTAAACACAGTAAAAAGTCTGACAACACCAGGTTTTAGTCCAACCGATTTATTTGATAATATTCTCACAAGCTTTCGAGGTTACCCTCTTCGTCAGGTGAATGGAGAGTTCTGGCCTCAGACAGAGCATATAAAGCACAGACAGTTGCTGATTAGAATGCGAATCCTTACACCTAACCTGCTGTTCAATTCTTAAAGTGGCTGATAATGTGAGTGGAAGGAGCACTGATCACAGTTTAAAGAGATGTGTATTGTCTCCAGACAGTACAGTGAGTGAGGTTTTGCAAACCCAGGCAAGTCACGGGGGTTACAGATAGTGCGACATGAACCCAAGATCCCTGTTGAGACCGTCCTCATGTGTGCGGAACTTGGCTATCAGTCTCTGTTCAGCGACTCTGCGCTGTCGTGTGTCATGAAGGCTGCCTTGGAGAATGCTTACCCGAAGGTCAGAGGCTGAATGCCCGTGACCGCTGAAGTGTTCGCCAACAGGAAGGGAACAGTCTTGCCTGGTGACTGTTGAGCGATGTTCATTCATCCGTTGTCGTAGCGTCTGCATGGTCTCCCCAACGTACCATGCTTCGGGACATCCTTTCTTGCAACGTATCAGGTAGACAATGTTGGCCGAGTTGCAAGAGTATTTACCATGTACCTGGTGGATGGTATTCTCACGTGTGATGATGGTATCCATGTCGATGATCCGGCATGTCTTGCAGAGGTTGCTGTGGCAGGGTTGTGTGGTATTGTGGTCACTGTTCTCCTGAAGGCTGGGTAGTTTGCTGCGAACAATGGTCTGTTTGAGGTTGTGTGGTTGTCTGAAAGCAAGAAGTGGGGGTGTGGGGATAGCCCTGGCGAGATGTTTGTCTTCATCAATGATATGTTGAAGACTCCGGAGAAGATGTCGTAGCTTCTCCGCTCCGGGGAAGTACTGGACGACGAAGGGTACTCTGTCCATTGTGTCCCGTGTTTGCCTTCTGAGGAGATCGGTGCGGTTTTTCGCTGTGGCACATCGGAACTGCCGATCTATGAGTCGAGCACCATATCCTGTTCTTATGAGGGCATCTTTCAGGGTCTGGAGGTGTCTGTCACGATCCTCCTCATCTGAGCAAATCCTGTGTATACGGAGGGCTTGTCCATAGGGAATAGCTTCTTTAACATGTTTAGGGTGGAAACTGGAGAAGTGGAGCATTGTGAGATTGTCTGTGGGTTTGCGGTACAGTGAGGTGTTGAGGTGACCGTCCTTAATGGAGATAAGTGTGTCCAAGAATGCAACTGATTCTGGGGAATAGTCCATGGTGAGTCTGATGGTGGGGTGGAATTTGTTGATATCATCATATAGTTGTTTCAGTGATTGTTCACCATGAGGCCAAAGGAAGAAAATGTCATCGATGTATCTAGTGTATAGCATCGGTTGAAGATTCTGTGCAGTGAAGAAGTCTTGTTCGAACCTGTGCTTGAAGATGTTGGCATATTGAGGTGCAAATTTGGTCCCCATGGCTGTTCCGTGTGTCTGGATGAAAAACTGGTTGTTGAAGGTGAAGAGATTGTGGTCCACAACGATGGCATTGCTGTGACTGCCTCAGTACTCAATGCTGACAACTGCCAGTTTCCAGATGCAATTTTACAACTCATCCGCTTTATCCTGGACCACAATCTCTTCACCTTCAACAACCAGTTTTTCATCCAGACACATGGAACAGCCATGGGGACCAAATTTGCACCTCAATATGCCAACATCTTCATGCACAGGTTCGAACAAGACTTCTTCACTGCACAGAATCTTCAACCGATGCTGTACACTAGATACATCGATGACATTTTCTTCCTTTGGCCTCATGGTGAACAATCACTGAAACAACTATATGATGATATCAACAAATTCCACCCCACCATCAGACTCACCATGGACTATTCCCCAGAATCAGTTGCATTCTTGGACACACTTATCTCCATTAAGGACGGTCACCTCAGCACCTCACTGTACCGCAAACCCACAGACAATCTCACAATGCTCCACTTCTCCAGTTTCCACCCTAAACATGTTAAAGAAGCTATTCCCTATGGACAAGCCCTCCGTATACACAGGATTTGCTCAGATGAGGAGGATCGTGACAGACACCTCCAGACCCTGAAAGATGCCCTCATAAGAACAGGATATGGTGCTCGACTCATAGATCGGCAGTTCCGATGTGCCACAGCGAAAAACCGCACCGATCTCCTCAGAAGGCAAACACGGGACACAATGGACAGAGTACCCTTCGTCGTCCAGTACTTCCCCGGAGCGGAGAAGCTACGACATCTTCTCCGGAGTCTTCAACATATCATTGATGAAGACAAACATCTCGCCAGGGCTATCCCCACACCCCCACTTCTTGCTTTCAGACAACCACACAACCTCAAACAGACCATTGTTCGCAGCAAACTACCCAGCCTTCAGGAGAACAGTGACCACAATACCACACAACCCTGCCACAGCAATCTCTGCAAGACATGCCGGATCATCGACATGGATACCATCATCACACGTGAGAATACCATCCACCAGGTACATGGTAAATACTCTTGCAACTCGGCCAACATTGTCTACCTGATACGTTGCAAGAAAGGATGTCCCGAAGCATGGTACGTTGGGGAGACCATGCAGACGCTACGACAACGGATGAATGAACATCGCTCAACAGTCACCAGGCAAGACTGTTCCCTTCCTGTTGGCGAACACTTCAGCGGTCACGGGCATTCAGCCTCTGACCTTCGGGTAAGCATTCTCCAAGGCGGCCTTCATGACACACGACAGCGCAGAGTCGCTGAACAGAGACTGATAGCCAAGTTCCGCACACATGAGGACGGTCTCAACAGGGATCTTGGGTTCATGTCGCACTATCTGTAACCCCCGTGACTTGCCTGGGTTTGCAAAACCTCACTTACTGTACTGTCTGGAGACAATACACATCTCTTTAAACTGTGATCAGTGCTCCTTCCACTCACATTATCAGCCACTTTAAGAATTGAACAGCAGGTTAGGTGTAAGGATTCGCATTCTAATCAGCAACTGTCTGTGCTTTATATGCTCTGTCTGTCTGAGGCCAGAACTCTCCATTCACTTGACAAAGAGGGTAACCTCGAAAGCTTGTGAGAATATTATCAAATAAATCGGTTGGACTAAAACCTGGTGTTGTCAGACTTTTTACTGTGAAGCTCGAGTATCCAGCCTCAAACACGGCCGTTACATTTAAATGTCCATTTCTGGCTAGTGAGAAGCCTCACAAACACCAGGTTTATTAGGTAGCACAAGCTTTCGGAGCACTGCTCCTTCACCAGTGAGTGGAGGGTTGGGTTCACAAACAGGGCATTTACAGACACAAGCTCAATTAGGAGACTATTGGTGGAATGGGGGTCTTCACAGGTAACCGAGTCTTTACAGCTGCAGACAATGATAGCCAAGTTCCGCACACATGAGGATTGCCTTAACCTGGACCTTGGGTCCATGTCACACTATCTGTAACCCCCACGACTTGCCTGAGCTGGCAAAATCTCACTAGCTGTCCCGGCTGGAGACAATACACATCTCTTTCGCCTATGAATATCCCCCTCTCCACTCACATTGTCGGTCCTTGTTGATTACCTGTTAAGACTCGCATTCCAACCATTATTTTGTAATTTGTGTCTACATTTGCCCCGTTTGCGAACCCAATTCCCAGTCACCTGATGAAGGAGCATTGCTCCGAAAGCTCGTGCCACCCACTAAACCCGCTGGCCGTTAACCTGGTGTTGTGAGATTTCTGACTACCCCCCCCCCCCACCCACCCCCCCAGTCCAACGCCGGCATCTCCACATTATTTCTGGGTGTCACTGCGGTTCCCACCCACTCTGGACAGGAATCTGATTGGAGCTGGCAGATTGCCCGGGAGAATCACAAAGGCTCCGACACCCAACGCCATTCCCGGTCTAGCCCCGTCACCCCATTCACCGAGATATCAGCATTCCCGCCAGGATCCGGGAGAATCCCAGACACTGACCTCCGCTCCCTTTTGTGTGAACAACTTTTCCTTCACATCATCCAAAACATTCTCGCTTTAATTTAAAGATTCTGACGTCTTTACCTGGTCAGTGTTGTCAGAGGGAATGGTTTTTCTCTCTCTTTTGTCATCTTAAACACTGCAATTCAATCACTCCTTTTAATGGGACAGTTAACCTGCTGTATACAAATTGCCCTCAGAATCCTTATAGCACAGAAAAAGGCCATTCAGCCCATTGAGTCTGCACTGACCACAATCCCACCCAGGCCCTGTCCCTAATACCCCGACATCTTCACCCACTAATCCCTCTAATCTATGCATCTCAGGACACTAAAGGGGCAATTTTAGCACGGCCAATCAACCTAACCCGCACGTCTTTGGACTGTGGGAGGAAACCGGAGCACCCCGATGAAACCCACGCAGACACGAGGAGAATGTGCAAACTCCACACAGACAGTGGCCCGAGCCAGGAATTGAACCCAGGACCCTGGAGCTGTGAAGCAGCTGTGCTAACCCACTGTGCCACCGTGCCGCCCTGAATACTGTTAGTCCCAGTATCACTCTGGGATATTATTATAACTACAGAGGTTTTAAACCCCATCGAAAACATCTCTTTAAATTATAGAAAGGGAACAGACTCCCTGAGGATTATCAGCCCCTTTATTGTGTGTGCGTGTGTGTGTATGTATGTATATCTGTGTTACTCTATATGTGTATGTGTGTGTGTGTTTGTGCGTCTGTATGTGAGCATGTGTGTGTCGTTATGTGTGTGTCTGTGTTTGTATGTGTGTGAACGTGTCTGTGTGTCTATATATGCGTATGTGAGTGTGAGTGTATATGTGCATGTCAGTAGGTGTGTGTGTGTATGTGTACATGTGTCTGTGTGTCTGTATGTGTGTGTCAGTGTGATGTTTGTGTGTGTGTGTGTATATGAGTGTATGTCTGTCTGTATGTGTGTGTATGTATGTATGTGTGTGTGTGTACGTCTGTCTGTATGTGTGTGTGTGTGTGTGTATGTCTGTCTGTATGTGTGTGTCAGTGTGATGTTTGTGTGTGTGTGTGTATATGAGTGTATGTCTGTCCGTATGTGTGTGTATGTATGTATGTGTGTGTGTGTGTATGTCTGTCTGTATGTGTGTGTATGTATGTATGTGTGTGTGTATATATATCTGTCTGTATGTGTGTGTGTATGTATGTATGTGTGTGTGTGTGTATGTCTGTCTGTATGTGTGTGTGTGTGTATGTCTGTCTGTATGTGTGTGTGTGTGTGTGCGCTGTGTTACATATCCCATCATTTCCTGCTCAGTGATCTACGATAACTGATTAAGACATTTATAGAAATGTTTCAGGTTTTCTGCAGAAGAACAAGTTGTTTAAAAATCACTCACAGGGCAGAATTTTATTGACTTTCAAGACTTTTTAGGGGCTGTGAACAAAAGTCAGTCTCAGCTCCACTGGGGGATACCAGGCCCCCAACTGCACATTAACCCTATCCCTGTTCCTGCACTGTCGCTGGGTCCAAATCCTGGAACGCCCTCCCTTACAGCACTGTGGGTGTACCTACACCACAGGGACTGCAGAGTTACAAGAATGCAACTCATCAACACCTTCTCAAGGGGCAGTTAGGGATTTTCAAGCCAGCGACACCCACATCCTATGAAATAATTTTTAAAATGACCTCCTTTGTCTTTTGTGAAGGCGATGGTGGAACTCGAAAACCTTGTCGGAATCAAATGCTCAATTCTCGAGGGGTTGAATTGTTTTTTTTCAGGCATTGAGCTGATTGCAGTGACAGCTGTAGACTGGGCTGAGAGGAGTTGGGATGCCCTCAGGAAAAGTGAGTCCAGTACATTAGTCACTAACCACATGTGGCTCATTGGGAACCCAAATGTGATTATAATGAGGGCAGCCCAGTGACACAGCAATTAGCACTGCTGCCTCACAGTGCCAAGAGCCCAGGTTCGATTCCCAGCTTCAGTCACTGTCTGCGTGGAGTTTGCACATTCTCCCCGTGTCTGCGTGGGTTTCCTCCGGGTGCTCCGGTTTCCTCCCACAGTCTGAAAGACGCGCTGGTTAGGGTGCATTGGCCGTACTAAATTCTCCGTCAGTGTATGCGAACAGGCGCTGGAGTGTGGCGACTAGGGGATTTTCACAGTAACTTCATTGCAGTGTTAATGTAACTTGTGGCACTAATAAATAAACTTTATATTTCTGATTAGCAAATAAAAAGATATATAAAATGCATTGTCTTGGTCATGTGATCCATGAGCTTGAACTTTAAGCTTTGTGTTGTTTGTTGGTAAATTAGTGATACAGAGAATAGAATGTGTGACTATTTTACTCCCTTAATACTGAATAAAGTGTAATGTTTCTTTAATAAATAAACATACCTGAATTCGCCTGGATTGTGTGACAGGCATTTTCTATCAGAATTAGTGCAAGTGGATGTCACCATAGCGTCACCTGAGAATTGTTACTGATTTCATTATTTGTTATTTATTTATTAGTGTAAGCTTACATTAACACTGCAATGAAGTTACTGTGGAAATTCGATTGGACTCTATTGGCACGGTGGTGTTGGCGCTGGATTAGTAAATCAGAGACCCAAGGGAATGCCCTGGGGAACTGCCTTCAAATCTCACCAGATCTTAAATTCAGCAAAGATCTGGAATGAAAAAGTCTATTGATGATCATGAGTTGGAAAAACCCATCTGGGTCATTACTGTCCTTTAGGGAGGGAAATCTGCCGTCCTTACCTGGTCTGGCCTACACGTGACTCCAGGCCAATGTGGTTGACTATCAACTGCCCTCTGAAGTGGGCAGCCAGCATCGCCCACAACCCCATCAGCAAACGAAATAGATGAGTGAATGTAATTGGACGTGCAAAGCTGCTTTTCCAGAGGCTGGGGGAACACTCCAAGTAGAGGTTGGAGTTTCTGGCCTGGATCCCAGCTGGGCACAAGTCTCCTTCGCACTGGATCTCTTTGTGTTATTCATGTTTTAGGCGTCGCTGGCTGGGACCCAGCATTCATTGCCCATCCCTAATTGCCCCTGTGAAGGTGGTGGTCGTGAGTTGCATTCTTGTAACTCTGCAGTCCCCTGTGGCGTGGGTACACCCACCGTGCTGTTAGGGAGGGAATTCCAGGGTTTGACAGTGAAGGAACGGTCCGATATATTTTCCGAGTCAGGATGGTGAGTGACTTGGACGGGATTCTCCAAGTGATGGCGTTCCCACGTATCTGCTGCCCTTGTCCTTCTAGATGTTAGCGGCCGTGAGTTTGGGAAGGCGCTGTCTGAGGGATCTTTGGTGAGTTCCGGCAGCGAGCCTCATGCGGTTTGGCTCAGGCCAGGATTTTCGGGTCCTGTCCGGTTGGGACTCCGGGACAGAGGGGGTGGCAGCCCAGTCAAATAATCCCAGCAAAATCCCACCCTTAGGTTGAAGGAGCTTTGTGTTGGTTTGAAACACATTAATGTTCCCTGGAAGTTCCAACGAGTTTGATGCAGGAAGATGTTACGTAACGATGCAGCGCGATAGTCAACACATAGCGCGTGGGTGTGCTGTAAAGTCAAATTTACTTATTAGTGTCACGAGTAGGCTTACATTAACACTGCAACGGAGTTACAGTGAAAATCCCTAGTCGTCACATTCTGGTGCCTGTGCGGGTACGCTGAGGGAAAATTTAGCACGGCCAGTGCACCCTAACCAGCACGTCTTTCAGACTGTGGGGGGAAACCGGAGCACCCGGAGGAAACCCACGCAGACACGGGGAGAATGTGCAGACACTGACCCGAGCCAGGAATCGAACTGTGGTCCTTGGCATTGTGAGGCAGCAGCGCTAACCACAGTGCCACCACCGAGCCAGACACGGCAATAAACGTGTCAGGGCTGGTGTTGTTGCTCATTCACTTTCCTTCTTCCTTTTCCTAGCACCTTCATTTTCGGAGCCCCGAAGGTTTTCCCAGTTGAAAGCACTCGACAGCTGCAGCTCCCACCAGAGTGAGTGGCGGGGAATTAGTATCAGCGAGCTGAAACTCGAGTCGCGATGTTGATGGAGGGGAAGGACTGGGTGGGATTTTACCGTTTGCACAGAGGATGCAGATGTTCGTGGTGACTTATCATTGACAGCTCAGGAACTTACAGCTTTCCCCTCGACGGACGCACTGATTCATGGAAGGGGCTCCCCAGTGGACAGAGGAACAGTTAGTGCCAGCTGGCTGGTTAGAGGCTTGGTGGATGGCTGACTGACTCCAACACTCTGGGCGAAGTCTTGGGCGGGTTTCTGGGGGATTTCACTTGGCCGCAGGCAAAAGGCCACTGCGGCTGCCTTAATGTAGCGCCGCAGCGCTGTCACGCCCTCTGCCCTCACGCCAAGGTTGCTGCAATTGGCCATTCTGTGAAGCCAGACCTCCCCCACACCCCAATCCCCCCCAACACACTCCCTACTGCCCTCCTCCTCCCTCCCTCCCCCCAACACACTCCCTACTGCCCTCCTCCTCCCTCCCTCCTCCCAAGACACTCCCTACTGTCCTTCCCCTCCCCTCCCTCCTCCCAACACACTCCCTACTGCCCTCCTCCTCCCTCCCTCCCCCCAACACACTCCCTACTGTCCTCCCCCTCCCTCCTCCCCCCCAACACACTCCCTACTGCCCTCCCCCTCCCTCCCTCCCCCCCAACACACTCCCTACTGTCCTCCTCCTCCCTCCCTCCCCCCAACACACTCCCTACTGCAATCCTCCTCCCTCCCTCCCCCCCAACACACTCCCTACTGCCCTCCTCCTCTCTCCCTCCCCCCCAACACACTCCCTACTGCCCTCCTCCTCCCTCCCTCCCCCCCAACACACTCCCTACACTCCTCCTCCTCCCTCCCTCCCCCCCAACACACTCCCTAATGTCCTCCCCCTCCCTCCCTCCCCCAACACACTCGCTACTGTCCTCCCCCTCCCTCCCTCCCCCCAACACACTCCCTACTGCCCTCCCCCTCCCTCCCTCCCCTCCACACACTCCCTACTGTCCTGCCCCTCCCTCCCTCCCCCCCAACACACTCCCTTACACTCCTCCTCCTCCCTCCCTCCCCCCCAACACACTCCCTATACTCCTCCTCGTCCCCTCCCTCCCCCCAACACACTCCCTACATTCCCTCCTCCTCCCTCCCTCTCCCCCCAACACACTCCCTAATGTCCTCCCCGTTCCCCCACCCCCCCCCGCAACACACTCCCTACTGCCCTCCTCCTCCCTCCCCAACCCACTCCCTACACTCCTCCTCCCTCCCTCCCCCCCAACACATTCCCTACACTCCTCTCCTCCCTCCCTCCCCCCAAGGCGAATGGGATGCTGGCCTTCATAGCGAGGGGGATTGAATATAAAAGTAGGAGGTCTTGCTACAGCTGTATAGGGCATTGGTGAGGCCGCAGCTGGAGTACTGTGTGCAGTTTTGGGCGCCGCACCTGCGCAAGGATATTTTGGCCCTGGAGGGAGTGCAGAGGAGGTTTACTCGGCTGATACCGGAGTTGAGGGGGATTGAGCTATGAGGAGAGGCTGAATAAACGAGGCTTGTACTCGTTAGAGTTTAGAAGAATGAGGGGAGATCTCATTGAGACGTATAAGATGATGAATGGGATGGATAGGATAGAGGTGGAGAGACTCTTCCCGCTCAAAAAAGACAGTAGGACTAGGGGGCACAGCCTCAAGATAAAGGGGGGGCGGTTTAGAACAGAGTTGAGGAGGAACTTCTTCACTCAAAGGGTGGTGAATCTCTGGAATTCTCTGCCCGTTGAAGTGGTGGAGGCTGCCTCGCTAAATATTTTTAAGAAGCGGGTTGATGGGTTTTTGATAAGAGAGGGGATTAAGGGTTATGGGGAGAGGGCAGGAAGGTGGAGCTGAGTCACGACAGATCAGCCATGATCTTATTGAATGGCGGGGCAGGCTCGAAGGGCCAGATGGCCTACTCCTGCTCCTATTTCTTATGTTCTTATGTACACTCCTCCTCCTCCCTCCCTCCCCCCAACACACTCCCTACACTCCTCCTCCCTCCCTCCCCCCAACACACTCCCTACAGTCCTCCTCCTCCCTCCCCCCAACACACTCCCTACACTCCTCCTCCTTCTCCCCCTCCCCACCCCACCCCGTTCCAGCAGCTCCAGACACGAATAATTTGAAACACTTTGTGGGTCTTCAGGGGGTACCTTGAGTTGCCGTTGGTATTCTCAGGTAGCTGGGGAATTCTGTGGACTCTCACACAATGGTTAGCACTCCCAGCCTCACAGCGCCAGGGACCCGGGTTCAATTCCCGGTTTGGGTCCCTGTCTCTGTGGAGCCTGCACATTCTCCCCATGTCTGCGTGGGTTTCCTCCAGGTGCTCCGGTCTCCTCCCACAGTCTGAAAGACGTGCTGGTTAGGGGGCATTGGCCGTGCTAAATTCACCCTCAGTGTAACCCGAACAGGTGCCGGAGTGTGGCGACTAGGGGATTTTCAGAATAATTTCATTGCAGTGTTAATGTAACCCTATTTGTGACACTAATAAATAAACTTCAAAGTTAAACATTGGCTCAGGTAAGTCTCTGTCTCGGTGCTTTGCTTTAAATGACTCTCTCTGGTTCAGCACAGTACAGTTCATCGCAACCTCTGAAAATCTTTAAATGCAGTAAGATTTTCCCCTGTGAGCAGTTTCTATTTTTAAACAACTTTTTTTTTTGCATAAGATCTGTCACATTTCTCTAAATGTCTCAATCAGCTAATATAGACCCCTGAACAGGAAATGATGCGATATGTAGCATGGTACAGTAAACACACACTCATGCACACACATACAGACACACACTCACACACACACATACAGACACACACTCACACATACAGACACACACTCACACATACAGACACACACTCACACACACACATGCAGACACACGCTCACACACACACATACAGACACACACTCACACACACACATACAGACACACACTCACACACACATACACACACATACAGACACACACTCACACACACACATACACACACACTCACACACACACATACACACCCATACAGACACACGCTCACACACACACATACAGACACACGCTCACACACACACATACACACACATACAGACACACACTCACACACACACATACAGACACACGCTCACACACACACATACAGACATACACTCACACACACGCATGCACACACATACAGACACACGCTCACACACACACATACAGACACACACTCACACACACACACATACAGACACACGCTCACACCACACACATACAGACACACACACACAATACACACACACGCTCACACACACATACACATACATACAGACACACACACACATACACACACATACAGACACACGCTCACACACACACATACAGACACATGCTCACACACACACATACAGACACATGCTCACACACACACATACACACGCATACAGACACACGCTCACACACACACATACACACACATACAGACACACACACACATACACACGCATACACACACACGCTCATACACACACATACAGATACACACTCACACACACACACGCTCATACACACACATACAGATACACACTCACACACACACATACACACACTCACACACACACATACAGATACACACTCACATACACACTACACGTACACATACACACACACACACACATACACACGCACACACACACAGAAAAAACACACACACATGCACTGACACATAGTCACAATACTTACACAGAGACACACACACACTGACACATACTCACACAGACGCACACGCACACATATATAGACACACACACACACAAACACACACACACAGAAACACACACACTTACTGACACATACTCACACATACTTACACAGAGACACACACACACTGACACACACTCACACTCCCACAGACACACACACACACACAACACACACACACACCGACAAGCACTCACACACACACACAGACACAAAGACACACACAGACACACACACTCACACAGAGACACACACACTCATATTTTGGCATTGGAGGGAGTGCAGAGGAGGTTTACTAGGCTGATACCGGAGTTGAGGGAGTTGAGCTATGAGGAGAGGCTGAATAAACTGGGCTTGTACTCGTTAGAGTTTAGAAGAATGAGGGGAGATCTCATTGAGACGTATAAGATGATGAATGGGATGGATAGGATAGAGGTGGAGAGACTCTTCCCGCTCAAAAAGACAGTAGGACTAGGGGGCACAGCCTCAAGATAAAGGGGGGGGGTAGTTTAGAACAGAGTTGAGGAGGAACTTCTTCACTCAAAGGGTGGTGAATCTCTGAATTCTCTGCCGTTGAAGTGGTGGAGGCTGCCTCGCTAAATATTTTTAAGAAGCGGGTTGATGGGTTTTTGATAAGAGAGGGGATTAAGGGTTATGGGGAGAGGGCGGGAAGGTGGAACTGAGCCACGACAGATCAGCCATGATCTTATTGAATGGCGGGCAGGCTCGAAGGCTAAATGGCCTACTCCTGCTCCTATTTCTTATGTTCTTATACACAGACACACACACATTCACATACACTCACACAGAGACAGACAGACACACTTACAGACACGTAGACATATACACAGACACATATACACATGCACACACACTCACAAAGAGACACACACACTCACACATTCACATACACTCACACAGAGACAGACAGACATACTTACAGACACGTAGACATATACACAGACACATATACACATGCACACACACTCACACAGAGACACACACACTCACACATTCACATACACTCACACAGAGACAGACAGACATACTTACAGACACGTAGACATATACACAGACACATATACACATGCACACACACACACAGAGACACACACACTCACACATTCACATACACTCACACAGAGACAGACAGACATACTTACAGACACGTAGACATATACACAGACACATATACACATGCACACACACTCACACAGAGACACACACACTCACACATTCACATACACTCACACAGAGACAGACAGACATAGTTACAGACACGTAGACATATACACAGACACATATACACATGCACACACACTCACACAGAGACACACACACTCACACATTCACATAGAAAACACATGCATACAGACACACACACACACTCACACACACGCTCATACATTCACACAGAGGCAAACATACAAACAAGTTTTTAGATGTCCAGATCCCCATGCCAACACTTCAGTTAAGAAAACCCACAACGCCTCTACTTTCTCAGAAGACTAGGAAATTTGGCATGTCCGCTATGACTCTCACCAACTTTTACAGATGCCCCATAGAAAGCATTCTTTCTGGTTGTATCACAGCTCGGTCTGGGCTCCTGCTCTGCCCAAGACCGCAAGGAACTACAAAACGTTGTGAATGTAGCCCAATCCATCACACAAACCAACCTCCCATCCATTGACTCTCCCCACTGCCTTGGCAAAGCAGCCAGCATAATTAGGACACCATGCATCCCAGATATTCTGTCTTCCACCTTCTTCCTTTGGGAAAAAGATACAAAAGTCTGAGGTCCCGTACCGACCGACTCAAGGACAGCTTCTTCCCTGCTGCTGTCAGACTTTTGAATGGACCTACCTCGCATTAAGTTGGTCTTTCTCTGCACCCTCGCTGTGACAGTAACACTACATCCTGCACTCTCTCCTTTCCTTCTCTATGAACGGTATGTTTTGTCTGTGTAGCGTGCAAGAAACAATACTTTCACTGTATGTTAACACGTGACAATAATAAATCAAATCAAATCAAGTAAGAAGTCTCACAGCACCAGGTTAAAGTCTAACAGGTTTATTTGGAATCACGAGCTTTTGGAGCGTTATTCGGAACGAGACTCCGAAAGCTCGTGATTCCAAATAAACCTGTTGGACTTTAAGTTGGTGCTGTGAGATTCCTTACTGTGCCCCACCCAGACCAACGCTGGCATCTCCACATCATAAAAGGCACAGGAAAGGAACAGGCCATTCGGCCCCACTTCTGAGAATTTGAGCGATGTTTAATGGAAAAGTAAAAAGTTACTCGAAGCTCCAAGTGAAATGAATTGACACAAGACTAAAACAGAAGGTTTTTACAGCTAGATAAAAGCAAAATACCGTTAGATGCTGGAATCTGAAACCAAAACAAAAAATGCTGGAAAATCTCAGCAGGTCCAACAGCATCTGAGGAGAGAGAATAGACATGATGTGTAGATACCGGCGTTGGACTGGGGTAAACGCAGTAAGAAGTCTGACAACACCAGCTTAAAGTCCAACCAATTTATTTGATAGTAAATTCACAAGCTTTTGGGGTTTGCCCCTTCATCAGGTGAATGGAGAGTTCTGGCCTCAGACAGAGCGTATAACAGCACAGACAATTTACAGATTACTGATTAGAATGCTGGTCTTTACACCTAACCTGCTATTCAAGTCTCAAAGATGCAGACAGTGTGAGTGGAAGGAGCATTAGGCGTCATTGTCACATTGTTACCAAAGAGGCAATTGTGTGTTATTAAAAAGTGAAAACTCGGAAACAGCAGACGTGTAAACATTGAGGCCGGAACTCTCCAATCTTGTAGGTCCTGTTACCGCTGCCAGCAAGAATGGAAAATTCAGCAGAGCGGGACTGGAGAATCCTAGCTGCAGGGGTGAGGTCGGAGAATCCCAGCCCCGGGGGGCGGGGTGGGGGAATCCCAGCCCCGGGGGGCGGGGTGGGAGAATCCCAGCTCCGGGGGTGAGGTGGGGGAACCCCAGCCCCGGGGGGCGGGGTGGGAGAATCCCAGCTCCGGGGGTGAGGTGGGAGAATCCCAGCCCCGGGGGGCGGGGTGGGAGAATCCCAGCTCCGGGGGTGAGGTGGGAGAATCCCAGCCCCGAAGGCGGGACTGGAGAATCCCAGCCCCGGGGGTGAGGTCGGAGAATCCCAGCCCTGGGGGGCGGGATGGGGGAATCCCAGCCCCGGGGGCGGGACTGGAGAATCCCAGCCCCGGGGGCGGGGTGGGGGAATCCCAGCCCCGGGGGCGGGACTGGAGAATCCCAGCCCCGGGGGCGAGACTGGAGAATCCCAGCCCTGGGGGGCGGGGTGGGAGAATCCCAGCCCCGGGGGGCGGGGTGGGAGAATCCCAGCCCCGGGGGCAGGACTGGAGAATCTTAGCTGCAGGGGGGAGGTCGGAGAATCCCAGCCTCGGGGTGGGAGAATCCCAGCCCCGGGGGGCGGGGTGGGAGAATCCCAGCCCTGGGGGCGGGGTGGGAGAATCCCAGCCCCGGGGGCGGGACTGGAGAATCCCAGCCCCGGGGGGCGGGGTGGGAGAATACCAGCCCCGAGGGCGGGACTGGAGAATCCCAGCCCCGGGGGGCGGGGTGGGAGAATACCAGCCCCGGGGGCGGGACTGGAGAATCCCAGCCCCGGGGGGCGGGACTGGAGAATCCCAGCCCCGGGGGGCGGGGTGGGAGAATCCCAGCCCCGGGGGGCAGGGTGGGGGAATCCCAGCCCCGGGGGCGGGACTGGAGAATCCCAGCCCCGGGGGCGAGGTGGGAGAATCCCAGCCCCAGGGGGGCGAGGTGGGAGAATTCTGGCCTTAGAGTCCACGAACACAGATCATTAAAATGTTGTGTTGAGTCAGTGCAAAATAAAATCCAAAAGGAATATTGGCTTTTATAACTAAGGGGTTAAAATATAAAACGGAGGCTTTGCTACATCTATACAAGCCTCTCATTCAACCACAACTGCGGTATATGGTGCACAGCTCTGTACGTCTCACCTTAGAAAGGATGTATTGTTCTCGAGACGAGCGCAGTGTAGATTCACCAGAATGTGATCATAGAATCCCTACAGTACAGGAAGAGGCCATTCAGCCCATAGAGACTGCACTGGCTCACTGACAGAGTCTCTTACCCAGGCCCTGACGCCCCCCCCCCCCACCCCCACCCCTGCCCAATCCCAGTAACCCCACACATGATGAGTGATACTTACAACCCAGAGTAGACACTTTGACTCCCGGGTTACGGCAAAGTACCCTGTGAAGCCAGAAACCAGCAGCAAGCCTCCAGCTGCCCACATAGCATAAATACCTAGAGAGAAGGTTGGAAATTGTCAATGTGAAACAGTGAAATACACTCTTCCCTGTGTTTGCTCGCACACCCCTTTCCCCTTCAGCCTGTCCATCCCACATCTATCTCTCCTTGCTCACCTTTCACGGTTGGGGGGATGCCAGCGTTGGGCTGGGGTGGGGCTCAGTAAGTAGTCTCACAACACCAGGTTAAAGTCCAACAGGTTTATTTGGTAGCACGAGCTTTCGGAGCGCTGCCCCTTCACCAGGTGAGTGCAATCGGTCATCGCTCACCTGGTGAGGGAGCAACACTCAGAAAGCTCATGCTATCAAATCATTTGTTGGGCTTTAACCTGGTGTGCTGGGACTACTTACTATTCGGTCTACCATTTATATAGATGATCTGGAGGAGGGGGCTGAGTGTAGGGTGACGAAATTTGCTGATGACACGAAGATGAGCGGAAAAGCAAATTGCGTGGAGGGTGCGGAAAGTCTGCAGAGGGATCTGGATAGGCTGAGCGAGTGGGCGAGGACCTGGCAGATGGAGTATAATGTTAACAAGTGTGAGGTTATCCACTTTGGCAGGAATAATAGTTGGAGAGATTATTATTTCAAAGGTGAAAAACTGCAGCAGGCTACGGTGCAGAGGGACCTCGGGGTCCTTATGCACGAGTCGCAAAAACCCAGTCTGCAGGTGCAGCAGGTGGTCAGGAAGGCGAATGGGATGCTGGCCTTCATAGCGAGGGGGATTGAATATAAAAGTAGGGAGGTCTTGCTGCAGCTGTATAGGGCATTGGTGAGGCCGCAGCTGGAATACTGTGTGCAGTTTTGGTCGCCGCACTTGCGCAAGGATATATTGGCCTTGGAGGGTGTGCAGAGGAGGTTTACTAGGCTGATACCGGAGATGAGGGGGTTGGACTATGAAGAGAGACTAAATAGATTGGGTCTGTACTCGTTGGAGTTTAGAAGGATGAGGGGGAATCTTACAGAGATGTATGAGATAATGAAGGGTTTGGATAGGGTAGAGGTAGAGAGATTCTTCCTGCTTAGAAAGGATAGTAGGACTAGAGGGCGCAGCCTCAAGATAAGGGGGGGGGGGCAGTTTAGATCAGAGTTGAGGAGGAACTTCTTCACTCAAAGGGTGGTGAATCTCTGGAATTCTCTGCCCGTTGAAGTGGTGGAAGCTGCCTCGCTAAATATATTTAAGTCATGGGTGGATAGATTTCTGATAGACAAGGGGATTAAGGGTTATGGGGAGAAAATGGTAAAGTGGAACTGATCCACTTCAGATCAGCCATGATCTTATTGAATGGCGGGGCAGGCTCGAAGGGCTAGATGGCCTACTCCTGCTCCTATTTCTTATGTTCTTATGTTCTTATTTTAGCCCATCTCACTTCACTGAAGCAACTCCAGTCTATAATTATGCGCCCCTTGGTGTGTTGTTCCTCCATGATTCTACCCCGCCCCCATACCCGTAGTGTTTAGAATAGCTCGCTGTTCTATCTCTTCCCTCCAGTCCTCCTCTGTTGTCCAGCTTCGGGGCTGCCCTCGATGGCCAATGGCGATGCCAGTGAATTTCCAGCTACGCCCTGTCTCCTGAACTGTCATCTCCAGCGAGGATTTCCCAGGCGGCACGATGGCACAGCGAGTTAACACTGCTATCTCACAGTGCCAGGGACCCAGGTTTGATTCCTGGCTTGGGTCACTGTCTGTGCGGAGTCTGCACGTTCTTCCCATGTCTGCGTGAGTTTCCTCCGGGTGCTCCGGTTTCCTCCCACAGTCCACAGATGTGTGTGTTAGGTGAATCGGCCGTGCTAGATTGTCCCTTAGTGTCAGTGAGATTAGCAGGGTAAATACATGGGGTTGCGGTGATAGTACTTGGGTGGGATTGTCGTAGGTTCATTCTCGATGGGCTGAATGGCTTCCTTCTGCATTGTAGGAATTCTATTCTACAAGGACACACCCTGGGTCATCTGTAATTCCTTCTACAGTTCCTTGGCAACATCAGCTGCAAACATGGACTGCATTCTGTCTGGATTCAGTCAGTTCTATCTCTGCACCGTTGCCTCAATTGCAGATTTGTGACCCCCCCCTCTACCCGTAACCCTCTCACCCTGATCCCCGCCCTTCCCCCCTCCCAACATAAGTCCAACAGCCCGGAATCTACCAATTGTGTCCCATCCGTCCGTCACAGTGTTACTGATCCAGGAGGACCTCTTCCCACCGTCCTCTCCATCTCACACCATCAGATAAAAAAAGAACAGAACGGTGGAAGAAAGGAACGAGTGAAAGGAGGAAAGAGAAACCAATGAAAGGCAGGAAGTAAGAGAGAAGGAGTGCAACAAAGAAAGAATGAAGAAGAAAGGAATGAGGAATAAGGGAGGGGGGAAAAGGAAGGAACAAAAGAACAAAGTAAGGACGAGAGAAAGGAAATCAATGAGAAGACAGGAAGAATTTTTTTTAAGCTTATTTATTAGTGTCATAAGTAGGCTTACATTAACACTGCAATGAAATGACTGTGAAATTCCCCTAGTTGCCACACTCCGGTGCCTGTTCGGGTCCACTGAGGGAGAATCTAGCATGGCCAATGCGCCCTAACCTGCACATCTTTCGGACTGTGGGAGGAAGCCGGAGCACCCGGAGGAAACCCACCCAGATACGGGGAGAAGGTGCAAACTCCACACAGACAGTGACCCGAGTCGGGAATTGAACCCGGGTCCCTGACGCTGTGAGGTGGCACTGCTAACCACTGTGCCAATGTGCCACTGGGCAGTGAGAGGCAGAAGTAAGGTAGGTTGAGGATTGATAGTAGGATTGACACACTGCATTCAGTCGCCCTGCTGAGGGCAAAGCAGTAATGAATCAATACAGATGGCGATTCCACAGCAATGTCTCTCCATCTGAGTTCTCAATGAGGACGGAGCTCAGTCTTACCCGGTTATTTCAGAATGTGTGTGGTTCTCCGAAAGCAGAACTTCAATGAGCAACAGCAGAGAGTTTCTCAAGGATCGTAAATCATTTCACTCTCTTCCTGGACTGGGTTTAATGTATCTCTGTCATCATTATGGGCGGCACGGGGGGGGGCACAGTGGTTAGCGTTGGTGCCTCACTGCGTCAGGGACCCGGGTTCAATTCCCGGCTCGGGTCACTGTCTGTGCGGAGTCTGCACGTTCTCCCCGTGTCTGCGTGGGTTTCCTCCGACTGCTCCGGTTTTCTCCCACAGTCCAAAAGACGTGCGAGTTAGGTTGGTTGGTCATGTTAAATTGCCCCTTAGTGTCGCAAGGATCGCTGCGTAAATGTGTGGGGTTACGGGAACGGGGCCTGGGTGGGATTGTGGTTGGTGCAGACTCGATGGGCTGAATGGTCTCCTCCTACACTGCAGGAATTTGCCATTAAACAAGGGAGGGATGCTACTTTGCAAGTTGTCACATACCCTCCATTATTACCACCAGACTCACTAACAACTTGGGAGCAATATTGTTCAGATATCTCTGGCGATGAAGTGATGGAGGGGCGAGTAGGGGTGTAATGGGATGGTCCATAGGGGCAGAAATAGGCCATTTGGCCCCTCTAGTTTGTTTTGCCATTCTATCCTGACTAATACCTTATTTCCATTTACTGATCTTTCCTCCGTAGCACTCCTGACTCCGGTGGGTCTCAGCTCACCTCCTGCTGAAACCATTCGTTAACCCCTCCACTCGACTCATCCGAAGTGCACTTGGCAACCTCTCACTTTCCAGCCTCTGTAAACTCACAGCCGCCCACACTCCTGTTCCTCATGTTGGAACTATCATCACGGTCTGTTGACAGGTCAGGCCAGGCCAAGGGGGGATTAGACAGGGGGAGGGTCGAGGCTCTGGAAAGGATCTGAAGACAAGGCTGAGAGTTTTAGAATTGAGGAGTTGCTGGGGCGGGAATCGATGGCGATGAACAAACAGCAGAGAGCCTGGGAGAAAAGCTCGCGTTTGGTAAAGGCTAGATAGAGTTCCAAAGTTAACTGCAGTGTAAGTTCCTTCAGTAACTCACCGATGATGAATTTCTCCCCGTGTTGACCAACTTCGTAAAGACTCTTTGTCCTTTCATCGAAACGAAACCAAAACGCCAGGAGCAAAATGATGAGACCCAGCAACTGGAGAGCAAGGAATAAAAGGATTATTCTCAACGCTAAATGTTTATCAGGAAGTGTGGCGCACATTAATATCATTATTGTTACTAAACCATCCGGTTCACTAATGTCCTTTAGGGAAGGAAATCTGCCAATGTTCTTCTGTTGAAATTAGGTACAGCTCTTGGGGCTAAGGGGATAAGGGGGAGGGGGGGGTGGGGGAAGTGGGGGGATCAGGATCTTGCATCAGCCATGATCAGGATGAATGGCAGAGCAGGCTCGAAGGGCCGGATGGCCTACTCCTGCTTCCAGTTTCTACGGGCGGGATTTAACGACCTCGCTCGGGCGAGATTGGAAATTCGCGTCGTCCGCCTCTCGCTCGCTCCGAATCTGTGGTGGGTGGGGCAGTAGAATTCCGGCCTCTGTTTCTATGCCCTTACCTGCTCTGATCTACATATCCAGGCCCTCAGCCCCCTGAGTGAGCCACTCAGTTGTCTACATGGAGTACTCTGGTTCAAGATGCCGCCTAATCATTGCCTCCTCAAGGGCAATCAGTGCTGGGTAGACTCTCACAGTCCACTAATGACTGAATAAGAGGAAGAGTGGATGATCAGACAAGCCATTCTGGCAGAGGAATTGTCCTCTCCTCCCTCACCTCGATATTGTGGAAATGGATGCTGGCCTTCATAGCGAGGGGGATTGAATATAAAAGTAGGGAGGTCTTGCTGCAGCTGTATAGGGCATTGGTGAGGCCGCAGCTGGAGTACTGTGTGCAGTTTTGGGCGCCGCACCTGCGCAAGGATATTTTGGCCCTGGAGGGAGTGCAGAGGAGGTTTACTAGGCTGATACTGAAGTTGAGGGGATTGAGCTATAAGGAGAGGCTGATTAAACTAGGCTTGTACTCGTTAGAGTTTAGAAGAATGAGGGGAGATCTCATTGAGATGTATAAGATGATGAATGGGATGGATAGGATAGAGGTGGAGAGACTCTTCCCGCTCAAAAAAGACAGTAGGACTAGGGGGCACAGCCTCAAGATAAAGGGGAGGCGGTTTAGAACAGAGTTGAGGAGGAACTTCTTCACTCAAAGGGTGGTGAATCTCTAGAATTCTCTGCCCGTTGAAGTGGTGGAGGCTGCCTCGCTAAATATTTTTAAGGAACGGGTTGATGGGTTTTTGATAAGAGAAGGGATTAAGGGTTATGGGGAGAGGGCGGGAAGGTGGAACTGAGCCACGACAGATCAGCCATGATCTTATTGAATGGCGGGGCAGGCTCGAAGGGCTAGTTGGCCTACTCCTGCTCCTATTTCTTATGTTCTTATGTTCTTATGTTTTATCTAAGCTTCATTATAAGGTGCGGACTGAAATCTATCAGCTCAGGGAAGGAAGGAACATTGCTATTACACCTTCCCTGGCTTTCCAACATGTTCTAATGCACTTTACAACCCAATCAGGGTGACATCACTACAGCAAATACAGGAACCAATTTGCACACAGCAAGATCCCACAGTGTGATAACAATCGGTTCATGGTTAATGATGGGCAGCACAATGGTACAGTGTTTAGCACTGCCACCTCACAGCTCCGGGGACCTGGGTTCAATTCCCAGCTCGGGTCACTGCCTATGTGGAGTTTGCACAAACTCCCCTGTGTCTGCTTGGGTTTCCTCCGGGTGCTCCGGTTTCCTTCCAAAGCCCAAAGATGTGTGGGTCAGGCTGATTGGCAGTGCTAAACTGCCCCTTAGTGTCCTGGGATGCGTAGGTTAGAGGGATTAGTGAGGTAAATATGTGGGATTACAGGGATAGGGCCTGGTGTGGGATTGTTATCAGTGTAGACTCTATGGGCTGAATGGCCTCCTTCTGCACTGTGGGAATTCCATGATTCTATGTTAGTTGAGGGATGAATATTGATATGAAGATCAGGAAAACTCCCCCTGCTGTTCAGGAAAATAGCACTGTGGGGATTTTCTTCATGTTACACTTTGAGGTGTTGGTACCTATGGCAATGCGGCACCCTCTTGGTGCTGCACTTCCCATGCCAGTCCATATTCTGCGGCTAAATCTTTGGAAGGGAACTTGGACTCACAAATTTCTGACTCAGGAGTCAAACTGCTGGCCAAAGAGTTTTGACTGATGGCTCTAAAACACCAGCCTGATAGGCTGCATGGAACCATAGAACCCCTACAGTGCAGAAGGGGGACACTCAGCCCATTGAGTTTGCATGAACTTCCCTGCTCTGTCCCATAACCCCACACTTTTACCATGGTTAATCCCCCTAACCTACACACTTTTGAACACTAAGGGGTAATTTAGCATGGCCAATTCACTTAACCTGCACATCTTTGGATACGAAGGGGCAATTAACCTAACTTGCATATCTTTGGACACCAAGGGGCAATTTAGCATGGTCAATATCCCTAACCTACACATCTTTGGACACTGATGGCCAATTTAACATGGCCAATCCACCTAACCTGCACATGTTTGGACTTGAAGAGGAAACCAGAGCACCGGGGAGTGAATTATGTAGATTGTGGGAGATGGTTAAAATGGGAAACATTGTAAAACCCCTCACCCTCCACATGCTCCCCATGCCTTACCTATGGCATCCCCTGTTTCCTCATATCCCACATGGACCCTCATACACTGCCTATGCCCATCCCTCATACCCTCCTATTGCCCTGTGAAGTCCTTACGCCAAAATAGTCCATCATTTGCCCTCACAACCAAGTCACCCAATATTCACCATGAGCAGATGTCAGGACCATGCAGAGATTAAATAAAGTTATTAATTGATGAATTATTGATGAATTTATTCTTTCTAAAAAAATCCATTCACTATATTTAAATCCCTTATAGAAATAAGCATTAGTACCAATATTAAAGCGTCTACAACCTCTTGGAGTTGTCAACAAACCACAAACTCAAGGCACCCTACTGTGAAAGTAAGAAGTTGTCAGTTCAGTCTTTCAGTACTAATCCTGTAATAATATCCTGCAAACTATCTCAACAGAGTGAAATAGGAAGGCGAATGGGATGCTGGCCTTCATAGCGAGGGGGATTGAATATAAAAGTAGGGAGGTCTTGCTGTAGCTGTATAGGGCATTGGTGAGGCTGCAGCTGGAGTACTGTGTGCAGTTTTGGGCGCCGCACCTGCGCAAGGATATTTTAGCCCTGGAGGGAGTGCAGAGGAGGTTTACTCGGCTGATACCGGAGTTGAGGGGATTGAGCTATGAGGAGAGGCTGAATAAACTAGGCTTGTACTCGTTAGAGTTTAGAAGAATGAGGGGAGATCTCATTGAGACGTATAAGATGATGAATGGGATGGATAGGATAGAGGTGGAGAGACTCTTCCCGCTCAAAAAAGACAGTAGGACTAGGGGGCACAGCCTCAAGATAAAGGGGGGGCGTTTTAGAACGGAGTTGAGGAGGAACTTCTTCACTCAAAGGGTGGTGAATCTCTGGAATTCTCTGCCCGTTGAAGTGGTGAAGGCTGCCTCGCTAAATATTTTCAAGAAGCAGGTTGATGGGTTTTTGATAAGAGAAGGGATTAAGGGTTATGGGGAGAGGGCGGGAATGTGGAACTGAGCCACGACAGATCAGCCATGATCTTATTGAATGGCGGAGCAGGCTCAAGGGGCTAGATGGCCTACTCCTGCTCCTATTTCTTATGTTCTTATCTCCCACAAAACCCGTCCACACAAACCCATAACAGATGTGGGTACTTTTTTAAATTCATTTGTGGGACATGGGCGTTACTGGCTGGGCCAGCATTTATTGCCCATCCCTAGTTGCCCAGGGGCAATTGAGAATCAACCACATCGCTGTGGCTCTGGAGTCACATGTAGGCCAGACCAGGTAAGGACGGCAGATTTCCCTCCCTAAAGGACATTGGTGAACCAGATGGATTTTTCCTGACAATAGTTTCACGGTCTTCAGTAGATTCTTAATTCCAGATATTTTTTATTGAATTCTAATTCCACCATCTGCCGGGGCGGGATTCGAACCCAGGTCCCCAGAACATTGGTTGAGTTTCTGGATTAATAGTCTGGTGATAATATCGCTCGGCCGCTGACTCCCCTCGTAGAAATTGGGAAATGAGAACGTGCACCCAGAACAGACCAGACAACATGTACCAACTCCATTTCCATTCACAAATACGATGAAGAGACAGCACAGCGATACGCTACCACTGAGAAAATCATCTGCCTCAGTCAGCTGAATGTGAGAAGGGTTGCTGTTGTTCAAAGTTTACACCAGCCGTTAGAAAGGGAGATCCCACTGAGTACTGTTTTCATCCGCATTGTAAGATGCACAAAAAAAAAATCTGGGTTTCAGAAACATACATTTTTTTGACCGTTTTGGATTCCTTCCAAAAATGAGATGCCCCGTTGGAAATTTGATAAAAAAGGAAATTGACCTCGATAAAAATTATTAACCGCACAATGGATAACACCAAAGAAAGAACCAACAGACTTAAAAACAGCCCGGGATCAACAATGATCTTATTGTGACCAATATTCAAGTCAGGAATGCTTGTAGAGTTGAAACTCAATTTGACAAACAGGCGCGCTCACACACTCAACCAGCAAAGCAGCAGAAAGTCCAACTTACTGAGAATAAGAGGTTGAGGACAATGAGGCAATATTTGATGCATCTTGCCTGAAACACCACCATTCTGGCGATCTTTTCCAGCAGGCTGTTCTCACTCTGTGTTGTTTTGGTTCAGGACGTTATCAGCACAAAGTGAGTGGCACGCTGCTTTTTAAAATCAGCCGAGCAGACGACTTCCTGTCCACCCAGTGAGTCATTGCAAGACGCATGTACCTCCCAGCTCAGCGGTCACTACGATCCCGAAAGATCAGAAAACCACAACAGTGGAAAGCTAACAGAGACAGCCTTCCACAAAATTAGTCCCTCTCCAGTGGATTATGCGTAGGATTCCTTTCATAATTTTAGGCAGCTGATTAAGAGGGTTTTTCTTAAATCGGAGCAGAGAGAGTTTATGGTGTAGATGTAGAAGCGAGGGCAATGAGCCAAAGAGGGCAAAACTCAGTAACCACCGAGAATCGTTGCAGGGGTCACAACTGACAAGAAACCAACATCCTTTACTGCTAAATTAGACAGTGTGCAAATTTCATCTCAATTTCACCCTCAACTTTCATGTGGCGCCTTAGTGAATGCTTTTTGTAAATCTGAATGCACGACGTCTACTCGTTCCCTTTATCCACCCTGTACCCTCCAATAAGCGCAGCAAACACGATTTCCCTTTCACAAAACCATGTTGGCCCTGCTTGACTGCCACACGTGGCTACCCCTCAACTTGCTTTGATGTATTATTGTCATATGTATTGGTATACAGTGAGCAGTATTGTCTCCCACATGCTATACAGGCAAAGCATGCAGTTCACAGAGAAGGGAAGGACAAGGTGCAGAATATTGATGTCCACTCGGAGTGGGGGTGTGGTTCTTGAGTTTCTGCCATGGGACTTTGCGTGACTGAACGGACTCAATCGCGAACCCCGGATCTCTGGGCACTTAGAACCATAGAACCCTACAGTGCAGAAACAGGCCCTTCGGCCCATCGAGTCTGCACCGAACACAATCCCACCCAGACCCTATCCCCACACATTTACCTGCTAATCCCTCTAACCTACACATTCCAGGACACTAAGGGGCAAATTTTAGCATAGCCAATGAACCTAACCCGCACATCTTTGGACTGTGGGAGGAAACCGGAGCACCCGGAGAAAACCCACGCAGACACGAGGAGAATGTGCAAACTCCACACAGGCAGTGACCCGAGCCGGGAATCGAACCCAGGACCCTAGAACTGTGAAGCAGCAGTGCTAACCACTGTGCTACCGTGCCGCCCCACTAGAACTTCCTGTGGGCTGGAGGGAGCCAGCGTATAGGATTTCCTTCCTTTTCTCTCCTTCTCTGCCACCGTTCTGCCCATCATTTAGGTGTTGTGATTGGAAGCCTGATGCTGCTTGATGGACAAGTTGAAACTTTGTCCGCCAGCCCCTCCCAGTCATTAAAGTTTTTAAAGTAAAAGATTGTCTTTAAAGTTTATTTATTCATTCGCAAGTAAGTCTCACATTAACGCTGCAATGAAGCTACTGTGAAATTCCCCTAGTCACCGCACTCCGGCGCCTGTCCAGGTCGATGCACTTAACCAGCGGGTCTTTCAGATTGTAGGAGGAAACTGGAGCACCTGGAGGAAACCCATGCAGACATGGGGAGGATGTGCAGACTCAACGCAAACAGTAACCCAAGCTGGGAATCGAACCCGGGTCCCTGGCACTGTGAGGCAAGCAGTGCTAATCACTGTGCCACCCCAGTCATTAATCATTAGTTCACTCTCGTACTCAATGTTTCTCCTCTTGCTCAATCTCTTTGTCCTCCTTTGCTGATCAGTGAACCTCTCTCAATCCTCAGCCTGGCTGTTATTTCTGGTGTGCTTTCACAACTTATAACAAACATCCCAAAGCACTGGGGGAACACCATGAGTAGTGACTTCACAGATCACGTGGCAAGAAAAACAGTCCAGCTTTCTCTCACAAGCCAACTTGGGTGGCACAGCGGTTAGCACTGCTGCCCCCGCAGTGCCAGGGACCCGGGTTCGATTCCCAGCTTGGGTCACTGTCTGTGCAGAGTCCACATGTTCTCACCATGTCTGCGTGGGTTTCCTCTGGTTTTCTCCCACAGTCCAAAAAACGTGCTTGTTAGGTGCAACGGTCGTGCTAAATTCTCCCCCCGTGTACCTAAACAGGGGCTGGAGTGTGGCGACTAGGGGATTTCTACAGTAATTTCATTGCAGTGTTAATGTAAGCCCCTACTTGTAACACTAATAAATAAACTTTAAATCACTGAGGCAGTAATCGCTCCGAAGCAGTAATGCTGGGCAGAATATAAACTTTATTTATTACTTATTAGTCACAAGTAAGGCTCACATTAACACAGCAATGAAGTTACTGTGAAACTCCCCTAGTCGCCACATTCTGGTGCCTGTTTGGGTCAATGCACCCTAACCAACACATCTTTCAGACTGTGGGAGGAAACCGGAGCACCTGGAGGAAACCCACACAGACATGGGGAGAACGTGCAGACTCCACACAGACAGTGACCCAAGCCAGGAATCAAACCCGGGTCCCTGGCGCCGTGAGGCAGCAGTGCTAACCCACTGTGCCACCCATATGTGTCGCTCATATACCCAACATCAGATTCCCAGAGCAACTTCTCTATTCAGGCTTTGATCGTGGCAAGAAATTTCCAGGAGGACAACAGGAATGCTTTAGGACGTCCTCAAACATCCCTGACGATGGAAAACAGCCTTGCTGCCTCTGGATTGTGACCAAAATAGAGCAGCCTCATTCAGGAAGGTAGCGACAGATCAGCCATGATCTTATTGAATGGCGGGGCAGGCTCGAAGGGCTGGATGGCCTACTCCTGCCCCTATTTCTTATGTTCTTATGTTCAAACTCATCGAGAACCTTCATCAGGAGCACACAGAGGTGACAATAAGGTACCAGACGCAGCGCACAAATCTACAAATAACTCATGCAACCAACCCTACCAGGAGCACTGACCCACATGTGGCAGAGCATGTGGATCCGCATTGGATTCACCAGGCATTTCTGGAGTGGAACCAGGTTATTCCCAATCCCAAGGGATGGCCTAAGAAGAAAAACAACAAATAGCCCTTGTTTCACACTCGTCACCCTCCCTTGATTTCTCCCCTTCCCCGCAATTCCCGTCTCCCCCAATATCAACTGGGGTCAACATCCTGGAGCTCCCTCCCTAACAGCACAATGGGTGGACCTACACCACACTGGATTGTAACAGTTCAAGAAGACAGCTCACCACCAACATCTCAAAGGCACTTAAGGGAGGGCAATAAATGCTGGTCTAGCCAGTGATGCTCACCTACTGTGAAAGAATTAAAAAAAGCTGAGTCCATCCCCCACTAATCACTCCCCCTTTGGATCCCTTCCCTCTTTCATAATTGCTGCACCCACTATCACGATCGTCCGTCGTCCCATAACCACTTCCCTTTCTCCCAGCATTAGCAGGTGGGATGGGGTCGGAACTGATGCTACAGGGACGGAGCGGCCTGGGTTAGTGATGGAGATGATGGGGAACGGACTCGGAGATTCAGCCTGGGATCAGACAGGACACCGGGATTCTGGTTTAACCCTGTGCGGTGGCCAAGGAGAAGGATGGAATTGGTGGTGACGGACATCATTCACAGGGAGGGTCAAGTCATTAGCCTTGGTTTCATGAGTGGTTTTGTCACTTCAGCAACAATAATCTCTCCCTCAGCAAAACGAAGGAGATTGACATCAACTTCAGGGAGTGTGAAGGAGAACATGGTCCTGTCTACGTCCATGGAGATGAAGTAGAAATGGTCGAGAGCTTCAGGTTTTTATGTGTCCAGGTCACCAACAATCTGTCCTGGTCCCTTCATGTCAGCCCTATTGTTAAGAAAGCCCACCAACATCTCTACTTTCTCAGAAAACTAAGGAAATTTGGTATATCCACTATAACTCTCACCAATGTTTACAGATGTACCGTAGAAAGCATTCTTTCTGGTTGTATCACAGTTTGGTCTGGGCTCCTGCTCTGCCCAAGATCGCAAGGAACTACAGAAGGTTGTGAAAGTAGCCCAGTCCATCACTCAAACCAGCCTCCCATTCATTGACTTTGTCTACACTTCCTGCTGCCTCAGTAAAGCAGCCAGCATAATTAAGGATCCCAAGCACCCCTAACATACTCACTTCCACCTTCTTCCATCGGGAAAAAGGAACTAAAGTCTGAGGTCACGTACCAACCAACTCAAGAACAGCTTCTTCCCTGCTGCTATCAGACTTTTGAATGGACCTACCTCGCATTAAGTTGATCTTTCTCTGCACCCTCGCTCTGGCTGTAACACTACATTGTGCACCCTCTCCTTTCCTTCTCTAAGAATGGTATGCTTTGACTGTATAGCGTGCGAGAAACAATGCTTTTCACTGTATGTTAATACTTGTGACAATAAAAAATCAAGTGGAAACTGAGAGTTCAAACCCCAGTCCAGAAACCTGATGAAAAACTCCAGGCTGAAATTCCTACATCAGCACTGTGGGAGTGCTGCAGTGTTGGAGGTGCCACTTTTCTGGACACATGGTTAACTGTCTGGATGGATGTATTTTGAGGAAGAGCAGAGGGGGAATTCTCTTCAGTGTCCTGCCCAATACTTATCCCTCAACCAACATCTCCAAAATAATGGTCAGGGGCACATTGCTGTTTGTGGGATCTTGCTGTGCAGAAATTGGCTGTCCTGTTTCCTGCATTACAACCCTGACTATTTATCAACAAACTGCTGCATCGACTGGAAAGTGCTTCCAGATATCCAGAGGTTGTGGAAAGCGTGGTTAAAATCCTTCTGCTGTTTTTTGGGGATTGCTGAATCGGTCCCCACAGTGTCGATTTGGAGGAAACATAACTCAGTTTGGTCTGGGCGCCAAGCAGGAAGACTAATAATGCAGGCTGAGTGCAGAGGGTGCAGAGGTCGTCGAGGGGTAGGACAGAGTGTCGTTTGGAAACTAACATCCTGTCTCCAACTGGCTCCATTGAAATCAAATCACTGGAGTCCACTGGGGAGATAAGGATGAAGAGGCCAGAAGATAAAACCTTGGACGGAAACTTCGAAAGTTACAATGCCAAAAGCTTAACTCATTATATTTAACACAAACAATAATAAACAGAAAGGAAGGTGCAATAACTCCACGGAGGTGAAATTCCTGTCACCAAGTTACTTTATTTATACCGTACATCTGTACACAGCCTGCTCTCCAGTTGCTCCCTGCTGAATGCAGGCAGAGAGTCTGACACACCTGCTTTAAAATAGGGAGCATGAGGCTCCCTGATTTAACTATCAACTATCATCAGGTAGCTTTTTTCATTGTCCAATCAAATTAAACCAGATCACCTGGTAGATCACCTACCAGATCCACTTTGGTAGGAGGAATGGTAGGAAGGACTATTACTTACGGGGCGAAAAACTGCAGCAGGCGACGGTGCAGAGGGACCTCGGGGTCCTTGTGCATGAGTCGCAAAAACCCAGCTTGCAGGTGCAGCAGGTGGTCAGGAAGGCGAATGGGATGCTGGCCTTCATAGCGAGGGGGATTGAATATAAAAGTAGGGAGGTCTTGCTGCAGCTGTATAGGGCATTGGTGAGGCCGCAGCTGGAGTACTGTGTGCAGTTTTGGGCGCCACACCTGCGCAAGGATATTTTGGCCCTGGAGGGAGTGCAGAGGAGGTTTACTCGGCTGATACCGGAGTTGAGGGGATTGAGCTATGAGGAGAGGCTGAATAAACTAGGCTTGTACTCGTTAGAGTTTAGAAGAATGAGGGGAGATCTCATTGAGACGTATAAGATGATGAATGGGATGGATAGGATAGAGGTGGAGAGACTCTTCCCGCTCAAAAAAGACAGTAGGACTAGGGGGCACAGCCTCAAGATAAAGGGGGGGGTGGTTTAGAACAGAGTTGAGGAGGAACTTCTTCACTCAAAGGGTGGTGAATCTCTGGAATTCTCTGCCCGTTGAAGTGGTGGAGGCTGCCTCGCTAAATATTTTTAAGAAACGGGTTGATGGGTTTTTGATAAGAGAAGGGATTAAGGGTTATGGGGAAAGGGCGGGAAGGTGGAGCTGAGTCACGACAGATCAGCCATGATCTTATTGAATGGCGGGGCAGGCTCGAAGGGACAGATGGCCTACTCCTGCTCCTATTTCTTATGTTCTTATGTTACCTGGAAGTTACACACTATTTTGGAAGTTTCCCTCCAAGTTACACACTATTCTGACTCGGACGCTGTTCCTTCACTGTCGCTGGGTCAAAATCCTGGAACTACCTCCAGGGTGTACCTACAGATCACAGGCTGCAGTGGCTCCAGATGGCAGCTCACCATCACCTTCTCAAGGTCAACTATGGGCAATAAATGCTGTTTTTGCTAGCGTTGTCGATATCCCATGAATGAGTCAAAAAATCTGGTGTCCCCCGAGGGCCGTGTACACCAATGGGGAGGATTTTTTACGGAACTGGCTCTGTGCAAACTGTAACTGGCGACCTCTTCCATATTATTAGAATCATAGAGGTTTACAGCATGGAAACAGGCCCTTCGGCCCAACTTGTCCATGCCACCCTTTTTTTTGAAACCCATAAGCTAATCCCAATTGCCCACATTTGGCCCATATCCCTCTATACCCATCTTACCCATGTAATTGTCGAAATGCTTTTTAAAGGACAAAATTGTACCCACCTCTACTACGGTCTCTGGCAGCTTGTTCCAGACGCTCACCACCCTTTGTGTGAGAAAATTGCCCCTCTGGACACTTTCATTTCTCTCCATCTCACCTTCAACTTATGCCCTCTAGTTTTAGACTCCCCTATCTTTGGAAATTGACCATCTGGCTGATCTACGGCCCTCATTATTTTATAGACCTCTATAAGATCACCCCTCAGCCTCCTACGCTCCAGAGAAAAAAGTCCCAGTCTATCCAGACTCTCCTTATAACTCAATCCATCAAGTCCCGGTAGCATCCTAGTAAATCTTTTCTGCGCTCTTTCTAGTGCATTCTGTCCACTGTTCTTTGGAGGGTCAGTCGCTAACGCAAGGGTTTGATGCCCATACAGGAAGGATGTAGAGGCTTTGGAGAGGGTGCAGAGGAGGTTTACCAGGATGTTGCCTGGTATGGAGGGGAGATCCTATGAGGAGAGACTGAGAGATTTGGGGTTGTTTTCGCTGGAAAGAAGGCGGCTAAGAGGGGATCTCATTGAAACATATAAGATGATTAGAGGTTTAGACAGGGTAGATAGTGATAGCCTTTTTCCTAGGATGGAGAAAGCTAGCACGAGGGGGCACGATTTTAAATTAAGGGGGGGTAGTTATAGGACAGATGTCAGGGGTAGGTTCTTTACCCAGAGGGTGGTGAGGGACTGGAATGCCCTGCCAGCTGCAGTTGTAAATGCGCCTAGTTTGGGGGCGTTTAAGAGATCTGTGGATAGGTTTATGGATGAAAAGGGATTGGTTTAGGCTAGTGGGTCATTGTTTTGTAACTGGTTGGCGCAACATCGTGGGCCGAAGGGCCTGTTCTGCGCTGTAATGTTCTATGTTCTATGTTCTAACTTGTTTCTCCAGCGATTTCCCAGGGTTCAAGAGACTACTGACCATCTCCTGCTGCCTCATCCCATTCTCAAACCAAGAATTTCATTGTATCGGCGCTGGGCAGTGTCCTGAACTCGCTAAACATTCGGCCAGTTTGCAACTGCTGGCACCAAATCCTTCTTGTGACTGCCAGGCACACTGCCAACTAGCTGCTCAGAATTGCACTTTGCCAGTTCAACATTCCTGCTCATTCTCAAAACAATGCCTAAGTGTTGCACAGGGTCCTTGGAGACAAAGGCTGGCATTTTAAAGGTTTTGGGCGTAGCGTACACAAGTAGAAACAAAAAACATAGCAGCAATCTTTAATCATCTGATTGAAAAGAAGTTATGTTCTTCTCACGCCAAGTGGCGCAATTTGTTGGAATTGTTCCACTGTCTCATTCCACTATTAGCTGGTGATGTCTTTCTAAGAAAAAGTTTTGTACAATGCAGGGGAAAAGGAACTATCACTCATCTGTCTGATCCGATGAGGAATGGTGTCTCTTTACAAAGATGAGCAAGCTAGATGGATTGGCCATGCCAGATTGCCTTTTAGTGTCCCAGGATGTGTAGGTTAGGTGAATTGGCCATGCTAAATTGCATCTCAGTGTCCAAAAATATGCAGATTAGGTGAATTGGCCATGCTAAATTGCATCTCAGTGTCCAAAAATATGCAGATTAGGTGAATTGGCCATGCTAAATTGCCCCTTAATGCCCAAAGATATGCAGGTTAGGTGGATTGGCCATGTTAAATTGCCCCTTAGTGCCCAAAGATGTGCAGGTTAGGCAGATAAGAACATAAGAAATAGGAGCAGGAGTAGGCCATCTAGCCCTTCGAGCCTGCCCCGTCATTCAATAAGATCATGGCTGATCTGAAGTGGATCAGTTCCACTTTCCTGCTTTCCCCCCATAACCCTGAATTCCCCTGTCTAACAGTAACCTATCTACCCGTGACTTAAATATATTCAGTGAGGCAGCCTCCACCACTTCAACGGGCAGAGAATTCCAGAGATTCACCACCCTTTGAGTGAAGAGTGAAGATTGGCCATGCTAAATTGCCTTTTAGTGTCCCACGATGTGTAGGTTAGGTTGGTTGGCTGCGCTAAGTGGAATCCTTACAGTGCAGAAAGAGGCCATTCAACCCATCAAGTCTACACTGACCTGCTGAGTTCCACAGCAAGAAGTCTCACAACACCAGGTTAAAGTTCAACAGGTTTATTTGGTAGCAAAATCCACTGGCTTACAGAGTGCTGCTCCTTCGTCAGGTGAGTGGGAGATCTACCCAGGCTCTCTCCTCCTAACCCCTCTCACCTAATACACACCTTTGGACTGTGAGAGGAAACCGGAGCACCTGGAGGAAACCTATGCAGACACGGGGAGGATGTGCAGACTCCACACAAACAGTGACTGGAGGCTGGAATCGAACCCGGGTTCCTGGTGCGATGAGGCAGCAGTGCTAACCACTCTGCCAGCGTGCTACCCCATTGCCGATACTTTTCAGGCTCATAAATAAAAGTCTCTTTCTCTATGGATCTGTACTTTTTTATTTATTCGTTCAATTCCTTTGTGAAAGTTTCTTATAGAATCTGCTTCCACCTCCCCTTACAGGCACCCCACTCCAGATCACAACAACTCACTGCGTAAAAAAAATCATTTCTCCTTTCATTCCTGTGTGAAGATCTTAAAATCTGTTTCCTCCAGATATCAAACCTCTTGTTACTGGAAATACATTCTCATTACTTACTTCATTCAAACTCCACATTAATTTAATCTCCCCTTAACCCTTCCTGCTCCAGGGAAAGCACCTCCAGCTTCTCAAAGCTCTCGATACAACTCATGTCCCTCATCCATCCCGGGATTCTCTCAACCGGAATACCGTGTGCGTTTTTGGTCATCGGTTGGACTAAAACCTGGTGTTGTCAGACTTTTTACTGTACCTAAGAATGGGCATACTTGCTGTAGAGGGAGTGCAGTGGAGGTTCGCTAGGCTGTTGGAGGGACTGGCCTCTGAGGAAGGATTACAGAGAAAAAAGAATAACACAGCACAGGAACAAAGAACAAAGAACAAAAACAGCCCGGGAAACGGGCCCTTCGGCCCAACGAGCCCGCGCCGCCATCTTAACACCACCAGTACCCCCCTCCACCCATGACCCTTGCCTAATGTTTCATGGCCATCCCTGAAAGTTGGGAATCAAGTAGATAAGGTTGTTAAGAAGGCATACGGTCTCTCGGCGTTTATTGGTAGGGGGATTGAATTTAGGAGTCGCAGCGTCATGATGCAACTGTACACAACTCTGGTGCGGCCGCACTTGGAGTACTGTGTGCAGTTCTGGTCCCCACATTACAGGAAGGATGTGGAGGCTTTGGAGAGGGTGCAGAGGAGGTTTACCAGGATGTTGCCTGGTATGGTGGGGAGGTCCTATGAGGAGAGACTGAGAGATTTGGGGTTGTTTTCGCTGGAAAGAAGGCAGCTAAGAGGGGACCTCATTGAAGCATATAAGATGATTAGAGGTTTAGACAGGGTAGATAGTGATAGCCTTTTTCCTAGGATGGAGAAAGCTAGCACGAGGGGGCATGGCTTTAAATTAAGGGGGGGTAGTTATAGGACTGATGTCAGGGGTAGGTTCTTTACCCAGAGGGTGGTGAGGGACTGGAATGCCCTGCCAGCTGCAGTTGTAAATGCACCTAGTTTGGGGGCGTTTAAGAGATCTGTGGATAGGTTTATGGACGAAAAGGGATTGGTTTAGGCTAGTGGGTCATTGTTTTGTAACTGGTCGGCGCAACATCGTGGGCCGAAGGGCCTGTTCTGCGCTGTAATGTTCTATGTTCTATCCACATTGAGGGAAACTAATTTAGGGACAATTTATTACTGCCAATCAGCCTAACAGCACATCTTTGGGGTGTGGGAGGCCCTTCAAGTCTGCGCCTATCATGTTGTCCTATCTAGACCAACCACTAATGTCCCTCTATTCCCCGTGTGTTCACATGTCTATCCAGATAAGGTGTGAATGTCACTAACGTAACTGCCTCAACCACCTCACTTGGCAGTGCATTCCAGACCCCCACCACCCTCTGTGTAAAAACCTTCCCTGCACATCTCCACTGAACCTCTCCCCCTCTTACCTTGAACTTGTGACTCTTGTAATTATCCACACCCCTCATAATTTATAAACTTCTATCAGGTTGCTCCTCAGCCTCCGTCTTTCCAGGGAGAACAATCCCAGTTTATTCAATCTCTCCTCATAGCTAATACCCTCCATACCAGGCAACATCCTGGTAAACCTTTTCTGCACCCTCTCCCAAGCCACCCTGTCCTTCTGGTAGTGCGGCGACCAGAATTGGACGCAGTATTCCAAATGTGGCCTAACCAACGTTTTATAGAATTGTAATGTGAATTGATTTGACTGGGTTTTAACTCATGAGAGTTTAGAAGATGAGAGGAGGTCTGATTGATCAGGGCGGGATAGACTAGATGCAGGGAGGATGTGTTCCCTGGTTGGGGAACCTAGAACCAGGGTCACAGTCTCAGGATAAGGGATAGACCATTTAGGACTGAGATGCAGAAAAAAGTCTTCACTCAGAGGGTGGTGAACCTCTATCTTCTCTTGGAGGCCGCATCACAATGTATTCAAGAAAACCTTTTTGGTTTTAATGACACTGAAGGATATGAGGAAAAAGCGGGAAAATGGCACTGGGATAGAGGATCAGTTATGGATGGTGGAGCAGGTTCCACAGGCATCCTCCTGTTCCTGGTTTCTATGCTTTCAATCTCTACACACTCTCCTTCCTTCATTACTCCAGGGAAACTGTTGCGCAGAAACCAAATTGTTTGAATAGAATCATAGAATCCCTACAGCGGGAAAGGAGGCCATTTGGCCCATCAAGTCTGCACCAACCACAATCCCATCCAGCCCCTATCCCTGTAACCCCATGTGTTGACCCCAGCTAGCCCCCTGACACAAAGGGGCAATTTATCATGGCCAATCCACCTAACCCGCACATCTTTGGGAGTGTGGGAGGAAACCAGAGCACCCGGAGGAAACACATGCAGACAGGGGGAGAATGTGCAGACCCCACCCACACAGTCACCCAAGGCTGGAATTGAACCTGGGTAGAATAGGTGTAGGGTGATGCGGCGGCGCGGGCTCGTTGGGCCGAAGGGCCTGTTTCCCGTGCTGGGTTGTTCTTTGTTCCATCTGCATATTGATTGGTCGACCCATGTTGGACGCGGTGGGCTTGAGGAGGAGATCTTGGAATGCTGCCGGGATAGTTTCCTTGAACAGTGTGTGTTGGAGCCGACGAGGGAGCGAGCTATCTTGGATCTGGTGCTATATAATGAGGTGGGTAGAATTAGGGACCTTGCGGTGAAGGATCCTCTTGGGGAGGGTGATCATTGTATGGTGGAGTTTCTGGTGCAGATGGAGGAGGAGAAAGTGGATTTCCGGACACACGTCCTTTGATTGAACAGAGGGGAGTACGGTAGGGTGAGAGAAGAATTGGCGAATGTGGACTGGGGAGCACATTGGAAGATAGGTCTGTTGAGGAGCAGTGGAGGATCTTTAAGGAGATCTTTCTTGGTGCTCAGCAGAAATTTATTCCGATGGTCAAAAAGGACCGTAGGAGGAGAGGTAATAAACCGTGGATAACGAAGGAGGTGAAGGAAAGTGTTAAATTAAAAGCAGAGGCGTTTAGAGTAGCTAAGAGTAGTGGGCGAGAAGAGGATTGGGAGAGGTTTAAATGTCAACAAAGATTGACAAAGAAATTAATAAAGAAGGGTCAGAGAAACTATGAGGCTGGGCTAGCACTTAATATAAAAAAGGATAGCAAGAGTTTTTATAAATATATAAAAAGGAAGAGGCTGGCTAGCGTGAACGTTGGTCCTTTAGAGGATGAGAAAGGGGAGCTAGTGGTAGGGGATGGGGATATGGCTAAGGTCTTGAATAACTTTTTTGTTTCTGTCTTCACGGAGGAGGACGTGAATAATTTGCCGGGTATTAGCGATGGAAAGGTAGTAGGACTGGAGGGTCTCGATGACATTACTGTTACTGGAGAGGTGGTGCTCGACAGACTGGAGGGGCTGATTGTGGACAAGTCCCCAGGACTGGATGGAATGCACCCGAGGGTTCTGAAAAAAATGGCGGAGGTTATAGTGGATGCATTGGTGGTTATTTTCCAGACGTCGCTGGATTCTGGGGAAGTGCCGGAAGATTGGAAAACGGCTAATGTTACACTGTTGTTTAAGAAGGGTGCCAAGCAAAAGGCGGGGAATTATAGGCTGGTGAGTTTAACATCTGTTGTAGGTAAAATGTTAGAATCCGTCATCAAGGAGGAAATAGCGAGGCATCTTGAAGGGAATTGCTTGATAGAGCAGACGCAGCACGGTTTCGTTAAGGGGAAGTCGTGTCTGACAAATTTACTGGAGTACTTACGCAAGGATATTTTGGCCTTGGAGGGAGTGCAGAGGAAGTTTACTAGGCTGATGCCGGAGTTGAGGGGGTTGAGCTATGAGGAGAGGCTGAATAGATTAGGCTTGTACTCTTTAGAGTTTAGAAGAATGAGGGGAGATCTCATTGAGGCATATAAGATGATGAATGGGATGGATAGGATAGAGGTGGAGAGACTTTTCCCGCTCAGAAAGATACAGTAGGACTAGGGGGCACAGCCTCAAGATAAAGGGGGGGGCGGTTTAGAACGGAGTTGAGGAGGAACTTCTTCACTCAAAGGGTGGTGAATCTCTGGAATTCTCTGCCCGTTGAAGTGGTGGAGGCTGCCTCGCTAAATATTTTTAAGACGCGGATTGATGGGTTTTTGATAAGAGAGGGGATTAAGGGTTATGGGGAGAGGGCCGGAAAATGGAACTGAGCCACGACAGATCAGCCATGATCTTATTGAATGGCGGGGCAGGCTCAAAGGGCTAGATGGCCTACTCCTGCTCCTATTTCTTATGTTCTTATGTTCTTTTGTTTGTATGCTCCGGGCAGCCCACATGCTGAGAATACAGAAGAATAATTGCTCCTAGTTATTGGGGTGCTTGTTTTAATCTGAGTCAATGCAGTGTTGCTTTTTTTTGTGTTGTCCCCGGGGTTTTAGACTAGGGTTTAATTAGGTTGATTGACATGGAGATATGGAGGAGCTAGGCTTACAGAGAGACAAGCAAGCAATTTCCATTTGAATTTGAAAGGAGCAGCTTCCTCTATCTCTGTCTCTCTGGAAATTGAATTCTGGGACCTGTTTGAAAATAAGTATCTCTCTCCAGAAATGCAAGAGCTTTTTCCTCCCTTTTTTTCTCTCTCTAGAGTTCTGTTGTTTGAAGACAAGTCTCTCTTTGGAGGCTGCTGTCTGTGTGTCAGAAGGCAGATGTGTCTCTGTATCTGTCTTGAGGTGTTAAAATGCTGGAGGAATGGTAACTCAGGTAAGCCTGTGTGTTTTGCTAACTGAATCTGTAGAGCAGTTTTTGCCTATGGAAATATTGCTTAAACTGGAACGAATAGAGATAGCCTAGCAGTTAAGAATTGTATCTTGTATGCTTAAATATATCAACTGGTAAAAGTTATGTCTTTTTTTAAATTATAGTTAAACTGTATTGTTAAATAATATCTTTTAATAAATGCTTCCTAGTGTGTCAATAGAATTACACCTGGAGTGAAACACTTTATCCTCACACTAATGCCAAAATCAAAAATATTTGGTGTCTAGGTTAACCTCACAATATTCCTTGCTGTTTCTGAACTGGTCCCTAACTATATGTTATAAAGTTGCACGTATTATAGAACATAGAACATAGAAACATAGAACATTACAGCACAAACAGGTCCTTCGGCCCTCGAGTTGCGCCGATCACATCAACCCCACCAATGTATAGACCTATCTATAACCCCCAATCCCATTAAACCCCATATACTCATCCAGAAGTCTTTTAAAAGACCCCAGCGAGTTCGCCTCCACCACCGATGACGGCAGCCGATTCCATTCACTCACCACCCTCTGAGTGAAAAACTTACCCCTAACATCACCTCTGTACTTCCCACCCCGCACCTTAAATCTGTGTCCTCTCGTAGCGACCATTTCAACCCGGGGAAATAGCCTCTGAGAGTCCACCCTATCTATTCCTCTCAATATTTTATAAACTTCTATCAGGTCGCCTCTCAACCTTCGCCTCTCTAGGGAAAAGAGTTCCAGCTCCCTCAACCTATCTTCATAAGTCATGCCTCTCAGTCCAGGCAACATCCTTGTAAATCTCCTCTGCACCCTTTCAATAGCTTCTACATCTTTCCTATAGTGAGGCGACCAGAACTGCGCACAGTACTCCAAATGAGGCCTGACAAGGGTCCTGTAAAGTTGCAGCATTACCTCCCGACTCCTAAACTCAATCCCTCGATTAATGAAGGCCAGTACACCATACGCCTTCTTGACCACCTCCTCCACCTGCGAGGCCGATTTAAGAGTCCTATGGACCCGGACCCCGAGATCCTTCTGCTCTTCAACGCTACTAAGACTCCTGCCCTTGATAGTGTACTCGTTCATCCCGATGGATTATGGATGCTATTACGTTTACTTTGTTCTTGATACGCCTTGTTGTAGATCTTTATTGGCTCATAGAATGGATCATAAAATCCCTTCAGTGCAGAAGGAGGCCATTTGGCCCATCAAGTCTGCACTGACCAAAATCCCACCCGGCCCCTATTCCCAGAACCCCATGACTTTACCCTAGCTAGGTCCCCTGACAGCAAGGGGCAATTTGGCACGGCCAATCCGCCTAATCCGCACAGGAATGTAGCTGAGGAGGACACTGGGGTGCGGGGGTGTGTAATAGATAGTATTGCAGTTGATATGGGGGATGTGCTGGATATTTTAGAGGGATTGAAAATAGATAAGTCCCCTGGTCCAGATGGGATTTACCCTAGGATTCTTTGGGAGGCAAGAGGGGTGATTGCGGAGCCTCTGGCTCTGATCTTCAGGTCGTCATTAGTCTCTGGTATAGTACCAGAAGATTGGAGGGCAGCAAATGTTGTCCCATTGTTTAAGAAGGGGAGAAGGGACTTCCCTGGGAATTATAGACCGGTGAGTCTTACTTCTGTGGTGGGTAAGGTTTTGGAAAGGATTATTAGAGACAGGATTTATAGTTATTTGGAAAGTAATGAGTTGATTAGAGACAGTCAGCATGGTTTTGTAGCGGGTAGGTCATGCCTTACTAACCTTATCGAGTTCTTTGAGAAAGTGACCAAAGAGGTGGATAGGGGTAAGGCAGTTGATGTGTTGTATATGGATTTTAGCAAGGCGTTTGATAAGGTTCAACATGGTAGGCTTCTGCAGAAAATGCAGATGTATGGGATTGGGGGTGATCTAGGTAATTGGATCAGGAATTGGCTAGCAGATAGGAGACAGAGAGTGGTGGTTGATGGGAAATATTCGTCATGGAGTTCGGTTACAAGTGGTGTGCCTCAGGGATCTGTTTTGGGGCCACTGCTGTTTGTAATTTTTATTAATGATCTGGATGAGGGTATAGTTGGGTGGATTAGTAAGTTTGCTGATGACACCAAAGTCGGAGGTGTGGTAGATTGTGAGGAAGGGTGTCATAGTTTGCAGGATGACTTAGAAAGGTTGCAGAGCTGGGCTGAGAGGTGGCGGATGGAGTTTAATGTGGAGAAGTGTGAGGTAATTCATTTCGGTAGGAATAACAGATGTGTTGAGTATAGGGCTAACGGGAGGACTTCGAATAGTGTGGAGGAGCAGAGGGATCTAGGTGTATGTGTACATAGATCCCTGAAAGTTGGGAATCAAGTGGATAAGGTTGTTAAGAAGGCATACGGAGTTTTGGCGTTTATTGGTAGGGGGATTGAATTTAGGAGTCGCAGCATCATGATGCAACTGTACACATCTCTGGTGCGGCCGCACTTGGAGTACTGTGTGCAGTTCTGGTCCCCACATTACAGGAAGGATGTGGAGGCTTTGGAGAGGGTGCAGAGGAGGTTTACCAGGATGTTGCCTGGTATGGAGGGGAGATCCTATGAGGAGAGATTGAGAGATTTGGGGTTGTTTTCGCTGGAAAGAAGGCGGCTAAGAGGGGATCTCATTGAAACATATAAGATGATTAGAGGTTTAGACAGAGTAGATAGTGATAGCCTTTTTCCTAGGATGGAGAAAGCTAGCACGAGGGGGCATGGCTTTAAATTAAGGGGGGGTAGTTATAGGACAGATGTCAGGGGTAGGTTCTTTACCCAGAGGGTGGTGAGGGACTGGAATGCCCTGCCAGCTGCAGTTGTAAATGCGCCTAGTTTGGGGGCGTTTAAAAGATCTGTGGATAGGTTTATGGATGAAAAGGGATTGGTTTAGGCTAGTGGGTCATTGTTTTGTAACTGGTCGGCGCAACATCGTGGGCCGAAGGGCCTGTTTTGCGCTGTAATGTTCTATGTTCTATCTTTGGATTGTGGGAGGAAATCGGAGAACTCTCAGGAACAGGGAGAGCTTGCAGACTCCGCACAGATAGTGACAAAAGCCGGGAATTGAACCCGGGTCCCTGGGCGCTGTGAGGCAGCGGTGCTAACCCACTGTGCCACTGTGATATTATTAGAATGGAATGGATTTGTTGGTGACTGCATCTCTTGGTTCATCTCTCTGTTATCATTTCTCTGGGATATTTTCAACTGACCCCCCACCTCCCAACCCCGCCTCCCCACCCCTTCACAAATTCTTTGATGCAATGCCTCTTCCAGAACTGAAGGCAGAGACCTCCCAGAGTGGAGCAAAGAGGACAGGCATGAGATTTACCGCAGTTATGTTGTACCAAAATGCGCGTAGAGTCAGAGGCTTTAAGTTCAAGGGCCACTTGGATGTTTGAGGACAAAACTCACAGATGGAATCCCTCCGTGCAGTACTGGGGAGGAGCTGTAGTGTCAGCATTGCTAACTTTTAGATGAGGTATTAAACAGAGGCCTCGTCTGCCTCTCAGGTAGCACTATTCGAGGTAGAACATTGGAGTTTGTAGTGTTCAATTGTTTAATTGATCTGTGTTTGATTATGTTACTTTGGCAACTGCCCCTGTATCTGTACTTTTTTACTTAACCCGATGGATGGAACTAGGGAGCTAACTATACAAAGAAGCTTCTAGGGAGAACAAACCTGCAGAAATCTTATAAATACTTGGACATGTCAGGGACCAGATTTGAAACTCCAAGGCACATTATAAAGTTAGTCTCGATCCTAACTTTCCCTTTAAATTTTGGCATAAGGGTGGGAATAAGGTGTTTTGCTCCAGTATGATTTAAATGACTCACTAGGAAGCTTTAATCAAAACAAACTTTATTTAAGAGCATTTATTAAAGAATTATCTATTAAAGAACTTTATTTAAGTATCATCCAAAGGGTGTGGGTTAGATGCATTGCCATGCTAAATTGCCCCTTAATGTCAGGGGGATTAGTGAGGAACAAATATCATGTTATGGGGATAGGGCCTGGGTGGGATTGTTTCAGTACAGGTTCGATGGGTCGAATGGCATCCTTCAGCACTGTATTCTATGATTCTATTAATAGAGTTAGAACATAATCAGCATAAATTTTATGATTAAAATACTTAAACATGACACAGTATGATTCTTAACAGCTAGCTATCTCTATTGTTCCAGTTTGAATCAGTTTATGTCCCCCATTGATGTAAATTTCTTCTTTAGAACCAGTTAGCACCAAAAGCAGATATGCTGACATGGATGCTAGATTTTAGGGCTTTTAACCCCTGTGGACAGAGATGCAGACAGCAGTTTCCAGAGAAGGATATATCCTCAGAATTTCAGAGAAGTAAATCTAATCTCTGGCATCTCCTAGTCTCCAGGCTTCAGAGAAAGAAAGGGATACCTCTTTCTGCAGCTTCTAAACAGCACCTTGAATTCTCTGTGTAAGCCTGTCATATGACCTTACCAGTCAGCTAACCAAACAAAGTCCTACTCTTCAAAAACCCTGGGGAAATCATTAAAAACAACAGAACCACACTCGTTTATTTTGGCCTTGGAGGGAGTGCAGAGGAGGTTTACTAAGCTGATGCCGGAGATGAGGGGGTTGAGCTATGAGGAGAGGCTGAATAAACTAGGCTTGAACTCGTTAGAGTTTAGAAGAATGAGGGGAGATCTCATTGAGACGTATAAGATGATGAATGGGATGGATAGGATAGAGATGGAGAGACTCTTCCCGCTCAAAAAAGATAGTAGGACTAGGGAGCACAGCCTCAAGATAAAAGGGGGGCGGTTTAGAACGGAGTTGAGGAGGAACTTCTTCACTCAAAGGGTGGTGAATCTCTGGAATTCTCTGCCCGTTGAAGTGGTGGAGGCTGCCTCGCTAAATATTTTTAAGAAGCGGGTTGATGGGTTTTTGATAAGAGAGGGGATTAAGGGTTATGGGGAGAGGGCGGGAAGGTGGAGCTGAGCCACGACAGATCAGCCATGATCTTATTGAATGGCGGGGCAGGCTCGAAGGGCCAGATGGCCTACTCCTGCTCCTATTTCTTATGTTCTTATGTTTCTTAAAACAAACATTCTAACAATTAGGGGCAGTTACGTTGCTGCAGTAACAACACAGGGCTGCTGGATATATACAAAACAGCATCGGTAATAAAAAATCTGCTAAAACAGATCCTGCACAGGAAATAAGACAAATACATTTCCTAAAGGCAATGGTATCATCACAGGGGCCTTAAGGAGGTGTAAATTGACTGTTTGGATTTAGAACCAGTGTTACCTCTGTGTTGCCGTGGTAAATTAGACATTTACAATGCAAACTGGTGACTATATAATAGAGCTGTACCCCAGTATCCTGGAGTATTATTGATTCCTCAACCAATGTCATTAAAATAGATTATCTTGCCCAGTTATCCCATTGCTGTTTGTGCAATATATTTGACTTGATGACTGGGCTGTGTATAAATGTAAAATAATGATCGAAGGCGCCTGACTTAGTGCAGTTTATAATTTTGTGGAGAAATGGTGGAAGTTTAAAAAAAGTATGACCACGAATGACAAAATCATATCACTATTTCAGCTGCGCTCAATTTGCCCCTTGTGTTTCCTCCGATAAGCCAGCGACAGCATTTCAAAAGTGCTTCATTGGGTGTAAAATGCTTTGGGACATCCTGCCCTTGTGGAAGGTGCTACATAAATGCAACTTCTTCTCACCTGTACCTGCTGTTGTTGGAGGCGACAGCAGAGGGAGCTCCGACACAGGCTGAATATTCATCACACTGCAAAATAGAGACTGGTTTCAGGTAAGATTTCAGGGAGGTGGTTGACTGCCCTCCCCCTCCCCCACCCCCACCGCCACCCCCTCCCCCTCCCCCACCCCCACCCCCACCCCCACAGCCACCCCCACCCCCACCCTACATTAACTAGTTACATTAACTATTAAAACTATATTAACTAGTTACATTAACTATTAACATTACATTAACTATTTGCGTTACTAATATTACATTAACTAATTACATTAATTATTAATACTACAATAACTAGTTACATTAGTTATTAACATTACACCAACTAGTTACATTAGCTATTGATATTACATTAACTAGTTACTCTAACTATTAACATTACATTAATTATTTATAACAATGTACAGGGATTGATAAGCATGAGGCTCCAACCAGAAGATCTCCTGCTGAGTTCCAGTGAAAAGTCTGACAACACCAGGTTTTAGTCCAATTGATTTATTTGATAATAGACTCACAAGCTTTCGAGGTTTCCCTCTTCGTCAGGTGAATGGAGAGTTCTGGCCTCAGACAGAGCATATAAAGCACAGACAGTTTAGAGATTACTGATTAGAATGCGAATCCTTACACCTAACCTGCTGTTCAAGACCTAAAGTGGCTGATAATGTGAGTGGAAGGAGCACTGATCACAGGTTAAAGAGATGTGTATTGTCTCCAGACAGTACAGTAAGTGAGGTTTTGCAAACCCAGGCAAGTCACGGGGGTTACAGATAGTGCGACATGAACCCAAGATCCCTGTTGAGACCGTCCTCATGTGTGCGGAACTTGGCTATCAGTCTCTGCAGATTGTTGAACAGCAGGTTAGGTGTAAGGATTCGCATTCTAATCAGTAATCTCTAAACTGTCTATGCTTTATATGCTCTGTCTGAGGCCAGAACTCTCCATTCACCTGACGAAGGGGCTAACCCCGAAAGCTTGTGAGAATATTATCAAATAAATCGGTTGGATTAAAACCTGGTGTTGTCAGACTTTTTACTGTGTTTACGCCAGTCCAACGCCAGCATACCCACATCAGAGTTCCAGTGACACATAATCTGGCTTCACTGATGATGTATAGGAACAACCAGTTGGCTTGATATCTATTAACCCTCAATGTAACATTGCGCCAAGTTTCTCATCCAACTCATTAAATAGTTACATACCCTGCTTGTTCCTCAAGTCGCTGTCACCTCCACTGGGTCATTGAGAAAGGTGGTTTCACTAGTCTGCCTGATCGCATGCTTCTCCCACCTGCAAGAGGGGTCTCTGAACCCTCTGGTACGTTGGTGAGGTGGTCTCCTCGAATGTCCGGGTAGTCACTTCAGCCCCGTGGTGAATCCATCCACAGGTCTCTGGTATTCCAGTTTCCTCCCACAGTCCAAAGATGTGCGGGTCAGGTGGATTGGCCATGCTAAATTGCCCAGTTTTTTAATTAATCCATGGGACATGGGTATCACTGGCTGGCTCAGCATTCCAGCCCTTCCCTAGTTGCCTGAGGGCAGTTGAGAGTCAACCACATTGCTGTGGGTCTGGAGTCACATGTAGGCCAGACCAGGTAAGGACGGCAGATTTCCTTCCCTAAAGGACATTAGTGACCCAGATGTGTTTTCCCGATAATCGGCAATGGTTTCATGGTCATCAGTAGATTCTTACTTCCAGATTTTGATTTGATTTATTATTGCCACATGTATAAGATACAATGAAAAGTATTTATGAGGATAGGTTAAGAGAACTAGGCCTTTTCTCCCTGGAGAGATGAAGGGTGAGAGGCGACCTGATAGAGGTTTATAAGATGATGAGAGGTATAGATAGGGTGGATTCTCAGAGGCTATTTCCCCGGGTTGGAATGGCTGCTACGAGAGGACACAGGTTTAAGGTGCTGGGGAGTAGGTACAGAGGAGATGTTAGGGGTAAGTTTTTCACTCAAAGGGTGGTGGGTGAATGGAATCGGCTGCCGTTGGTGGTGGTGGAGGCGAACTCGCTGGGGTCTTTTAAGAGACTTCTGGATGAGTACATGGGATTTAGTAGGATTGAAGGTTATAGGTAAACCTAGTTGGTAGAGATATGTTCGGTGTAACTTGTGGGCCAAAGGGCCTGTTTGTGCTGTAGTTTTTCTATATTCTATGTTTCTTGTTTCTTGTGCGCTACACAGACAAAGCATACTATCATACCATTCATAGAGAAGGAAAGGAGAGTGTGCGGAATGTAGTGTTACAGTCATAGCTAGGGTGTAGAGAAAAATTAGCTTAATGCAAGATAAGTCCATTCAAAAATCTGATAGCAGGGAAGAAGCTGTTCTTGTGTCAATTGGTACATGGTCTCAGATTTTTGTATCTATTACCTCGAAGGAAGAAGGTGGAAGAGAGAATTTCCGGGGTCTTTAATTTTGCTGGCCGTTTGCTGAGAATGCAGGAAGTGTAGACAGAGTCAATGGATGGGAGGCTGGTTTGCGTGATGGACTGGGCTGCATTCACTACTTTTTGTAGTTTCTTGCAGTCTGGGGCACAGCAGGAACCCAGACCAAGCTGTGATACAACCAGAAAGAATGCTTTCTATGGCGCATCTTTAAAAGTTGGTGAGAATCGTAGCCAAATTTCCTTAGCCTTCTGAGAAAGTAGAGGCATTGGTGGGGCTTTCTTAACTATTAGCATTGGCATGCGGGTGCCAGGACAGCTTGTTGGTGATCTGGGCACCTAAAAACTCGAAGCTCTCCACCCTTTCGACTTTGTCACCATTGGTGTAGTCAGGGGCATGTTCTCCTTTACACTTCCTGAAATCGATGAGCATCTCCTTCATTTGAGAGAGGGATTATTGTTGCTGCACCAGTTCAGCAGATTCTCTATCTCGTTCCTGTACTCTGTCCCATCGCTGTTTGAGACCCGACCCACTTCGGGTGGTTTGTCAGTAAACTTGAAAATCAAATTGGAGGGGAATTTGCCCACACCGTCATAGATTTTGTTCTGTGTGCCGTGGCGGGATTCGAACCCAGGTCTCCAGAACGTTAGCTTTCGGAGCGCTGCTCCTTCATCAGGTGAGTGGGAGTTCTGTTCACAAACAGGTCATATACAGACACAAACTCAATTTACAAAATAATGGTTGGAATGCGAGTCTTTCTAGGTAATCAAGTCTTAAAGGTACAGGCAATGTGAGTGGAGAGAGGATTAAGCACAGGTCAAAGAGATGTGTATTGTCTCCATCCAGGACAGTTGGTGAGATGTTGCAAGCCCAGACAAGTCACGGAGGTTACAGATAGTCAGACATGAATCCAAGTTCCCTGCTGAGACCGTCATCATGTGTGCGGAACTTGGCTATCAGTCTCTGTTCAGCGACTCTGCGCTGTCGTGTGTCATGAAGGCCGCCTTGGAGAATGCTTACCCGAAGATCAGAGACCGAATGCTCGTGACCACTGAAGTGTTCCCCAACAGGAAGAGAACACTCCTGCCTGGTGATTGTCGAGTGGTGTTCATTCATCCGTTGTCGTAGCATCTGCATGGTCTCCCCAATGTACCAGGCCTTGGGACATCCTTTCTTGCAACGTATCAGGTAGACAACATTGGCCGAGTTGCGAGTACCGTTTACCTGCTGGACAGTGTTCTCATGGGAGATGATGGCATCTGTGTCGATGATCTGGTATATCTTGCTGAGGTTGCTGTGTCAGGGTTGTGTGGCGTTATGGTCACTGTTCTCCTGAAGGCTGGGTAGTTTGCTGTGGACAATGTTCTGTTTGAGGTTGTGCGGTTGTTTAAAGGCTAGAAGTGGAGGTGTGGGGATGGCCCTGGCGAGATGTTCGTCTTCACCAATGACATGTTGAAGGTTCCAGAGATTTCGTAGCTTCTCTGCTCCGAGGAACTACTGTCCCTTTACTGTGTAATCCCATCTGGAACGTGGGTGACCAGGGAAATGTAGTCAGTAGACATTTCCTGTTCCATCAGCCTGAAAGACTCTGTCACTCTTCCCTCTGCACACTGAAGTTTGCTCAAGTTATTATTTTATTCTGAGCTTGTCAAGACATGCGATGCACATTCCTCGGCAACAGTTGCCAAGATTTGAGGGACACCTTTTGAATGATGTAGTTTCAGAGCACACCTCACTTGTTACACCCAGTGTAACAATCCCAAAGTCCCCTTTACATTTAGCTAATATGAACCTCCCTGAATTACTGCAGATACTGGAGCTCTGTAAATAGCAGAGAAAATGCTGAGGATAGTCAGTAGATCAGGTCTGTTGGAAAAACAAACAGGTAAACCTTCATTTACTAAGTAGTACAGAACTTGAATCTTGCTGAAAAGAGACATGCTGCTGAAGCTTTTCATCTTGCACTCATCAGGACAAACACAAGAATACCAAATTACAAACAATTGGGTGGCACAGTAGTTAACACTGCTGCTTCATAGCATCAGCGACCTGGGTTCAATTCCCAGCTTAGATCATGGTCTGTGTGGAGTTTGCACATTCTCCCCATGTCTGCATGGGCTTCCTCCAGGCGCTTTGGTTTCCTTCCACAATGTGAAAGACGTGCTGGTTGGGTGCATTGATCCGAACAGGCATGGTCTGTGGCGATTAGGGGAATTTCACAGTAACTGTTAATGTAGGTCTTACTTGTGACTCATAAATAAATCAATCACAACAATTTATAGTTTAGGAGAAAAGAGTGCTGGTTGGTTAGTGAGTTGACTCTGATTGGCCGTGGTGAAGCCACAGAGAAACCAATGGGGAGCTGTAGGTTCCCAAATTCCAGGGAAATTCAAAAAAGATGCAAGGCTTGAACATGTACCTTTTATTTGCAGAGAATGGAACAGCACAGGGTTTCTATCCATTCAGTTCTTTTACAATTGCTCTGACTGAAGTGATTCACACATAAAGTGAGGTGAAGTGAGATGTTCTTGGAGTTTAGAAAAGTGAGGGGTGACCTTATTCAAACATATGAGATCCTGTGGGACTTGACAGGGTAGATGGCGATGTGGTTTCATGAGTGGGAGCATCAGGAACAAGAGGGTATAGCTACAAGGTAAACATGGAAGCATAGAAGATAGGAGGAGGCAATTCAGCCCCTCGAGCCTGGTCCACCATTCATTACAATCATGGCTGCCTACTCCTGATCCCATTCTCCTTGATCCCATTCGCCCCAATCCAGCCGTCTCTTGAATACATTCAATGTTTTGGCATCAACTACTTCCTGTGGTAATGAATTCCACAGGCTCACCACTCTTTGGGTGAAAAAAAGCCTTCTCACCTCCATCTTAAATGGTCTATCCTGAATCCTCAGACTGTGACCCCTGGTTCTGGATTACCTCACCATCAGGAACATCCTTCCTGCATCTAGTCCTGTCTAGTCCTGTTAGAATTCTATAAGTCTCTATGAGATCCTCCTCTCATTCGTCTGAACACCTGCAAAAACAATCCTGCCCTACTTAACGTCTCCTCATAAATCAGTCCCGCTATTGCTGGAATCAGCCTGGTAAACCTTCACTGCACTCCCTCGAGAGCAAGAACATCCTTCCTCGGAAAAGGAGACTAAAACTGGACACAATACTCTAGGTGTGGCCTCATCAAGGCCCTGTATAATTGCAACATCCTTGCTCCTGTACTCGAAACCTCTCGCAATGAAGGCTAACACACCATTTGCCTCCTTTACCGTCTGCTGCACCTGATGCACAAGGACACCCAGATCCCTCTGCACACTCCACTCTCCCAATTTACAGCCATTCGGGCAGTAATCTGCCTTCTTGCTTTTGCTTCCAAAGTGGATAACCTCACAGAAAGGGACAGTCATTTAAAACTGAGGTGCGTAGAGATTTCCTCTCGCAGTAGGTGGTGAATCTCTGGAATTCTCTCTCCCAAAGGGCGGTGGAGGCTGGATCATTGAAAGTATTGAAAGCCGAGATGGATAAATATTTGGTAGGTCGAGAAAAGAGGGCGACGGGGGGGGAAATGGGCACGGAGAAGGAACTGAGACTGGCATCAAGGAGTCATGATTGTATGGAACGGCGGGATAGGCTCAAATTCCTGCTTCCTTTCCTTGTGAACTTCTGTCGTGCTCTTGTGCTGATTCTAACAACATTGACTTCGAGAGCCTCTGCGTCCAAAGTATAAATATTAATTCTGTTTTTACCATTTGACGACAGTTCTATTTATATATAAATGTTAAGCACTTTCCACAACTCGTGATAAAATATTCAGCGTGGTAAATCTATTCAGTCTCACTCGAGGGGGTCATGGTTAGCAGAACAAGCCTGATTTCAGTCCTGTGACCCATTGAGCTGAGGGAGGGCCACTCACTAGCCTGGGTTACCCATCGATGTGTTACTGGCCCATTCTGGGGCCACTTCAAAGTCAAGGTGATTTGATTGTCGTGTGAATGGAGTTACGGAGAGACTCAGCGACCAAAATTTCCCTTCCTTCAAGGATATATCCAGCTTTGCCAAAATTCAAACGGAAATACTTTAGATTCAGCTTACACAAGCAGATATTCTAGTCCAAATTTAGAACATATACATTATAGAACACCTACAGTGCAGAAGGAGACCATTTGGCCCATCGAGTCGTCACTGACAACAGTCCCTCTGAGGTTCTATCCCCATAACCCTACATATTTACCCTGTTAATCTACCTGACACTGGGAGCAATTGAGCACAGCCAATCGACCCATCTTCAGATTGTGGGAGGAAACCAGAGAAAACCCAGGCAGACATGTGTGCAGTTTTGGGCGCCACACCTGCGCAAGGATATTTTGGCCTTGGAGGGAGTGCAGAGGAGGTTTACTAGGCTGATACCAGAGTTGAGGGGATTGAGCTATGAGGAGAGGCTGAATAAACTAGGCTTGTACTCGTTAGAGTTTAGAAGAATGAGGGGAGATCTCATTGAGACGTATAAGATGATGAATGGGATGGATAGGATAGAGGTGGAGAGACTCTTCCCGCTCAAAAAAGACAGTAGGACTAGGGGGCACGGCCTCAAGATAAAGGGGAGGCGGTTTAGAACAGAGTTGAGGAGGAACTTCTTCACTCAAAGGGTGGTGAATCTCTGGAATTCTCTGCCCGTTGAAGTGGTGGAGGCTGCCTCGCTAAATATTTTTAAGAAACGGGTTGATGGGTTTTTGATAAGAGAAGGGATTAAGGGTTATGGGGAGAGGGCGGGAAGGTGGAACTGAGCCACGACAGATCAGCCATGATCTTATTGAATGGCGGGGCAGGCTCGAAGGGCCAGATGGCCTACTCCTGCTCCTATTTCTTATGTTCTTATGACACGGGGAGAATGTACAAACTCCACACAGACAGTCACCCAAGGCTGAGAATTGAACCCAGGACCCTGGGGGAACGTGAGGCAGCAGTGCGCTAACCATCGGGCCACCCTGCCGACATCAGGTATTTTCCCTCCAGATCAGCCACTCTCACTCTGCTTCCGGCTTTGTGGAATATCCATTGATGCTTCTAATCTGTGTCTCTGACAAGGTTTCAGTGGGAGGATCACTGAGGAAATGCAGGAAAAATGCGCTTTGATTTTAGGTTCTGATGTCAGAGATTAGGAGTTAATAATGTAGAATTTCCAGCACCGATCAACTGGTCTCTGCCTGCGTCTCATACCTACCTCTCATCTCACTTCTGTTCCTTTCTCACTCGAGGGTTTTTGTGGCTTTGTCTTAAACGTATCTGTGCTATTTAACACAAACAGGGCCCCGTGATTAATGTGGTAAAGGCAAATATTTTAACACTGTTGCTTCAGATCCGGAAAGCTGCAAATGACAGGCTGACTGAATCAAGATATGAAGACACAATGTTCTATTTAATTATCTACAGGCTCCCACTGGAATACCATTAATTGACTGATTAAGTAGTTGTTAAGTCACTTGAGAGGCAGAAGTATCCTGATTGAACTGGGTTCTAAAAATAGTGTTAAATTCTGTTGAATAAAAACATTGAATGGAGAACTAAAAATACAACATAACAAAAGGCAGAGAATTTAAACCCTTGTATGCTTCTCAAATTGGAGAACATCACATTGCATTCTCATTCAAAGTTAACATTAATTCACACAATCTTCAGACTCAGGCTCTTAACGGAAAGAAAAGTCCGTACACAGATGCTCGAAACACTCGTACACGATTCCTGCTTCCCATATCCTATCTTATTATCCATTATCCCAGAATCCCTATTGGGAAGAACAAGGTTATTCGAGTCTGCACTGACAACAATCCCACCCAGACTCGATCCCCGTCACCCCACCTATTTACTTTGCTGATCCGCCTGACACTAACAGGCAACTTAGCACGGCCAATCCACCCAACCTGCACATCGTTGGACTGTGGGAGGAAACCCAAGCAGACATGAGGAGAATGTGCAGACTCTGCACCGACGGTGACCCAAGTTGGGAATTGAACCCAGATCCCTGGCACTGTGAGGCAGCAGTGTTAACCACTGTGTAACCATGTTGCCCACCATCCTGACCTACATTGGCTCCCAGTCCCCCGGCATCTTGAACTTGATATTCTCCTCCTCCAAGGTCTCCGCCCTCCCTTTCCAGCTGTACAACTCCCCGACTGCACAACTCTCTCTCTGCACTCTTCGAATTCCAGCCTCTCATACATTACCAACTTTCTTTGCTCACTTGTTTGCAGCCACTGCCATTGGTTGCCTTTGCTTTGGGGCTTTTAGAACTTAAGATCTAAGAGCAGGAGTGGGCCATCTGGCCCCTCGAGCCTGCTCCATCATTCAATAAGATCATGGCTGATATTTTTGTGGACTCAGTTCCACTTACCCGCCCGCTCACCATAATCCTTAATTACTTTGCTGTTCAAAAATTTATCTATCCTTGCCTTAAAAAACATTCAATGAGGTAGCCTCAACTGGGCAGGAAATTCCACAGATTCACAACCCTGTGTGAAGAAGTTCCTCTTCAATTCAGTCCTAAATCTGCTCCCCCTTGTTTTGAGGCCGTGCCCCCTAGTTCTAGTTTCACCCGCCAGTGGAAACAACTTCCCTGCTTCTATCTTATCTATTCCCTTAATAATCCTACATGTTTCTATAAGATCTTCCCTCATTCTTCTGAATTTCAATGAATATAGCCCCAGTCGACTCAGTCTCTCCTCATAATCCAACCCTCTCTACTCCAGAATCAACCTAGTGAATCTTCTCTGCACCCCCTCCAGTGCCAGTATATCCTTTCTCAAGCAAGGAGACCAAAACTGTACACAGTAACTCCAGGTGTGGCCTCACCAGCACCTTATACAGCTGCAACATAACCTCGCTGTTTTTAAACTCCATCCCTCTAGCAATGAAGGACAGAATTCCATTTGCTTCTTAATTACCTGCTGCACCTGCAAACCAACTCCTTGAGATTCCTGCACAAGGACACCCAGGTCCCTCTGCACAGCAGCATGCTGCAATATTTAACCAGTGAAATAATAGTCCATTTTGCTGTTATTCCTACCAAAATGGATGACCTCACATTTACCAATATTGTACTCCATCTGCCAGACCCTCGCCCACTCACTTAGACCATCTATATCCCTTTGCAGACTCTCAGCATCCTCTGCACACTTTGCTCATCTTAGTATCATCTGCGAATTTTGCCACACCACACTTGGTTCCCAACTCCAAATCATCCATGTAAATTGTAAACAATTGCGGTCCCAACACTGATCCCTGAGGCACACCACTAGTCACTGATCGCCAACCAGGAAAAACACCCATTTACCCCCACTCTTTGCTTTCTGTTAGTTAACCTTCACCCTTTCTCTAATTCTCTCTCTCTCTATTTAAACCACTCCCTAAAACACACTTACTTGAGCAAAATTTTGGTCACCTATCCAAATATCTCCTTATGTGACGAGGTCAAATATTGTCTGTTGTGATAATGTTTCTGTTACGCACCTCTGGGCATTTATCACATTAAAGGTACAAACACTGGTGGAAATTATGTTTATATAAACAGTGGTTGTTTTACCCAGCTGCTTACATGTCACTTGACACCTACAGGAACACACAAACTCTTCCTGTTCAGGAGCAAAGCAATCCTTGTCTAAACCTACCGATACCAACACTCCAACTGTTCCCCCAACAAAACAATAACGTGCATTTCTGTAGCATCTTCAAGCATAGTGAGACATCACAAGGAACTTTGCAGGACAGATTTTCAAATAGAATGTAATACCGAGTTACGTAAGGGTCTGGGAGGTCAGCTCCCAATCACCAGTGCAGTGTTGGGAAGGGGTCATCATCAGACTGTCACTGGGTCAAAATCCTGGAATTTCCTCCCTAATAGCACTATGGATCTATCTACCAGATAGAAGCCAGATAGGCTTCACAGATCCCTATAGTGCAGAATGGGGCCATTCAGCCCATCAAGTCTGCACCGACCACAATCATAAGAACATAAGAAATAGGAGCAGGAGTAGGCCATCTGGCCCTTCGAGCCTGCCCCGCCATTCAATAAGATCATGGCTGATCTGTCGTGGCTCAGCTCCACCTTCCCGCCCTCTCCCCATAACCCTTAATCCCTTCTCTTATCAAAAACCCATCAACCCGCTTCTTAAAAATATTTAGCGAGGCAGCCTCCACCACTTCAACGGGTAGAGAATTCCAGAGATTCACCACCCTTTGAGTGAAGAAGTTCCTCCTCAACTCTGTTCTAAACCGCCCCCCCTTTATCTTGAGGCTGTGCCCCCTAGTCCTACTGTCTTTTTTGAGCGGGAAGAGTCTCTCCACCTCTATTCTATCCATCCCATTCATCATCTTATACGTCTCAATGAGATCTCCCCTCATTCCACCCAGGCCCTATCCCCACAACCCCATGAATTTTCCCTGACGCTAAAGGGCAATTTACCTTGGCCAATCCACCTAACCTGCACATCTTTGGACTACGGGAGGAAACTGGAGCATCTTGCAGATGTTTCTTCTGAAGGAATTCTTCAAAATGCAGCTAATGAAAATGCAACAAAACCTACTCCAATTTATAATCAAAGAAAGGATTTAATAAAGAAACTTCATTACTCCAAACTTGAGGCCAATCCAAACTCCCCACAATTCTACACAGTTCCTTATTTATAGTGAATCAGCTGGTCAGCTGACCATTACGTCACTCTGTGATTGGTTCCATGGTTTACTGGGTCAGCTGATCCTTACATCTTGCTCCCATTGGTCACATTACATCCAGTACAAAATTGTCAGCAATTACATTCTAACAGAGGAAACCCACGCAGACACGGGGAGAATGTGCAAACTCCACACAGACAGTGACCCAAGCCGGGAATCGAACCCGGGTCCCTGGCGCTGTGAGGCAGCAGTGCTAACCCACTGTTGCCACCGTGCCAACCCTACAGTGGGTGAATCAAGAAGCAGCTCACCTCCACCTTCTCAAGGGGTAATTAGGGATTGGAAAGAGATGTTGGCAATGGAAAAATTAGAAACCTTATTCCCGCTGCTTGTTTTGCAAACCTATCCTCAAAGTATGTGGAAGCACTGGAGTAACCTGGACACAAAACACTCAGGAGCAAATCACACTGGAGCATAGAGCGTGTAAATAAATAGGACCTTTGTACCTTGACTTGCTGTGTCTGCAGTTACTGTGCGGAAGATAGCAATATAAACATACACACAGGAAGGTCACAGATTAAGATATATATATATTGACAGAGTGCTGGACTGTCATCGAACCACATTAACTTCACCAGTGACTGGGGGACTGGAAGCTGGCAGTGTGGCTGGGTTCGCGAATGGACAACAGGTTCAAAGGGTTGACATTGGCAACGTCACGATGTCAGCCAACACCCACCAGCGATAGGCAAGAAAAGATAACATTTCGTGGTGCAGATAAATGAAACAGGGTTATCACATTTCGGTTCAGTCTCAAACAGCCAAATGAATCCACTTTTCATAGAATCCCAATCGTGCAGAATTTGGCCTATCGAGTCTGCACCGACCACAATCCCACCCAGTTCCTATCCCCGTAACTCCACATGTTTATCTTTCTAATCCCCCTGACACCAAAGGCAGCACAGTGGTTAGCACTGCTGCCTCACAACGCCAGGGACCCAGGTTCAATCCTGACCTCGGGTCACTGTCTGTTTGGAGTTCGTACCTTCTCCATGTGTCTGCGTGGGTTTCCTCCGGGTGCTCCGGTTTCCTCCCACCGTCCGAAGATGTGTGGATCAGGTGAATTGGCTGTGCTAAAATTGCCATTTAATGTCAGGGGGACTAGCTGGGGTAAATGCATGGCGTCGAGGGGATAGGGCCTGGGTGAGACTGTGGTCAGTGCAGACATAATGGACCGAATGGCCTCCTTCTGCACTGTGGGATTCTATGAATTCATCATGGCCAATTAGCCTAATCCGCACATCTTTGGACACTTTTGTGACCGCCAATCAGTCAGGAATCATAGAATCACAGAACCCCCACCGTGCAGAAGGAGGCCAATCGACCCATCGGGTCTGCACCAACTCCGACAGGGCATCTTAACCAGGCTCACCCCCACCCCCCTGCCCCATCCCCGTAACCCCCTGCATTTAGCATGGCCAATCCACTTAACTGGCACATCATTGGACCGTGGGAGGAAACCGGAGCACCTGGAGGAAACCCACGCAGACACGGGGAGAATGTGCAAACTCCACACAGACAGTGACCCGAGCCGGGAATCGAGCCCGGGTCCCTGACGCTGTGAGGCAGCGGTGCTAACCCACTGTGCTACTGTGCCGGCCGTAATGACACAGTGTCGGCGATGAAATGTCACTGGTCAATGCATTGCTGCAGTCCGGGTTCCCCAGGCTCATTCTTCCGTCAGATTATTGCAAACCCGCAGTCCAGCCCCACACAGCAGAGAGGGCGAAACTGTTCCCCCTCAAAACAGGGATCGAGAACGAGAGGTTCACAGATTTGAACCCTTTGCAGAAGAAGCTCCCTCACACAGCGAGTGACGGGGGGGGGGGGCGTCTGGAATGTCCTGCCTGGCAGTGTGGTAGAGGCAGGTTCAATCCAGACAATCAAGAGTGCATTCGATGATTAACTGAATAGAAACAACGTGCAAGAGTACTGGGGAAGAGGCAAGGGAACGGATCTAAATCATAATGTTCATTTAGAGAGTCATGGCAGACAGTGTGGGCCGAATGGCCTCCTCCTATGATGTAACAATTCTGTGGAGTGTCTGATGAAACATTATTCTGCTTCTCCCTCTCTCACTCTCTCTCACAGGTGCTGTCTGTAAAGGATTAACATCAGAAACATACACAATGCTGAAGTAATGATCATATCACATCGCGTGACTCACAAGTCAAAGGTTGTGTCGAGATCCAAATGTGTAAATACTTTGCATAAATAAACGTGCTTAAAGGGACGGCGCATTCGAGCAGTCAGGCTTTTGGGAGATGACACAATCCCCAAAACCTGTCTACCACATGATCCAGTGGATCACTGTCTACACCCAATAACACACTGGTTGATCCACTGTCAGATCCAGCAGATCACTGTCTACCACCCAATAAAACATTGGTTGATCCACTCTCACATCCAGCAGATCACTGTCTACACCCAATAACACACTGGTTGATCCACTGTCAGATCCAGCAGATCACTGTCTACACCCAATAACACACTGGTTGATCCACTGTCAGATCCAGCAGATCACTGTCCAGCGCACAACAAAATACTGGTTGATCCACTGTCAGACCCAGTGGCTCAATGTCTACTATGTAACCCAGTGGATCACTGTCGACCACACAACAAAACACTGTCAGATCCAGTGGATCACTGTCTATCACACAACAAAATACTGGTTGATCCACTGTCAGACCCAGTGGCTCACTGTCTACTATGTAATCCAGTGGATCACTGTCCACCACATTAAAAAAAAACACTGTCAGATCCCCTGTCAGACCCAGTGGCTCACTGCCTACCATGTAATCCAGTGGATCACTGTCGACCACACAACAAAACACTCTCAGATCCAGTGGATCACTGTCTATCACACGACAAAATACCGGTTGATCCACTGTCAGACCCAGTGGCTCACTGTCTACCACGTAATCCAGTGGATCACTGTCTACCACACAATGATACGCTGTCAGATCAAGTGGATCACTGTCCACCACACTGTGGAACACTGTCAGATCCAGTAGATCACTGCTCTCATCCACTAAAACACTGGTTGATCATCCCGGGGCTCAAAGCTAACTAATTCCAGGTTTCTGGTGTTATATAATCAGGAATAAATTATTCTGTTGAACCCCTTCACCCCCCGTCCCCCCCACCACCTCCCCCACTGTCACCCTCCAGCATTACGTAGAAGGAATTCATCAACTTCTTTGTGATTAAGGTCGAGACAATCTGATCTGCTGTTTCTCTTCCTCACCCTTGGACACGGGGGCCAAACTTCCTCTGATCCACACCCCCCCCCCCCCGCCGTCCTAGCGCCAAACTCCCCTTTTGTGCTGTTATCCATTTACAGGACGTGGTGTCCCGGGCCAGACCAACATGTTTTAGCCTTGCTTTTCCCGTGGCCAATCCACCTAAGCACCGTGGAACACTAAAGGGGCAATTTAGCGTGGACAATCCCACCGAAACCGCACATCTTTGGAGTGTGGGGGGGAAACCCACGCAGACACGATGATGTGTGGATTAGGTGCATTGGCCATGCTAAATTGCCCTTCAGTGCGCGTGGGTTAAAGAGATTTGCGGGGTAAACATGGGGTTACAGGAATGGGGCCTGGGTGGTTGGTGCAGACTCGATGGGCCAAATGGCCTCCTCCTGCACTGCAGGAATTCTACGTTGCGATGGGAAGAATGTGCAGACTCCCCACAGACAGTGACCCAAGCTGGGGAATCGAACCTGGATCCTTGGGGCTACGAGGCAGCAGCACTAACAACTGTGCCACCCTGCTGCCACGGCTAGAACAAAGAACAAAGAACAACCCAGCGCGGGAAACAGGCCCTTCGGCCCAACGAGCCCGCGCCGCCGCATCACCCTACACCCATTCTACCCTGCGTATCTATGAATGGAACCCTACTCAGTCAGATTCAGGGAAGAAATAGTGTCAATTTGGTAAAAACCGATTAGCCTGAGAGCACATCTTTGGGGTGTGGGAGGAAACCGGAGCGCCCGGAGGAAACCCACGCAACCACAGGGAGAATGCGCAAACTCCCACAGACACAGACCCAAATCCATGTGTCTGCACAGCCAGCAGTGCTAGTCACTGAGCTGTTGCGGCGCCCGTCTACCGGTCCAGGATCAAGCACACACACCGACACGAAGTTCTAGGCCACTCCTGGAACTTCCAAGAGCAGCCCAGGCACGACCCGCCGTGTGAATGCCCCTCGTTTGACACGAGGTGGACCTCCACCTGCGGAATAAGGACAAAAATATTAATCTTACAGCCTGCCTTTCCGGTGTCTCCCGAGGTTTAACCCTATTTAATAGCCCCTACCATATCCCTCCATTCTCGTTTCACTCATGTGCCTATCTAACTGCATCTTAAACGAGTCCAACGTTCCTGCCTCCACCACCCTACTCGGTGGCGCGTTCCATATCCCTACAACCCCACAAGAGAGAGAAAGTAAAAAGTCTGACAACACCAGGTTTTAGTCCAACCTATATACCTGGTGTTGTCAGACTTTTTACTGTGTTTACGCCAGTCCAACGCCGGCATACCCACATCATGACTACTAGAGAGAGAGCTCCAGGATTTTGACCCAGGCCAGAGTGGGCTTTCAAATCTTACTCAGAAGGAGGACATTTGGCCCAGCGTGTCTGTGCTAGCACCTTGAAAACGCTGCTTAATCCGTTTGCCCAGCTAAGTGTTCGGCCATTCAATTCTCTCCTGAAAATAATTTGCTTCCAACACTGAACACAGCGGCTGTTGACATGGGATTTGCAAACTATCCACCTATCATGATTGGATCCAGAGTGGGAGTATTCGCTGTCAGTTTGCAATGAGGAAGTTAGCAGTCTGGATGGGCTCTGTTGGGAGTGGTTCTGTGTGTTGGACACTCCTTCTCTCTGGAGTGACTCCTGTGGGTGTGGGGAGACAGACGGCAGGAACTGGAAGCCAGCTCCGCGCACACACCGCAATGGCAAGCAGCACCAACACCTTCATCCGCACGGTGCTGAGCCAGGAGTCACTCCCTGACCAGGACTCCAGCCTGGCTGTCCCTTCCGAGGAGAGGCTCAAATTCTCCCGGCTCCAGCAACATGAGAAAAGCTTCCGACTCCGGCAGCAAGTCACCCTCAGCATGTCCCGCAAGAACAGGAAAATCTCCACAGGTGAGATATACACACACCGACACACTACACCTAGACAGGTAAGGCACACACACCTGGACGGGTGAGGCACACACACCTGGGCAGGTAAGGCACACACACCTGGGCAGGTAAGGCACACACACACCTGGGCAGGTAAGGCACACACACACCTGGGCAGGTCAGGCACATACACACCTGGGCAGGTAAGGCACACACACCTGGGCAGGTAAGGCACATACACCTGGGCAGGTAAGGCACACACACACCTGGGCAGGTAAGGCACATACACCTGGGCAGGTAAGGCACACACACACCTAGACAGGTAAGGCACACACACACCTAGACAGGGGAGGCTCATACATCTGGACAGGTAAGGCACACATACCTGGGCAGGTGAGGCACACACATCTGGACGGATGAGGCACATGCACCTGGACGGGTGAGGCACACACACCTGGATGGGTGAGGCACACATCTGGACGGGTGAGGCACACATCTGGACGGGTGAGGCACACACACCTGGACGGGTGAGGCACACACACCTGGACGGGTGAGGCACACACACCTGGATGGGTGAGGCACACATCTGGACGGGTGAGGCACACATCTGGACGGGTGAGGCACACACACCTGGACGGGTGAGGCACACACACCTGAACGGGTGAGGCACACACACCTGGACGGGTGAGGCACACACACCTGGACGGGTGAGGCACACACACCTGGACGGGTGAGGCACACACACCTGGACTGTATGTCCATCTGTCCATCTGTATGTCTATACTCCTAATCGGTCTACCTTTAATCACATAGCTCCTCTCTGCATTATTCCTTCCAAAATGCATCACCTCGCATTTGTCAGGATTAAATGCCATCTGCCACCTATCTGCCCACTGCACCAACCTATTTATATCCTGTTGTATCACCTGACAATCCAGTTCCGTACCCGCCAACCCTGCCATCTTGGTGTCATCTGCAAACTTGCAGATCACACCACCTACGCCCTCTTCCAAGTCATTTATCTATACTACAAAGAGGAGAGGTCCCAGTACTGAGCCCTGCGGCACACCACTGGTCACTGGCCTCCAGCCAGACAAAGTCCCCTCCACTACTACCCTCTGTCTCCTATTACCCAGCCAGTTCTCAATCCACCTAGCTACCTGACCTCGTATCCCATGCGCCTTAACCTTTTCTACCAGCCTACCGTGAGGGACTTTGTCAAACGCCTTACTGAGATCCATATAGATGACATCAACGGTTCTCCCATCGTCAACCGTTTTTGTCACCTCCTCAAAGAATTCCACCAGATTCGTAAGGCAAGACCTCCCTCTAACAAAGCCATGTTGCGTATCCCTAATCAGATCGCAACGCTCCAAATGCTCATACATCCTACCCCTAAGTATTTTTTCCATTAATTTCCCTACCACCGATGTCAAACTCACCGGTCTATAATTTCCAGGGTTATCCCTACTACTCTTTTTAAACCGCGGTACCACATTTGCTACCCTCCAGTCCTCTGGGACCTCACCTGTGTCTAAAGAAGAGACAAAGATTTGCGCCAGAGGCCCAGCAATTTCATCTTTCGCCTCCCTAAGCAGCCTGGAATAAATACCATCAGGCCCCGGAGCTTTATCCGTCCTTACGCTACCTAAAAGCCCTAGCACTTCCTCCCTCGTAATAGATATTTCCTGCAGCTGATCCTCAGCTCCCTCCAAGAGACCGCACGATTCCGAACCCCTCTCCTCCGTGAATACCGACGCAAAGTATTCATTCAGGAGCTCCCCCATTCCCTCCGACTCAATACATAACTCCCCACTTTTGTCCCTAAGAGGACCAATTTTCCCTCTAACTAACGATGGGAGGAAAGGGGGGAATCAGGATATCGAATTCGATAATCAGCCATGATCAGAATGAATGGCAGAGCGGGGCTGGAAACGGCTTCCATCTGTCTCCCGCCTTATGGATGGGAAGCTCCGGATACGACTCGGTCAGTATCAGGGATAAGGGGATCTATCCCATAATGGTAAACATTCCTAAAGGTCAGTGATGTATTGCTGACGGACAGCATGTTGTTAAGGAATGTGGCAACCACGCCAAAACTGTCAAAATAAGTCAGCTGTGTTTTGTTTGTAGTCAAATTCTTGGGAAAGACTATTCGACGTACTACTTGCTGTTTTACCTCATGCTTTAAGGACAAGGTTATTTTAGCTACAGCGGAATTGCTGATGTACGATTTCCCTCCTCGACTGCCATCTTTCAGAGATGATATTAAATTAAAGACCCTGTCTCTCCTCTCATTAAAGACCCAAGGCCACTCAATCTGCAGCACAGGAGGTGGCCATCCGGCCCATCTACTCTGTGCTGGTGTTTCTGCTCCACACGAGCCTTCTCCCACCTTCCCCCCCCCCCCCACACCGAAAGTTCAAAATTTATTTATTCGTCACAAGTATGCTTCCGTTAACACTGCAATGAAGCTACTGTGAAAACCCCCTGGTCACCACACTCCGGTGCCTGTCCGGATACGCTGAGGGAGAATTTAGCACGGCCAGTGATCCTAACCAGCACGTCTTTTGGACTGTTGGAGGAGACCGGAGCGCCTGGAGGGAACCCACGCCGACACGGGGAGAATGTGCAAACTCCACACAGACAGTGGCCCAAGCCGGGAATCGAACCCGGGTCCCGTGAGGCAGCAGTGTTAACCACTGTGCCACCGTGCTGCCCACTATCTCCTTCTATTCCTTTCTCCCTCATGTGTTTATCCAGCTTCCCCTTAAATATAAGAACATAAGAACATAAAAAATAGGAGCAGGAGTAGGCCATCTAGCCCTTCGAGCCTGCCCCGCCATTCAATAAGATCATGGCTGATCTGTCGTGACTCAGCTCCACCTTCCCGCCCTCTCCCCATAACCCTTAATCCCTTCTCTTATCAAAAACCCATCAACCCGCGTCTTAAAAATATTTAGCGAGGCAGCCTCCACCACTTCAATGGGCAGAGAATTCCAGAGATTCACCACCCTTTGAGTGAAGAAGTTCCTCCTCAACTCCGTTCTAAACCACCCCCCCTTTATCTTGAGGCTGTGCCCCCTAGTCCTACTGTCTTTTTTGAGCGGGAAGAGTCTCTCCACCTCTATCCTATCCATCCCATTCATCATCTTATACGTCTCAATGAGATCTCCCCTCATTCTTCTAAACTCCAACGAGTACAAGCCCAGTTTATTCAGCCTCTCCTCATATCTCTTGGAACTAATTATTCTGAACACTCCCGATGGCACCTTCTTCCAGACACTGGGTGAAGGACTTTCTCCTGAATTCTTGACCGGATTTATCTGTGACTATCCTGATTTGCTGATCTCCCGTCACGAATGGAGAGGCCAAGTGAGGTTCTCAGGCATCCAGGTGATGTGTTTCACCTGGAACAGTATCTTCCAGCCCCGCCGCTGTCGGTGAGATTTTCCATTGAATCCACCCAGGAAACCTGCGGCAGATATCGGCTGTCAGAGAGACTGGATGATCCCGCTGGCCCGAATTCCCATAACTCTGGAGTCTTCCATCAGGTCCCCCCCCCTCAGCCTTCTATTTCCGCGAACAAAGCTCTCCAGCCTCTCTCCTGGCAGCTGTGACCTCCTTAAGTTTCTGGTAATGAGGGTGTTTGCTCCCTTATGGGTGATCACAGCCTCCACTCCTTTTAGACTCGGAACGGGGAGCTGGGGAGTTCTTGTCCCCGATATCAATCTTTTTGATTAAACAATCAAACTAATCAAGTTAACTGAGGGTCAAATTAGAAGGGGCAGCCCCTGAAAAGAAAGGAAGTGCCCGAAACAGAAGACAAAGCAGAAAGGAAACTTAAAACATCAAACTAAAATGTGATTTAAAGGAGTTGTTAATACACCCCAGTCCCTGCGGTGCCCAGCGGGCACGGAACTTGCCTCCTGGTCAATATTTTCCCATTAACCAACATTATTAAACCAAGTTACCCAATCGTCAGTTTGTGGGATCTTGCTGTGTGAGAATTGGCTGCTGTGCTTCCGACATTACAACGGTGACTACACTTCAGAAGGACTTCATTAGCTGTGGGGCACTTTGAGGTGTGCTGGGGCTATGTCAGAGACTATACAATTCATTTTTATTTATCCAGTCTTAAGGCATCGCTGACAAGGCCAGAGTTAATTGCCCATCAATAGTTACCATTTCAGTTTTTTTTTATTAGTGTCACAAGTAGGCTTACATTAACACTGCAATGAAGTTACCGTGAAAATCCCCTAGTTGCTGCACTCCGGTGCCTGTTCAGGTACACTGAGGGAGAATGTAGCATGGCCAATGCACCCTAACCAGTATGTCCTTCAGACTGTGGGAGGAAGTGGGAGCACCTGGAGGAAGCCCATGCAGATACGGGGAGAATGTGCAAACTCCACACAACCAGCCACCCAAGCCAGGAATTGAACCTGGGTCCCTGGCACTCTGAGGCAGCAGTGCTAACCATTGTACCACCTTACCATACCCTTGGGAAGCTGGTGGTGATACACCTCCTGGAATTGCATGTAGTGTTGGTACACCCACCGTGCTGTTAGGGAGGGGAGTTTCAGGATATGATTGATTTGATTTATTATTGTCACGTGTATTGGTATACAGTGAAAAGTATTGTTTCTTGCGCGCTATACAGACAGCGCATACCATTCATAGAGAAGGAGACAAGACAGTGCAGAATGTCGTGTTAGAGTCACAGCTAGGGTGTAGCGAAAGATCAATTTAATGCAAGGCAGGTCCATTCAAAGATCTGATGGCAGCAGGGAAGAAGCCGTTCTTGAGTCGGTTGGTACCTGACCTCAGACTTTTGTATCTTTTTCCCGACGGGAGAAGGTGGAAGAGAGATTACAGAATGGTGATACTGTTTCCAAGTCAGGAACCCCGTCAATTACAGCGGAGATAAACTAGCTCCAAACAGCCTCTGATAACAATCATTACAAAACACGCTGCTGCTCTGGATGGGTTCTGAATGTTAATTGCAAGCGCCTTGTGTCTGAATCGTGCACTGTAATCTTGCCCCTGTCAATCGCGTTCCGTCTAGACTTCAGGTCAGGCTATTCTGTTACAGGCTGTCTCCATTGTCCAGCTCCCTCCCGAACCCACGTCAGGTTATTTTTTATTGCACACGGTTTTACAACAGACTCGGATCCTGAATAGCGCAGTGGAACACACAGTCTGAACATTTGATACATTTGTCCTAAATTCCTCCTGTGTTATTTTACACAAAAGCGCCTTCAGAATATGCAGGTGAAAATGAGTGGAATTTTGGTGAGACTTGCTCCCGCCTGCTGATTTCCGACACTGGAAATTAAGGAGCTGGATTCCTCCCCCTTGTTTCTTGGAATAAAGTCAAGCAATTTGGTGATTGTTTGTGAAGCATAATCTTCTGTCTCCCACCCCGGCTGGTTTTGGAGGGAGGTTAGGACACCACCTTACGTTTGGAAATCACCTGTGATGTTTCTCTCATTTCGTAGGAACATAGAAAGTAGGAGCAGGATTGGACCATTCGGGCCTTCGAGCCTGTTCTGCCATTCATTATGATTATGGTTAATCGTCCATCTCAACTCCAGGACAATGCATTGTAGTTTATAAAGTTTACAAAACCTTTCAAACTGTATGTGTTTGTGTGTGTTTATGTGTGTCAGTGTCAGCGTCAGTGTGTGTGTGTGTGTGTTTATATGTGTCAGCGTCAGTGTGTGTGTGAGTCTTTGTGTGTGTCAGTGTGTGTGTGTGTGTTTATGTGTGTCAGCGTCAGTGTGTGTGTGAGTCTGTGTGTGTCAGTGTGTGTGTGAGTGTTTGTGTGTGTCAGTGTCAGCGTCAGTGTGTGTGTGTGTTTATGTGTGTCAGTGTCAGCGTCAGTGTGTGTGTGTGTTTATGTGTGTCAGTGTCAGCATTGGTGTGTGTCAGTGTGAGTGTGTGTGTTTATGTGTGTCAGTGTCAGCGTTGGTGTGTGTCAGTGTGTGTGTGTGTTTATGTGTGTCAGTGTCAGCGTCAGTGTGTGTGTGAGTCTTTGTGTGTGTCAGTGTGTGTGTGTGTGAGTGTTTGTGTGTCAGCATCAGCGTCAGTGTGTGTGTGTCAGTGTTTATGTGTGTCAGCGTCAGTGTGTGTGCGAGTGTATCAGTGTGTGTAAGCGTTTGTGTGAATGTTTGTGTGAGTGTGTGTGTGAGTGTTTGTGTGAGTGTGTGTGTGTGTATTATGGTGATGGAATTACTAATGGTCCTATTTTATTTCTAGTTCGGACCCTCAGTGCTCCCGATTACACCAGCTCAATGACAACCATCCAGTTTGAATATCCTACACTGCCGCTGCCAGGGTCACAATATGCTTATACCAAGGTACGTCACTGCTGAATGATCACCGCTCACAGAGGGAAACTTATTCCACTGGTCAGTGAGTCTGGGGCAAAGGGACACAACCTTCAAGTCCAAGCGTCCAGGAGTTTGTTTTAATGTACCTTCACACCCACACGGCTTGTTACCCTCTGGGAAATGCTGGGGGGAGTGATGGAAGGATCTCTGCACTGATTAGCAGCCTGTGAAACTACCTGGTACCACTATTTTCAAAAATTGCCCCCACAATATACCTGTTACTATTTAGAAAGCACTTTATACCAATTGCTTAGATAGCAAGTGACGTTTCCCCTTTCTCTCCCAAGTCTCAGAGTCTGAGTTGTGTTCAAATCCCTCTCTGATTTTGAACTTACCTAACACCGGAGCCATCCCCACTCCTACATAGAACATAGAACATTACAGCACAAACAGGCCCTTCGGCCCTCGAGTTGCGCCGATCACATCAACCCCACCAATCTATAGACCTATCTATAACCCCCAATCCCATTAAACCCCATATACTCATCCAGAAGTCTTTTAAAAGACCCCAGCGAGTTCGCCTCCACCACCGATGACGGCAGCCGATTCCATTCACTCACCACCCTCTGAGTGAAAAACTTACCCCTAACATCACCTCTGTACTTCCCTCCCCGCACCTTAAATCTGTGTCCTCTCGTAGCGACCATTTCAACCCGGGGAAATAGCCTCTGAGAGTCCACCCTATCTATTTCTCTCAACATTTTATAAACCTCTATCAATCTGTAGAAATCTCTGTGACTCTGACACTGGCCTCCTGAATTTTAATCCCTGCACCAATGGGGGCCTCACCTTCAGTCGCCATAGTCCTAAACTCAGGAATTCTCTCCCGAAACTTTCCCTCTTTGAAAATGATCCTTAAAACTAAGCTCTTTGCCCAAATCCTTGGTCACCTGACTTACTCTCACTTTGTGTGGCTCAGTGTCTGATCAATTGGGCTGATCAATTGGGCTGACGGATGGCAGATGGAGTTTAATTTAGATAAACGCGAGGTGATGCATTTTGGTCGATTGAACCTGAGCAGGACTTACTCAGTTAATGGTAGGGCGTTGGGGAGAGTTGCAGAACAAAGAGATCTAGGGGTACAGGTTCAAAACCCCTTGAAAGTGGAGTCACAGGTGGGCAGAGTGGTGAAGAAGGCATTCGGCATGCTTGGTTTCGTTGGTCAGAACATTGAGTTGGGACGTCTTGTTGAAGTTGTACAAGGCATTGATAAGGCCACACTTGGAATACTGTGTGCAATTCTGGTCACTCTATTATAGAAAGGATATTATTAAACTAGAAAGAGTACAGAAAAGATTTTTTAGGATGCTACCGGGACTTGATGGTTTGAGTTATAAGGAGAGGTTGGATAGACTGGGACTTTTTTCTCTGGAGCGTAGAAAGCTGAGGAGTGATCTTGTAGAGATTTATAAAATAACAAAGGGCATAGATCAGCTAGATAGTCAATATCTTTTCCCGAAGGTAGGGGAGTCTAAAAGTAGAGGGCATCGGTTTAAGATGAGAGGGGAGAGATACAAAAGTGTCCAGAGGGGCAATTTTTTCACACTGAGGGCAGTGAGTGTCTGGAACAAGCTGCCAGAGATAGCAGTAGAGGTGGGTACAATTTTGTTTTTTGAAAAGCGTTTGGACAGTTACATGGGTATGATGGGTATCGAGGGATATGGGCCAAATGCGGGCAATTGGGACTAGCTTAGTGGCTAAAACAAAGGGCTGGCACGGACAAATTGGGCCGAAGGGCCTGTTTCCATGCTGTAAACCTCAGTAGAACCATAGAATCCCTGCAGTGCAGAAAGAGGCGACTTGGCCCATTGGGTCTACACCAACCACAATCCCACCCACATCCTATTTCCGTAACCCCTCATGTTTACCCTGCTAATCCCCCTGACACTAGGGTTAATATAGCATGGCCAATCGGTGTAATCTGCACATCTTTAGACTGTGGGAGGAAACCGGAGCACCCGGAAGAAACCAACGCAGACATGGGGAGAATGTGTAAGTTCCACACAGACAGAGGCTGGAATCGAACTCAGGTCCCTGGCACCGTGAGGCAGCAGTGCTACCCACTGTGCCATTGAGCCCACCTTGATGTTAATTCATAACTGCTCCTGTATAGAACCCTTGGATGGTTTGCTGAGTTAAGGTGCTATATAAATGCAAGTTGTTTGTTTGGATCTTTTGTTGCTCTCTCTCTCTCTCTCTTTGGGCAGATTTATTTAAGATGTCAGTCCTTTGATCATTCAGTCCTTTCTCCATCCACTTTCCTTAAAGTCCTCAATTATTTAAATCAGAGGAGGCTGAGACATTAATCTTTATGGACTGAATATGAACTAACTGAACTGCCCAACTGAGTTTGTGATATGAGCTCTGATATAGAGCGAAGGCTGTATGTAATGTTAGTGAAGGGGATTTGCAGTCCTGAGTTTCTCCCAGGTAGATTCTCCCTATCTATCTTACCGAATCCTTTTAGCACCTCCATCAGATCACCCCTCAACATCGAAACGAGTGAGAATATAAGCCAAGTTGACCCAAAGTATGGAGGGGGTCCATGTACAGAGAGATCAGATTTTCACAGTGACTTCATTGCAGTGTTAATGTAAGCCTGCTTGTGACATTAATAATAAATAAACTTTAAAAATTGGGGAAGTTATGTTGAATCCTTGATTAGACTGAGCACTGTGAGCAGTTCTGGTCTCCATATCATGAGTTTGATCCTGGGTATGGAGGGATTTTTTGATGAGTGAGGTTGAGTAGGTTGAGGCTGTCCTCATTGGTGTTTAGAAGAATGAGAGGCAACCTTACTGAGACATATTGGATTCTCAGGGGGCTTGACAGAGTCGGTGCTAAGAGGCTATTTCCCCGTGTGGGAGAGTCTGGGACCAGAGGGCAGAATCTCAGAGTGAGGGGGGGGTCACCCATTGAAGACAGAGACAAGGAAGAATTTCTTCGCTCAGAAGGGAATTCTTTACCACAGAGGGCTGGAGAGGCTAGTTTGTTTTATTCAAGACTGAGATAAACAGATTTTTAATCAGTAAGGGAACCGAGGGTGATGGGGATAAGACGGGAAAGTGGAGTTGAGGGTTATCACATCAGATCAATCATGATCTCATTGAATGGGGGAGCAGACTCGATGGGCCGAACGGCCTACTTCAGTTCCCGTCTGCCGACATCTCCACATCGTGACTTGCAAATGAACCAGTGTTAATTAGCAATCAATCAAAGCAATAGCTACCATTTTCCTTTGGGTTTTGTTATCAGATTAGCTGAAAGTCAGTCTCCTTCGATTTGTGCACATCACTTTGAAATATTTGCTTCTCCCGCTGACAGGGGAGAGCGCTGTGCTCTGAAAATCACAGTCAGCCCTGTCAGGGTGAGGATGGAGTGGGTGAGTTCACCCATTGAATCTCACCTCTTCTCCAATGACAAGGGAGGGCTGCCCTACCAAGAGAGAGCAAATAGTCTGTCTCTGTGTTTCCAAGAGTGAGGGGTGACCTCACTCAAACACATCAGACCCTGAGGGGATTTGACAGGGTAGAGGATGAGACGTTTACACTCGTGGGAGAGTCTGGAACAAGGGGACATCGCTGCGAGATAAAGGGACGGTCGTTTAAAACTGAGATGCGTGGAAATTTCTTTTTGCAGAAAGTGATGAGTCTCTGGAATTCTCTGCCCCAAAGGGTGCTGGAGGCTGGATCATTGGAAGCAGGAGGTGGATAAATATTTGATAGATTGAGGAATGGAGGGCGATGGGGGAAATGGCCCAGAGGCGGAGCTGAGACTGGCATCGATGATAGGGTTGGATGAAGGAACAGGTTTGAAGGGTCTGGTGGGTACTCCTGCTTCTATTTCTTGTGTTGACAGACGGAGTTAAGATTCTCCACGATAAGTTGAATCTCTAAAAATGCCAAGGAAAGCGAGGGAGCACAGATAGCAGAACAAAAGGTCTACCTGCTGAGTTTCTCCAGCATTTCCTGTTCTTGTTTCAGATTCCAGCACCTGCCGTATTTTGACTTTATCCCAATATTTATTCCCATCCATAGTTCCTTGAGAAGGTCTTCCCTTACTTAAAATATTCTTTTTTATTTTTGGCCCATCTGTTGTTTGTGTTTTGTGAGCTTTTTTACAAATTCATTTATGGAATGTGGCATCGCTGGCAAGACCAATATTTATTGCCCGTCCCTAATTGCCCTTGAGAAGGTGGCGGTGAGCTGCCACCTTCTTGAACCACGGAAGTCCATGTGGAAGAGGTATAACGTCATTGTTGTTCGGGAGGGAGCTTCAGGAACTTGACCCAGCAACAGGGTAGGAACGGCCCATATATTTCCAAGTCAGGACGATGAGTGATTAGAGGGGAACCTCCAGGTGGGTGGTGTTCCCAGATATAGAACATAGAACATAGAACATTACAGCGCAGAACAGGCCCTTCGGCCCACGATGTTGCGCCGACCAGTTACAAAACAATGACCCATTAGCCTAAACCAATCCCTTTTCATCCATAAACCTATCCACAGATCTCTTAAACGCCCCCAAACTCGGTGCATTTACAACTGCAGCTGGCAGGGCATTCCAGTCCCTCACCACTCTCTGGGTAAAGAACCTACCCCTGACATCAGTCCGATAACTACCCCCCCTTAATTTAAAGTCGTGCCCCCTCGTGCTAGCTTTCTCCATCCTAGGAAAAAGGCTATCACTATCTACCCTGTCTAAACCTCTAATCATCTTATATGCTTCAATGAGATCCCCTCTTAGCCGCCTTCTTTCCAGCGAAAACAACCCCAAATCTCTCAGTCTCTTCTCATAGGATCTCCCCTCCATACCAGGCAACATCCTGGTAAACCTCCTCTGCACCCTCTCCAAAGCCTCCACATCCTTCCTGTAATGTGGGGACCAGAACTGCACACAAAACTCCAAGTGTGGCCGCACCAGAGTTGTGTACAGTTATCTGCAGCTCTTGTCCTTCTGGATGGTAATGGTGTGGTTTGGAAGGTGCTGCCTAAGGAACCTTGATGAGTTCCTGCAGTGGGTCTGGTGCACACACGGCCACCGCTGTTCATCAGTGGCTGAGGGGGCGAATGTTTGTGGAAAGGGGGGTAGTAATCAAACGGGGCTGCTTAGTCCTGGATGGGGTTGAGCTTCTTGAGTGTTGTTGGAGCTCCACTCATCCAGGCAAATGGAGAGTATTCCATTACACTGCTGACTTATGCCTTGTAGATGATGGACAGTCAGGGAATGAGTTACTCACCACAGGACTCCTAGCCTTTGACCTGCCTTGGAAGCAGTATTTATATGATAAGGGTAATAAACTGGCTTTCTTTTGCCTTTTGACAGAGCCGAGAGCTTAAGAGTTACACAATGAATCCAATACTAGGAAATGGGACAGCACAGTCCTCATCAGGCACTAGTCGATTCTTGTCCCAGGGTCTGCAGAGCAAAACAATGAAACCAGTTTGTCGCATCGAGATTTCCCCCGAAAACAGCCCACTTCTGCCTCGCGCTCGCCTGTGGATGGAATCCAGGTTTTCCAGAAGAGGCACGGTGGGGAGAGACCCCGCAATATCCCACAGTCGGCGTGCCACCTTCGCTGAGAAAAGGTTGGGCAGTCGGATGGGCACCGCGAGGCCTCTTCTGCACAGGGTCGCCGTACCCGAGGTTGCTGCCACTCCCCGGCCGACATCCATCACCAGGTCCTCGTCTCGGACGTCCCAGAAGCAAGTCGTCATCGCGAGCCAGGAACCCCGGTCCGCCGGGAGCGAGCCTGCCGAGAGTTTCCCGACCAGCCCCGTCGTAAACTTCCGACCGGGGCTCAGTCAGAGCATGTCGAGAATCTACGAGGGCGACCACTCCCAGGCCTTGGACCGGCGACCAGAGGTGGTCGCTTCCAGTTACCACGGCGTTTCTCACAAGGGACGGTCCCAGACGGTGAACAGGTACAACTGGAACCAGATATCTTACCAAACTCGTTACTCTGCCGCCAGCAACGCTGTGGTGAATCAGGAGTTAACGCCAATGGAGGGTCCGGCAGCCGAGGCCCAGGTTGAGGCCGAGGCCCAGGCCCAGGCCCAGGCCCAGGCTCAGGAAGCACAGGCCCAAGGCAACTATGAGGACTCCACTTACCAGGAAAACTATGGATCGCAGGGAATGCTTGGAAGCCTTACTGAAAGGTAATTAGTGCCAATGGGGAGGGAGTACACTGACAAGTAAGGCCACGGTAACACAGTGGTCAGCACTGCTGCTTCACAGCTCCAGGGTCCTGGGTTCGATTCCCGGCTCGGGTCACTGTCTGTGTGGAGTTTGCACATTCTCCTCGTGTCTGCGTGGGTTTTCTCCAGGTGCTCCGGTTTCCTCCCACAGTCCAAAGATGTGCGGGTTAGGTTCATTGGCTATGCTAAAATTGCCCCTTAGTGTCCTGGGATGTGTAGGTTAGAGGGATTAGCAGGTAAATGTGTAGGGATATGGGGATAGGGTCTGGGTGGGATTGTGTTCGGTGCAGACTCGATGGGCCGAAGGGCCTGTTTCTGCACTGTAGGGTTCTATGCTGGTTCTATGCTAGTTTAATCGCCTGACAGTTTCCATTAGCATTCTTGCTAAATCTGAAGCAGTATCGGCTACTTCCTCTTCCAATTTCAGGAGGAAGGTTCCAGCGGAATTTTCCCTTATTTCTGAATACGGGAACTAATAATTCCATAGCCTGAGTGGGAGTTATGATACCGGGATGATATTAGGGATAAATGGGATGTGTCGAGGGAAGCTGGACTTGTTTTCTGTGGATCAAAAAAAAATAGAAAATTTGATAAAAGTGTTCCAGATTGAGTGGTTTAGTGCCATAATGGTTGGCACTGCTGCCTCACAGCGCCAGGGACCCGGGTTCGATTCCTGACTTGGGTCACTGTCTGTGTGGGGTTTGCACCTTCTCCCTGTCTCTGCGTGGGTTTCACACAGATGCTCCGGTTTCCTCCCACAGTCCAAAAAGTGCGTAGGTTAGGGTCATTGGCCATACTAAATTCTCCCTCCGTGTCCCCGAGCAGGTGCCGGAGTGCGGCGACTAGTGGATTTTCACAGTAACTTCATTGCAGTGTTAATGTCAGCCTTACTTGTGACGCTAATGAGCTTTAAATAAGGAGAGACTGTTTCCTGTGGCAGGAGGGATGGTGATTAGAGGGCAAAGGGTGAAGATAAAAGTACAAGAAAAGGATTGAGAAGAGTTCATTTCAGATGAGGGGTCGTTACAATTGGAAGGCGCTGCCTGAAAGAGCGGTGGAAGCAGATTTAACAAGAGCACCCAAAAGGGAATTGGAGAAATACCTGAACAGGGTAAATTTGGAAGATTATAGGGAATGTAGAACATAGAACACCACAGCACAAATAGGCCCTTCAGACCACAAATTGCACCAATCACATCCATACCTACCAGGCCATAGAACTATCTGTAACTCCCAATCCCATTAAACCCCATATACTCATCCAGAAGTCTTTTAAAAGACCCCAGCGAGTTCGCCTCCACCACCGACAGCAGCCGATTCCATTCACTCACCACCCTCTGAGTGAAAAACTTACCCCTGACATCTCCTCTGTACCTACTCCCCAGCACCTTAAATCTGTGTCCTCTCGTAGCGACCATTTCAGCCCTGGGAAATAGCCTCTGAGAATCCACCCTATTTCTCAACATCTTATAAACCGCATTGTCGGAGGGTCAGTGCCGAGGGAGTGCCGCACTGTCAGAGGGTCAGTGCTGAGGGAGTGCCGCACTGTCAGAGGGTCAGTGCTGAGGGAGTGCCGCACTGTCAGAGGGTCAGTGCTGAGGGAGTGCCGCACTGTCAGAGGGTCAGTGCCGAGGGAGCGCCGCACTGTCAGAGGGTCAGTGCTGAGGGAGTGCCGCACTGTCAGAGGGTCAGTGCCGAGGGAGTGCCGCACTGTCAGAGGGTCAGTGCTGAGGGAGTGCCGCACTGTCAGAGAGTCAGTGCTGAGGGAGTGCCGCACTGTCAGAGGGTCAGTGCCGAGGGAGCGCCGCACTGTCAGAGGGTCAGTGCCGAGGGAGCGCCGCACTGTCGGAGGGTCAGTGCCGAGGGAGCACCGCACTGTCAGAGGGTCAGTGCCGAGGGAGCGCCGCACTGTCGGAGGGTCAGTGCCAAGGGAGCACCGCACTGTCAGAGGGTCAGTGCCGAGGGAGCACCGCACTGTCGGAGGGTCAGTGCTGAGGGAGCACCGCACTGTCAGAGGGTCAGTGCTGAGGGAGCGCCGCATGTCAGAGGGTCAGTGCCAAGGGAGCGCCGCACTGTCAGAGGGTCAGTGCCAAGGGAGTGCCGCACTGTCAGAGGGTCAGTGCTGAGGGAGTGCCGCACTGTCGGAGGGTCAGTGCTGAGGGAGTGCCGCACTGTCGGAGGGTCAGTGCTGAGGGAGTGCCGCACTGTCGGAGGGTCAGTGCCAAGGGAGCGCCGCACTGTCGGAGGGTCAGTGCCGAGGGAGCGCCGCACTGTCGGAGGGTCAGTGCCAAGGGAGCGCCGCACTGTCAGAGGGTCAGTGCCGAGGGAGCACCGCACTGTCAGAGGGTCAGTGCCGAGGGAGCGCCGCACTGTCGGAGGGTCAGTGCCGAGGGAGCGCCGCACTGTCGGAGGGTCAGTACAGGTAGTAATTGAAGAGCTGGGAATGTTCTGGCCAATATTAAATTGCGATCGATATCACTGAAATCTGATCGTTATATCGCTGTTAGTGGCGCTTGTTAAATTCAGTCATTGGGCTGCTTTTTCTACACATCGCAGAGCATATTTGATTTGATTTGTGAAAAATATTATAATATTGTAATTCCTTGCGGTTTTGGGCAGAGCAGGAGCCCATACCAAGCTGTGATACAACCAGAAAGAATACTTTCTGTGGTGCATCTGTAAAAGATGGTGAGAGTCGTAGCGGACAGGCCAAATTTCCAGACATTCAGACGCCCTTAAAACTTTGCAACTCCATTTGAAAATGGAGACCTCGCGAATGCTGCTACCTGTTACATCACAAGCAAACGTTTGCAAATGCAACAGCAAACATCAGGGTGTTTGATTTTCACCCTGTGCATGTTTTAAGGTTCGTTGTGGTCTCTGACAACAGATACCACACAATAAAGTTAAGGATAAGAACATAAGAACATAAGAAATAGGAGCAGGAGTAGGCCATCTGGCCCTTCGAGCCTGCCCCGCCATTCAATAAGATCATGGCTGATCTGTCGTGGCTCAGCTCCACCTTCCCGCCCTCTCCCCATAACCCTTAATCCCTTCTCTTATCAAAAACCCATCAACCCGTTTCTTAAAAATTAACATATTTCTTCGGAGATCAGGTGGGATTTTCAATCAGTGAAGCTTGTCTTCGAATGTTTCATTGTTGTGCGTTCAGTGGGTCCCACGATGAGGTCCTGAGTCACATTTGCTTGAACATTAACTGTTTATTGATAACGTTTCGTAGAATCATAGAACCCTACAGTGCAGAAAGAGGCCCTTCGGCCCATCGAGTCTGCACCGAACACAATCCCGTCCAGGCCCTACCCCCATATCCCTACATATTATACCCACTAATCCTTCTAACCTACACATCTCTAGACATTAAGGGGCAATTGTTTTAGCACGGCCAATCAACCTAACCCCCACATCTTTGGACTGTGGGGGGAAACCGGAACTTCCGGAGGAAACCCACGCAGACATGAGGAGAATGTGCAAACTCCACACAGGCAGTGACCCGAGCCGGGAATCGAACCCAGGACCCTAGAGCTGTGAAGCAGCAGTGCTAACCACTGTGCTATCGCGCCGCCAATTTAACTGCGTACACATACGTAGAGGGTACAGCCCAAGTAATATGGTAACTCCATGCTCACTTCATAAGATATAGGAGCAGAATTAGATCATTCAGCTCACTGAGTCTGCTCCCTTTTCGATCGTGGCTGATATGCTCCCCATCCCCATTTTCCTGCCTTCTCCCCCCCCCCCATAACCCTCCAACCCATTACCAATTAAAAATCTGTCCAACCCCTCCTTAAATTTGCTCACTGTCCCAGCATCCACCACACTTTGGGGTAGCGAATTCCACAGATTCACAACCCCTTTGGGAGAAGTAGTTTCTCCTCAACTCTGTTTTAAATTTGCTGCCCCTTATCCTCAGACTGTGACCTCTCGTCCTGGAATACCCCACTGCGGATTCATCGCCTCACTTTATCCATGCCTCTTATCGTCTTGTATACGTCAACTTGATCTCTGCTCATTCTCATTCTCAACTGCAGAGGGTGTCGGCCCAAACTGTTCAATCTCTCTTCATACAACAAACCCCTCGTCTCTGGATCACTCTCGTGAACCTCCTTTGAACTGCTTCCAATCTTTCCTCAAATAAAGGGACCAGAGCTGTGCACAATACTCCAGGTGCGGTCTCACCAATGCCTTATATAGTTGCAGCAGTAATTCCTTCCCTTTATGTTCTATCCCTTTAGCTTCTACGCTGATCTGTCTCCAGCCCACAATTGACTCCAGTCTCAGTCTCTTTCTATCAGTTTCCCAATTCCATATTAACCCTGTCTATGCCGATTACCCTTACTACATTTTTTTCCCCAACGGGACCAACATGTTGTATGTTCCTGGGGTGGTACGGTGGTCAGCACTGCTGCCTCACGGCGCCAGGGACCCGGGTTCGATTCCTGGCTTGGGTCAATGTGCGGTGTTTGCATGTTCTCCCCATGTCTGTGTGGGTTTCCCCTCACATTCTGAAAGACGTGCTGGTTAGGGTGCATTGACCTGAACAGGTGCCAGAGTGCGGCGACTGAGGGAATTTCACAGGAGCTTCGTTGCAGTGTTAATATAAGCCTTACCTGTGACTAATAAATAGACTTCACAAAAAAGATATCCTCCAACCCAGTTTCCTGCCCCGTACAGGAGGTTGGTGCTGTTGTCCTCATTGTTGTGCACCCGTTGTGATACCCATCTCTCCCTCACTCGCTCCGCCACCTTTCTCCCCTCAGAAGAGCAGTCAGTGATGAGTAATAAACGGTGTAGCCCCTGTCAGCAAAGCCCAAACCCCACAAATTAATCTTCAAAAAGATCAAAACAGAGTTTCCTCTCGTTATAGAGACTCAAACAGCACGGAAAAGGCCATTCAGCTCAAGGGGCCTGCATGTCGTTGGTGTGCTTAAACTGGACCATCTCGAGGGCATCATGACAGCTCAGAGGCTATCTCTGTTGCTGTGCGGACACATGGATTTGGGCCTGTGTCCGTGGGAGTTTGCGCGTTCTCCCCGTGGTTGCGTGGGTTTCCTCCGGGTGCTCCGGTTTCCTCCCACATCCCAAAAATGTGCTTTTAGGCTGATTGATTGATTGGGTAACAAATTGTCCCTATATTGGACCTCCCTGATCCTCGCACATTAGGCGTCGACTAAAATCATGAATAGGTCACTGACAATGGGACGGCGGCGCGGGCTCGTTGGGCCGAAGGGCCTGTTTCCCGTGCTGTGTTGTTCTTTGTTCTTTGTAATATCTCACACTGAACTCACACTATTTCAATTTTCCAGCACTTCTTCTAAATCCTTGAATGTTTCAAGTTTATTATTTTATTTACTTATTAGCGTCACAAGTAGGCTTACATTAACGCTGCAATGAAGTTACTGTGAAAATCCCCTAGTCGCCACACTCCGCGTACACTGAGGGAGAATTTAGCACGGCCAATCATGGTGATTGGACTATAAGCAAAAGGAAGCCTTTCTTTAATTGCACACGGCTGTGGTGAGACCGCACCTGGAGCAACTGTAGAACCATAGACTCCCTACGGTGCGGAAAAAAGACCATCCAGCCAACACCAACTCTCCAAAAGAGCATTCCACCCAGGCCACCCCCTCAGGATAAGAGGCCGATCATTTAAGAGTGATTGGAGGAGGAATTCCTTCACTCAGAGGAGGAATCCTCGCTCTCGGAAAGCGGTGATGCTCCATTATAAAAGTAGGGAGGTCTTGCTGCGGCTGTATAGGGCATTGGTGAGGCCGCAGCTGGAGTGCTGTGTGCAGTTTTGGGCGCCGCACCTGCGCAAGGATATTTTGGCCCTGGAGGGAGTGCAGAGGAGGTTTACTAGGCTGATACCGGAGTTGAGGGGGTTGAGCTATGAGGAGAGGCTGAATAAACTTGGCTTGTACTCGTTAGAGTTTAGAAGAATGAGGGGAGATCTCATTGAGACGGATAAGATGATGAATGGGATGGATAGGATAGAGGTGGAGAGACTCTTCCCGCTCAAAAAAGACAGTAGGACGAGGGGGCACAGCCTCAAGATAAAGGGGAGGCGGTTTAGAACAGAGTTGAGGAGGAACTTCTTCACTCAAAGGGTGGTGAATCTCTGGAATTCTCTGCCCGTTGAAGTGGTGGAGGCTGCCTCGCTAAATATTTTTAAGAAACGGGTTGATGGGTTTTTGATAAGAGAAGGGATTAAGGGTTATGGGGAGAGGGCGGGAAGGTGGAGCTGAGTCACGACAGATCAGCCATGATCTTATTGAATGGCGGGGCAGGCTCGAGGGGCCAGATGGCCTACTCCTGCTCCTATTTCTTATGTTCTTATGTTCTTATGTTCTTAACGAACGTATTTAAGGCTGGGGTACTCAGAGATTTGGTCTCTCGGGGAATCACTGGGTGCGGGGATCGAGCAGGGGAGTGGAGCTGAGACGCAAGATCAACCATTATTGTATTGAATGGCGGAGCAGGCTCGAGGGGCGTACGGTTCACTCCTACTCTTATTTCCTGTGTGCTTGTTGGATATTGCGATTTCAATATCCAACAGCCTTTGTCTAAATAGTCACTCAGTCAGTGGGGGAGCTAGGCGTCAGTGTGTCGGATGATTGAAATGTAATATCGTGGAGTGGAGCATTGGAGATGTTACTGTTACTGGTGGTTGCCCATTTCCACTCTAATTCGCCTTAAATGGGTATTAATGTAGGCGGGCACAGTGGTTAGTGCTGCTGCCTCACAGCGCCAGGGACCAGGGTTCTATTCCGGCTTGGGTCACTGTCTTTGTAGAGTCTGCACATTCTCCCCGTGTCTCCATGGGTTTCTTCCAGTTGCTCTGGTTTCCACCCACAGTCCAAAAGTCTCGCTGGTTAGGTACATTGGCCGTGCTAAATTCTCCCTCAGTGTACCCGAGCAGGTGCAGGAGCATGGCGACTAGGGGATTTTCACAGCGAATTCATTGTTGTGTTAATGTAAGCCTGCTTGTGACACTAACAAATAAATGTTAAATCTTAAAACAATACTTAATGCTGTCCCCGTTCTAATATAAGTGATTTTTTTTATCAGTCTGAGTGGAGATGATGATGGTGAGTGGACAGTGGAGATTGCAGTGAGTGCTCTGACTCACGATAACATCGATTACGTTTTATACGGGGCTAATTTCATCCAACACGAATGCTACCAAAGACCGGATGCAAAGAAAGAGGTAACGCAGATTTCACCTTACTTCTCAGAGAGAATCTGATGGTGTCCAAATGGTCTAAACTGATGAAAAAAATCGCCTTGTTTTTGCAAAGAGTTTACATTTCCTGTCTCGCCAGTTGACTTGCTTTCAAACCGTTTATTGTTTTTGATATTCACTCTTACAGACAGGGTCAGGTTCCTGGGTTCACTAAGGGAATAGTGTGGGAAGGTGGCACTGAAGTCAAACTTTAGCCATGAACTTGTCGAGTGGAGAACGAGTCCTGGATCAGTACCTGGAACTTTGATGTTGTGGCCATTTCAGAGACATGGATAGAGCAGGGTTAGGAATGGTTGTTGCAGGTTCCGGGGTTCAAATGCTTCAGTCGGAGTAGAGAAGGAGGGAGAAGGGGGGGTGGAGGGGTAGCATTATTAGTCAAGGATTGTATCACAATGTCAGAGAAGAAGTTTGATGAGGACTTGTCTGTTGAGGTAGTATGGGCTGAGATTAGAAATAGGAGAGGAGAGGTCACCCTGTTGGGAGTCTTTTATAGACCTCCTAAAAGTTCTAGAGAGGTTGAGGAAAGGATTGCGGAGACAATCCTGGATAGGAGTGAAAGTAATAGGGTAATTGTTATGGGGGACTTTAACTTTACTAATATTGATTGGAATTGCTATAGCTCTAGCTCATTAGAGGGGACAGTTTTTGTACAAAGTGTGCAGGAGGGTTTTTTGATTCAGTATGTTGATAGACCAACTAGAGGTGAGGCTATATTGGATTTGGTGCTGGGAAATGAGCCAGACCAGGTGCTAGACTTGGAAGTTGGTGTGCATTTTGCTGATAGTGACCACAATTCGATTACGTTCACCTCAGTGATGGAAAGGGATAGGCATGAACCTCGGGTCAGTAGTTTTAGTTGGGGGAAGGGTAATTATGAGGCTATTAGGAGAGAATTAGGAAGCATAGGTTGGACTAGGAGACTACAGGGGCTGGGAACGTCCGAAATGTGGAGATTTTTCAGGGAGCAGCTACTGCGAGTCCTTGATATGTATGTCCCTGTCAGGCAAGGAGGAAATGGTCGAGCTAGGGAACCGTGGTGCACTAAATACGTTGTTTTGCTGGTTAAAAGGAAAAAGGAGGCTTATGTCAGGATGAGACTTGAGGGCTCAGGTAGTGCACTAGAAAGCTTTAGACTGGGTAGGAGGGAGTTAAAGAGTGAGTTAAGAAGAACTAAAAGAGGACACGAGAAGACTTTGACTGATAGGATTAAGGAGAATCCTAAGGCGTTCTATAGGTATGTTAAGAACAGAAGGTTGGTTAGGGCAAGATTAGGGCCAGTTAGAGACAGCAGTGGGAGGTTATGTGTGGAACTGGAAGAGATTGGAGAGGCATTGAACCAATATTTCTCTTCAGTATTCACACAGGGGGATATAAATGTAGCTGTGGAGAACACTGGGTTACAGGGTTGTAAACTGGACAGTATTGCAATTGATAAGGAGGATGTGCTAGATATTCTTGAGGGTTTGAAAATAGATAAGTCCCCTGGTCCGGATGGGATTTACCCTAGGATTCTCTGGGAGGCTAGAGAGGTGATTGCAGAGCCTCGGGCTCTGATCTTCAGGTCGTCGTTGGCCTCTGGTATAGTACCGGAAGATTGGAGGTTAGCGAATGTTATGCCATTGTTTAAGAAGGGGAACAGAGACTTCCCCGGGAATTATAGACCGGTGAGTCTTTCTTCTGTTGTGGGCAAGGTTTTAGAAAAAATTATTAGGGATAGGATTTATAGTTATTTGGAGAGTAATGAGTTGATTAGAGACAGTCAGCATGGTTTTGTAGCGGGTAGGTCGTGCCTTACTAACCTTACTGAGTTTTTTGAGAAAGTGACCAAAGAGGTGGATGGGGGTAAGGCAGTTGATGTGGTGTATATGGACTTTAGTAAGGCGTTTGATAAGGTTCACCATGGAAGGCTTCTGCAGAAAATGCAGATGTATGGGATTGAGGGTGATTTAGTTAATTGGATCAGGAATTGGCTAGCAGATAGGAGACAGAGGGTGGTGGTTGATGGAAAGTATTCGTCATGGATTTCGGTTACGAGTGGTGTGCCTCAGGGATCTGTTTTGTGGCCACTGCTGTTTGTAATTTTTATAAATGATCTGGATGAGGGTATAGTTGGGTGGATCAGTAAATTTGCTGATGACACCAAAGTCGGAGGAGTGGTAGATAGTGAAGAGGGGTGTCATAGTTTACAGAGAGACTTGGATAAGTTGCAGAGCTGGGCCGAGATGGAGTTTAATGCGGAAAAGTGTGAGGTAATTCACTTGGGCAGGAATAACAGATGTGTAGAGTATAGGGCTAACGGTAGGACTCTGAATAGTGTTGATGAACAGAGGGATCTAGGTGTATGTGTACATAGATCCCTGAAAGTTGGGAATCAAGTAGATAAGGTAGTTAGGAAGGCATACGGTGTCTTGGCATTTATTGGTAGGGTGATTGAATTTAGGAGCCGCAACGTCATGTTGCAACTGTACAAAACTCTGGTACGTCCGCACTTGGAGTATTGTGTGCAGTTCTTGTCCCCACATTATAGGAAGGATGTGGAGGCTTTGGAGAAGGTGCAGAGGAGGTTTACCAGGATGTTGCCTGGTATGGAAGGAAGGTCCTATGAGGAGAGACTGAGGGATTTGGGGTTGTTTTCGTTAGAAAGAAGGTGGCTAAGAGGGGACCTTATTGAAACATATAAGATGATTAGAGGTTTGGATAGGGTGGACAGTGATAGCCTTTTTCCTCGGATGGAGAAAGCTAGCACGAGGGGGCATAGCTTTAAATTAAGGGGAGGTAGTTATAGGACAGATGTCAGAGGTAAGTTCTTTACCCAGAGGGTGGTGAGGGATTGGAATGCCCCGCCAGCTGCAGTTGTAAATGCGCCTAGCTTGGGGGCGTTTAAGAGATCCGTGGATAGGTTTATGGATGGAAAGGGATTGGTTTAGGTTAGAGGGTCACTGCTTTTTTAATTGGTCGGCGCAACATCGTGGGCCGAAGGGCCTGTTCTGTGCTGTAATGTTCTACGTTCTATGAGTCCTCGAAGGGCCAAATATCCAACTCCAGCTCCTATTCCTTACCATCTCCCCTGTTCTGACGTACAGGTAACTTCACCCCACACTCTGCAGTTGACTCTCTGTTAAATACCCTGGGAGGTCACTCAGATGCAAACACGGTTGCTGAAGGAAAATGGCCACCATTGCCCCTTCAAGGGCAACAGGGATGAGCAAATAACTGACAGCCTTGCCAGCAAGAAAGAAATGAAAAAGTTCATTCATTGAGTATCTGGTCCCCTCTCTGAAAGCATTGCTACAAATTTAACACGACTACACTGGGAGTGTCCAGTTGCTGAAGAGTCCAGTCTCCTTAGAGAACTATCAGTCCATCATGAACCATGGTCTGTGAGGGGTCATTGATTGACGTCTCTGTGTTTTTGGAGGGAGATGAGTGATTATGGATTGAGAGACACCAATCCACATCAAGCACTGACCAGGAATCTCCCCCAGTCTTACCCCCACCCCCGCTATGGGGGGAATGCGGAGGCTGTCCAGCCAGTTTGCTGGAAGAATCAGCTTACAGAAAATGCCCTCTCATAAAAACTCCGCACATTCTGAGATGAAGTGACTTCAGATGCAAACCTCCCTTTCCTTGTTGGGGGCAATGTTCGCAAATCCTTCCTGTAACGTTTGAAGATCCTGGATCAGTTGAGCTGCTGTGAGCTGAGATCCTCCCAACCCGGAGACGCTGCACATTCCATCTGGGATCTTTCGATGTGCGGCACATTGGCCAGAATTCTCCGACCTTCACCTGTGACTGGGATTTTCCAGTCCCGCTGCAGTGAGTGGAGAATTGGCTGAGCGCCAAATTCACCGTCCTCGCTGGCTGTGATGGCAGGACAGGAACAGCCCAGAGAATTCCAGCCAGCACCTCCCAGAGACCCCGGCCAGAGTGGAGCAGAGTCAGGGAGACAGGACATGACCCTTTTTTTTTTTATCTTTCCCTCCCACTTGCCTCCTGCTTCCGTCCCTTTTCCCTCCCTCTTCCCGCTCTCTCTGCCAATGTTCAGCCTTGAACAGGACGCGTTTCAAACAGAGTTGCCGTTAATCGGCCTGTCAGTACGTAATCCAGGGTCGGGAACAAGTTTCCTGTCTATTCCCGGGCTCTCCGAGTGTGTGTGTCCAACAGGTGATGAATTCAGGCCCTCAGCTCTTGAATTCCTCCCCCTGCAGACATCTTTCACTCTCTACCTCTTTCTCCTTCATTGTTTTTTTTATTCTTTCACAGGATGTGGAGGTTGCTGGCTGGGCCAGAATTCATCACCATTGAGAAGGCAATGCTGAGCTGTCTTTTTGACCAGCTGCAGTTGATGTGATGTAGGCACACCCACAGCGCTGTTAGGGAGGGAGTTCTGACCAAGCTTCTGGTCACCTGTCTTAATATCTCGTTAATTGGTTCAGTGTCAATACTGCAGTGATCATGGAGCACCATGGGATATTTCTCTACATTCAAAAAATGTTAAATAAATGCAAGTTGTTGTTGCGCCTCATTTGCAATAAGAACTAGGAGCAGGAGTGGGCCATCTGGCCCCTCCAGCATGTTCCACCATTCAATAAGATCATGGCTGATCTTTTCGTGGACTCAGCTCCACTTACCCGCCCGCTCACCATAACCCTTAATCCCTTTACTGTTCAAAAATGTATCTATCCTTGCCTTAAAAACACTCAATGAGGTAGCCTCAACTGCTTCACTGGGCAGGGAATTTCCACCCTTTGTATGAAGAAGTTCCTCCTCAACTCAGTCCTAAATCTGCTCCCCCTTATTTTGTCCCCTAGTTCCAGTTTCACCCGCCAGTGGAAACAGCTTCCCTGCTTCTATCTTATCTATTCCCTTCATAATCTTATATGTTCCTATAAGATCTCCCCTCATTCTTCTGAATTCCAATGAGTAAAGCCCCAGTCTACTCAGTCTCACCTCATAAGCCAACTTTCTCGACTCCGGAATCAACCGAGTGAATCTCCTCTGCACCCCCTCCAGTGCCAGTATATCCTTTAACCAAGGACACCAAAACTGTACTCAGTACTCCAGGTGTAGCCTCATTATATAATGTTATAGAACATAGAACATTACAGCGCAGAACAGACCCTTCGGCCCACGATGTTGCGCCGACAAGTTAAAAAACAATGACCCTCTAACCTAAACCAAACCCTTTCCATCCATAAACCTATCCACGGATCTCTTAAACGCCCCCAAACTAGGCGCATTTACAACTGCAGCAGGCAGGGCATTCCAATCCCTCACTACCCTCTGGGTAAAGAACCTACCCCTGACATCCGTCCTATAACTACCACCCCTTAATTTAAAGCTATGCCCCCCACGCTAGCTTTCTCCATCCGAGGAAAAAGGCTATCACTGTCCACCCTATCTAAACCATTATATCTGTCTAGACCTATCTAGACCATTATATAATGGTCCCAGCTTATACATACAAAAAAACAGCAAGGATTCCCCCACTGTCTCCAGTGTTCAGCTGAAACAGTTTCTTCCCTGTTGCTGTCAGACTTTTGAATGAACTTACTTTGCATTACGTTGATCTTTCTCTACACCCTAGCTATGACTGTAACACTACATTCTGCACTCTCTCCTCTCCTTCTCTATGAATGGTATACTTTGTATAGCATGCAAGAAACAATATTTTTCACTATACGTGAGACAATAATAAATCCAATCAAATCGAAATCCAATCAGCCCTCCGTGTTTTCCTGCAGCTTTACAATTTGGATGGGATCGGGAAACTTATTGCCCTGCTGAGCAGTGAGGATGTGGAGGTGCAGAGGGCAGTCTGCGGGGCCATCCGCAACGGAGTGTTCGAGGAGAACGAGAGCAAGATCGAAGTTCAGGAACACAGCGGGCTCCAAAAACTCGTCCAGTTACTGGGACAAACCAAAGACATTGAGACAAAAAAGCAAATCACCGGTGAGTTCATTGGAAAGTCAGCCTGAACATCGCCCAGTGGGGTTTAACGTCAACCCTGCCTTGGATACAATTACAGAATGGAACACCACAGGAGAAGGGCATTCGGCCCTTCGTCTCTGTGCTGGATATTTTGAAACAACTGCCCAATTAGTCCCACTTCCTGATTCTCCTCTTACAGCCCACGAAAAACTTTCCATCAAATATTTTGATTTACTGGGACGTTCCCGGGACTCGATGGTTTGAGTTAAAGGAGAGGCTGGATAGACTGGGACTTTTTTCCCTGGAGCGTAGGAGGCTGTGGGATGATCTTATAGAGGTCTATAAAATAATGAGGGGCACAGATCAGCTAGATCTTTTCCCAAAGGTGGGGGAGTCTTAAACTAGAGCGCATAGGTTTAAGGTGAGAGGGGAGAGATGCAAAAGGGTCCAGAGGGGCAATTTTTTCAACTCAGAGGGTGGTGAGTGCCCCCCAAAGGCGTACCCCCATGTCTTTACCTTAATTAATGCTCTTTACCTTAATTATACTGTGTGGTATCAAATTCCATATTCACACCACTTACTGAGTAAAAAAATCTCATCACCTACGCATCCCGAGACACTAAAGGGCAATTTAACACAGCCAGTGCACCTAACCTGTGCATCTTTGGAGTGTGGGAGAAAATCGGAGCATCCGGAGGAAACCCACGCAGACACAGGGAGAACGTGCAGACTCCACACAGACAGTGACCCAAGCCGGGAATCGAACCCGGGTCCCTGGCGCAGAAAGGTAGCAGTGCTAACCCACTGCGCCAGACGTGGTGTGAGTTGAAACACAGAGAGCAGGATTTGGCATGATCTCGAGATGATGGGAAAGAGAAGACGGGGAAATCCGTCAAGGAGGGTGTTGGGATACTTGAGACTGGAGGAGCTGTCCTGACCTCGCGGCTAAAACAGAATTTCCAGCATCTCGATCAAACTTGTGAAGCTGGGAGCTGTGGGGAGGGAGATTGTGTCAGTTTAAGGAGTAAAGATAGTTCCCTATTTCAGATTGGAAAGCTCTCTTCACTAATTTTCCTTTCCACTTTATTTCCCAACACTTCAGGTTTACTGTGGAACCTGTCTTCGAATGAATACCTGAAAGCGGAACTGATCCAAAGAGCACTAACCCCCCTGACAACATCAATCATCATCCCATTCTCAGGCTGGCCAGACGGAGATGTCAAGAACTTTGATATAGACCCCGACATCTTCTACAACACTACAGGCTGTATGAGGTGAGCTGCCCCTTAACTCCACACACAGGTTGCAGAGTTACAGACGGCAAGGTCAGCGCAGATATAACCATATCAGCTCTGAATCAACAGTCTGTATTTTAATCTCTATCAGAGGGTCAGTGCTGAAAGCACACCGCACTGTCAGAGGGTCAGTGCTGAGGGAGTGCCGCACTGTCAGAGGGTCAGTGCTGAGGGAGTGCCGCACTGTCAGAGGGTCAGTGCTGAGGGAGCGCCGCCCTGTCAGAGGGTCAGTGCTGAGGGAGCGCCGCACTGTCAGAAGGTCAGTGCTGAGGGAGCGCCGCACTGTCAGAGGGTCAGTGCTGAGGGAGCGCCGCACTGTCAGAGGGTCAGTGCTGAGGGAGTGCCGCACTGTCAGAGGGTCAGTGCTGAGGGAGTGCCGCACTGTCAGAGGGTCAGTGCTGAGGGAGTGCCGCACTGTCAGAGGGTCAGTGCTGAGGGAGTGCCGCACTGTCAGAGGGTCAGTGCTGAGGGAGTGCCGCACTGTCAGAGGGTCAGTGCTGAGGGAGTGCCGCACTGTCAGAGGGTCAGTGCTGAGGGAGTGCCGCACTGTCAGAGGGTCAGTGCTGAGGGAGCGCCGCCCTGTCAGAGGGTCAGTGCTGAGGGAGCGCTGCACTGTCAGAGGGTCAGTGATGAGGGAGTGCCGCACTGTCAGAGGGTCAGTGCTGAGGGAGCGCTGCACTGTCAGAGGGTCAGTGCTGAGGGAGTGCCGCACTGTCAGAGGGTCAGTGCTGAGGGAGTGCCGCACTGTCAGAGGGTCAGTGCTGAGGGAGCGTCGCACTGTCAGAGGGTCAGTGCTGAGGGAGTGCCGCACTGTCAGAGGGTCAGTGCTGAGGGAGTGCTCCAGTTTCCTCCCACACTCCAAAGATGTGCAGGTTTGGTGGACTGGCCATACTAAGTTGTCCCGTGGTCTGGAGGTTAAGGGGATTGGCTGTGGCAAGTGCGTGGGGTAGGGGGTGGGGTCACAGGGAATGGCCTAGGTAAGATGTTCTTTCAGAGGATTGGTACAGAATCAATGGGCTGAATGGTCTCCTTCTGCACTGTAAGGATTCTATGTAATGACCTGGAATGCGCTGCGTGAAATGTAGATTCAATCTTAACTTTCAGGAGAAAATTGGATTAATCCTTGGGAAGGAACCAGTTGCTAAGTAAAGGAGAGGGTGCAGGGAAGTGGGACACGGTAGCACAGTGGGTTAGCACTGCTGCTTCACAGCTCCAGGGACCCGGGTTCGATTCCCGGCTCGGGTCACTGCCTGTGTGGAGTTTGCACATTCTCCTCGTGTCTGCGTGGGTTTTCTCCGGGTGCTCCGGTTTCCTCCCACAGTCCAAAGATGTGCGGGTTAGGTTCATTGGCTATGCTAAAATTGCCCCTTAGTATCCTGGGATGTGTAGGTTAGAGGGATTAGCAGGTAAATGTGTAGGGATATGGGGATAGGGTCTGGGTGGGATTGTGTTCGGTGCAGACTCGATGGGCCGAAAGGCCTGTTTCTGCACTGTAGGGTTCTATGCTCTATGCTAATTGACGTGCTAACAGCTGGCACAGAGCGGATAGGCCGAATGGCCTCTGGCTGTGCTGTATCATTCTGTGTGGAAGTTTTTGAAATTTCTATCCAGCTGTACACGCCTCTTTAATCCGCTGTCAGACTCTCTACCCCTGTGACTTCACTGGAATTTGGACTGTGGGTGGGGAACCCGCTCAGCGATGAGAGACTGTACACCCAACCATCCAACTTCCTTCACCTGAGGATCTCGGGCTTCCATCAGTGACCCATGAGGTCTCCATGCTTGTGAATCTCTGAAGCAGTCAGGGAGTCGAGCACACGCCCTCGGTCCTCCCACAGCCGACTGTTCGTAGAATTCCATAATCGTACAGAAGGAGGCCATTCGGCCCATCACGTCTGCGCCGGCCACAATCCCACCCAAACCCTATTCCCGTAACCCTCATGTACTCTGCTAATCTCCCTGACACTGGGGTTAATTTAGCATGGCCAATCAACCTAACCCGCACATCTTTGGACCGTGGCAGGAAACCTGAGCACCCGGAGGAAATCCACACAGACACACTTCCCAGAAGTAATTGGGCAGCATAATTCTTTGTAACCGGGCCTTCGTGTGAAGAAATGCTTCCTGACATCAGCCCCGAAAGCTCTAATTTTAAACATGTATCTCCTTGTTCCGGATTCCCCCCACCCCCCCGAGAAAGGAAATGTTTTTGCTCTATCCAACCATCCAAATCCCTCAATCATATTCAACACAGCAAATTAGGTCACCCTTAATCTTCCATCTCAACCGTCATCACAGTGGAGTCCAGTATTATTCTGGTGAATCCCTACACTGCACCCCCAGTAAAGACACCCTCCTGAGGGCATTGCCAGGGGATGTGGGTAAAGAATTCTCACAAAAATTATACAGAGCCTTGGTGAGATTGTGTGCAGTTTGCATCTCTTTACTTGTCAAAGTTGTACAAGACGTCAGCCACACTTGTAACAGTGTGTAGAGTTCTGGTCAGTCCATTATAGAAAGGACATCATTAAACTAGAAAGAGTGCAGAAAAGATTTACTAGGATGCTACCGGGACTTGATGGTTTGAGATAAAAGGAGAGACTGGATAGATTGGGACTTTTTTCTCTGGAGTGTTGGAGGCTAAGTAAGGGGTGATCAGCCTATAAAATAATGAGGGGCATAGACAAGGTAGATAGTCAATATCTTTTCCCAAAGGTAGGGGACTCTAAAACTAGAGGGCATAGGTTTAAGGGGAGAGGGGAGAGGTACAAAAGTGTCCAGAGGGGCAATTTTTTCACACAGAGGGTGGTAAGTGTTTGGAATAAGCTGCCAGAGGCAGTAGTAGAGGTGGGTACAATTTTGTCTTTTAAAAAGCATTTACATGGGTAAGATGGGTACAGAAGGATATGGGCCAAATGAGGGCAATTGGGACTAGCTTAGGGTTAAAAGAAAAGAGGCAGCATGGACAAGTTGGGCCAAAGGGCCTGTTTCCATGCTGTAAACCTCTGACTCTATGCTGGGGCCTCAGCTATTTACCATTTATATAGATGATCTGGAGGAGGGAACCGAGTGTAGGGTGACGAAATTTGCGGATGACACCAAGATTGGGGGAACGGCAAATTGTGAGGAGGGTGTGGAGAGTCTGCAGAAGGATCTAGATAGGCTGGGCGAATGGGCCAGGAAATGGCAAATGGAATTTAATGTTGGCAAGTGTGAGGTGGTCCACTTTGGTAGGAAGAATGGTAGGAAGGACTATTATTTACGTGGCGAAAAACTGCAGCAGGCGACGGTGCAGAGGGACCTCGGGGTCCTTGTGCATGAGTCGCAAAAACCCAGCTTGCAGGTGCAGCAGGTGGTCAGGAAGGCGAATGGGATGCTGGCCTTCATAGCGAAGGGGATTGAATATAAAAGTAGGGAGGTCTTGCTGCAGCTGTATAGGGCATTGGTGAGGCCGCAGCTGGAGTACTGTGTGCAGTTTTTGTCGCCGCACTTACGCAAAGATATTTTGGCCTTGGAGGGAGTGCAGAGGAGGTTTACTAGGCTGATACCGGAGTTGAGGGGGTTGAGCTATGAGGAGAGGCTGAATGAACTAGGCTTGTACTCGTTGGAATTTAGAAGAATGAGGGGAGATCTCATTGAGACGTATAAGATGATGAATGGGATGGATAGGATAGAGGTGGAGAGACTCTTCCCGCTCAAAAAAGACAGTAGGACTAGGGGGCACAGCCTCAAGATAAAGGGGGGGCGGTTTAGAACGGAGTTGAGGAGGAACTTCTTCACTCAAAGGGTGGTGAATCTCTGGAATTCTCTGCCCGTTGAAGTGGTGGAGGCTGCCTCGCTAAATATTTTTGAGAAACGGGTTGATGGGTTTTTGATAAGAGAAGGGATTAAGGGTTATGGGGAGAGGGCCGGAATGTGGAACTGAGCCACGACAGATCAGCCATGATCTTGTTGAATGGCGGGGCAGGCTCGAGGGGCCAGATGGCCTACTCCTGCTCCTATTTCTTATGTTCTTATGTTCTTAAGGAAGGGTATACTCAGCAAAGAGGGAATGCAACAGAGCTTCACCAGACTGACCCTCAGGTAGACAATGTAGGTCACATACATTTCACAGCCACTGGATTTCCCAGAGTATTTTATCGCCGTTGAACTTACGAAATGAAGCGAGTGCAATGTATGCACAGCAAGATCCCACACAAAGCTGTAATAATCTGGTTCAGTGATGTTGATTGAGGGATACAAATTGGCACTACCATCGGGAATAACACCCACCAACCCCCCCCCTGCCCACCCCTAGTCCCCCAAAAAAGGGCTGTAACTACATGACACATTATTTGGGTATAGCTCTTACAAAGGGGCAGCGCAGACATAATGGGCCAAATGGCCCTCTTCAGTGCCATGTTATTCTCTGATTCTGTAAGCCTAACTCCACCCAGATTCTGAATGTTTAAATAATCGCCTGACGCAAAGAACTCACACCATCCAGAATGTAGGGCAGCACAGTGGCGCTGTGGTTAGTGCTGCTGTCTCACAGCGCCAGGGACCTCAGTTCAATTCTGGCCTTGGGTCATTGTATGTGGAGTTTACACATTCTCCCCATATCCGCGTGGGTTTCCTCCGGGTGCTCTGGTTTCCTCCCACAGTCCGTAGATGTGCTGGTTAGGTTGATAGGCCGTGATAAATCATTCCTTAGCGGCCAAAAATGTATAGGTTAGGGGTTTAGTAGGGTAAATGCATGGGATTACGGACTGGGTAAGTTTATTGGTGATACATTTAGGCTTACATTCATGCTGCATTGAGGTTACTGTGAAACTTCCCTAGCTGCTTGCAGTCCGGCGCCTGTTCGGGTACACTGAGGGAGAATTTACCACGGCCAGTGCACCTCCCCAGCACGTCTTTGGAGTGTGGGGAGGAAACCGGAGCACCCGGAGACACGGGGAGAACCTGCAGGCTCCGTACAGACAGTGACCCAAGCCGGGAATTGAACCCAATTCCCTGGTGCTGTGAGGCGGAAGCGCTAACCACTGTGCCAACCTAGCTGCCCAGTAAGGTGCTCTGTTGGAGAGTCAGTGTGGACTTGATGGGCCGAATGGCACCTACCTGCGCTGCAGGGATTCAGTGATGCTATAAGACGTGTTCTGTGTGGTTTTTTTTTTATTATACAAAGATTAAACACTGGCTTTACAGATACACGATCAACCGTATCATAAGAACATAAGAAATAGGAGCAGGAGTAGGCCATCTGGCCCTTCGAGCCTGCCCCGCCATTCAATAAGATCATGGCTGATCTGTCGTGACTCAGTTCCACCTTCCCGCTTTCTCCCCATAACCCTTAATCCCCTCTCTTATCAAAAACCCATCAACCCGTGTCTTAAAAATATTTAGCGAGGCAGCCTCCACCACTTCAACGGGCAGAGAATTCCAGAGATTCACCACCCTTTGAGTGAAGAAGTTCCTCCTCAACTCTGTTCTAAACCGCTCCCCCTTTATCTTGAGGCTGTGCCCCCTAGTCCTACTGTCTTTTTTGAGTGGGAAGAGTCTCTCCACCTCTATCCTATCCATCCCATTCATCATCTTATACGTCTCAATGAGATCTCCCCTCATTCTTCTAAACTCTAACGAGTACAAGCCTAGTTTATTCAGCCTCTCCTCATAGCTCAACCCCCTCAACTCCGGTATCAGCCTAGTAAACCTCCTCTGCACTCCCTCCAGGGCCAAAATATCCTTGCGCAGGTGCGGCGCCCAAAACTGCACACAGTACTCCAAAGCCCCTCCTGACCTGAATGGCTTCTCTTCTCAGTGACCCACTCAGCCCTTTATTTGTTTGGGAGAGTTCTGCCTTTTCAGCCGCGCGGTTAATACAGTGGAATTGATAGACTGACAATCCTCAGCTATTGAGACGTTAGGGATCTGAACATCTGGCCCCCAGGCAGATGAAGCCAGCAGAAAATAACAGATATTAGCTTCCAGAAGCAGACCCCGGCCGTGGGAGAGCCTCTCGTCGTAGCTCCGGTGACCTGCGGCTGTGCCAAGTTTAAACACGTGACTTGACACAAAGCTGTGGGTGCGAGAGTACAGAGAGGGCAGGAAGCTGGCTCGCTCACTCGCTCGCTCGGGCGCTGCTGTTATTTACTTAAAGGGACAGGCGCGCATATTTGGATGCTTGTTTCGGCTGGGGAAACCGGAGACCTGCTGGAAATACCACGGCAGCGCCCTGTGGAGGGAGAAACCCCCGAGTGGACGGACAGGATTGTCCACCCCCCCCCCCCCCCCCCTCTCCGTGGGTGTGTCTACTCTGGCAGGGCCTGTACAATCCTGTTGGCGTAAACAGCAGCATGATTTTCGCAAACGTTTCGGGCCAATGCACTTTCTGACTTGAATCCAAAAGTCTGAGTGACGTGGCTGGTTTTATCCCAGTTTTGACCAGGATCTTGGCGCCCTAACATAATGTTCCCTTCTGTGCCTTGTGTCATAATCTGCGTAGAGACCAGTAACCTTAAAAAGGAATTAGATTTTTCTAAAAACCAATGGGCAGGAGCGCACTTCTCAACACTCGTACTGTAACAAGCAAAGAAAGAGGCCATTCTGCCCATTGAACCTGCACAATCAACAAGCCCACCCAGATCCTATCCCCATAACCCCACGTATTTACCCTGCTAATCCCCCCGGTACTAAGGGGCAATTTATTTGATTTTGATTTATTATTGTCACATGTACTAATATGCAGTCTTGTTTCTTGAGCGCTGCACAGACAAAGCATACCGTTCATAGAGAAGGAAAGGAGAGGGTGCAGAATCTAGTGTTACAGTCACAGCGAGGGTGTAGAGAAAGATCAACTTAATGCGAGGTGAGGTCCATTCAAAAGTCTGACAGCAGCAGGGAAGAAGCTGTTCTGGAGTCGGTCGGTACGTGTCCTCAGACTTTTGTATCTTTTTCCCGACAGAAGAAGGTGGAAGAGAGAATGTCCGGGGTGTGTGGGGTCCTTAATTATGCCGGCTGCTTTGCCGAGGCAGCGGGGAGTGTAGACAGAGTCAATGGATGGGAGGCTGGTTTGCGTGATGGATTGTTGGCTCCATTGTTCTCTGAGGTGCCAGATATTGTGTTAACCTCTCCGTGCTGTTAGCAGTCACACCCTCAGCAAGTTACACGTCCGACTACTCATTAAGAAGGCAAGCGGCATTTTGGCCTTTATTGCAAAGAGTTTGGAGTTTAAAAGTAGGGAGGTTTTGTTGGAATTGTACAGGGTGTTAGTGAGGCTTCACCTGGAATAGCATGGTGGTGGCTGGCGTGGAGTGACATCAGTGGGAATCCCCCTGACAGCGCTGGGACCAGAGAATCCTGTCATTAACAAACAATGTGCCACCTCCTTTAGGGTGGCACAGTGGGTTAGCACTGCTGCTTCACAGCTCCAGGGTCCTGGGTTCGATTCCCGGCTCGGGTCACTGTCTGTGTGGAGCTTGCACATTCTCCTCGTGTCTGCGTGGGTTTCGTCCGGGTGCTCCGGTTTCCTCCCACAGTCCAAAGATGTGCGGGTTAGGTTGATTGGCCGTGCTGTTGACCGTTAGTGTCCTGGGATGTGTAAGTTAGAGGGATTAGCAGGTAAATGTATAGGGATAGGGGCTGGGTGGGATTGTGTTCGGTGTAGACTCGATGGGCCGAAGGGCCTCTTTCTGCACTGTAGGGTTCTAGAGTTCTATGATAGCGGGATAGTGGAGAACCTGGCCCGCGGTGACGTGCCTGGGTAAAATTGCACCGCGCAGTGTGAACCCACTCAGATCATTGCCGCTTCTGCTCTCTCTCCAGCTGCTGCGGTGGTTTCCTTCATGCGTTGCTTGGCTCCAGTTTGAGTTCAGGCTCATTGCTTCCCTCTTACTGATGACTCACTTTTCCAGTCAACAAGTTGCGACACAGTTTGTGATTCAGCGATCAGCCCCACAGCCTGTAGGAACACAGTCCGTTCCTGTTCAATAAAATTCAAATTCAGAGCTAAGCTCTGGAGACAGGACGGTGGGTGGAGTGCACAGTATGAGCAGTTCATTGTCAGTGCAAGGTCATTTGTGAAGTACAGCAGTGCAGTCAACTGCTTCACATCAGCCTCGGTTCATTTCTTATTCATTTGTGGGACAAGGGCGTCGCTGGCTGGGCTGGCATTTATTGTCCGTCCCTAGTTACCCTATATAAATGGTAAATAGCTGAGGTCCCAGCACCGACCCCTGGGGCACTCCACTAGTCACCAACCGCCAATCCGAATAGCATCCATTGACCCCCACTCTCTGCCTCCTATTTGACAACCAATCCTCTATCCACGCTAACACCCTACCCCCAACTCCATGTCCCCTGACCTTCTGCAATAACCTCTTGTGAGGTACCTTGTCAAATGCCTTCTGAAAATCCAGAAAGACCACATCCACCGGCTCTCCTCTATCCACTGCCCTAGACACATCCTCATAGAACTCCAGTAAATTTGTCAGACACAACTTCCCTTTAATGAAACCGTGTTGCGTCCGCCCTATCAAGCAATTCCCCTCAAGATGCCTCGCTATTTCCTCCTTAATGACGGATTCTAACATTTTACCTACCACAGACGTTAAACTAACCGGCCTATAATTCCCCGCCTTTTGCCTGGCACCCTTCTTAAACAACGGCGTAACATTAGCCGTTTTCCAATCTTCCGGCACTTCCTCGGAATCCAGCGACGTCTGGAAAATAACCACCAAGGCATCCACTATCACCTTCGCCATTTCTTTCAGAACCCTCGGATGCATTCCATCCGGTCCTGGGGACTTGTCCACAATCAGCCGCTCCTGCAGCAGTATAGGGCATTGGTGAGGCCGCAGCTGGAGTACTGTGTGCAGTTTTGGGCGCCGCACCTGCGCAAGGATATTTTGGCCCTGGAGGGAGTGCAGAGGAGGTTTACTAGGCTGATACCGGAGTTGAGGGGATTGAGCTATGAGGAGAGGCTGAATAAACTAGGCTTGTACTCGTTAGAGTTTAGAAGAATGAGGGGAGATCTCATTGAGACGTATAAGATGATGAAAGGGATGGATAGGATAGAGGTGGAGAGACTCTTCCCGCTCAAAAAAGACAGTAGGACTAGGGGGCACAGCCTCAAGGTAAAGGGGAGGCGGTTTAGAACAGAGTTGAGGAGGAACTTCTTCACTCAAAGGGTGGTGAATCTCTGGAATTCTCTGCCCGTTGAAGTGGTGGAGGCTGCCTCGCTAAATATTTTTAAGAAGCGGGTTGATGGGTTTTTGATAAGAGAGGGGATTAAGGGTTGTGGGGAGAGGGCGGGAAGGTGGAGCTGAGCCACGACAGATCAGCCATGATCTTATTGAATGGCGGGGCAGGCTCGAAGGGCCAGATGCCCTACTCCTGCTCCTATTTCTTATGTTCTTATGAGAAGGTGGTGGTGAGCTGCCTTCTTGAACTCGCTGCACCCCGGGAGGGAATTCCAGGATTAGGGAGGGAATTCCAGGATTTTGACCCAGTGACTGCGAAGGAACGAAGGGTGGGTGAGAGGCTTGGAGGGGGAACTTGCAGGTGGTGGTGTTCCCACGTGTCCGCTGCCCTCGTCCTTCCAGATGGAAGTGGTCGTGGCTTTGGAAGGTGCTGCCTAAGGATCTTTGGTGAATTGCTACGGTTTGGAATGAAAAGCAGTTGGGTCGAGTGGAAAGTCTAGAGTGTTGCCTCCCAACCAGCGAAAACCCCCTCAAATGTTCCATGGAAAAAGATTCCAAATGATTAAAAATTCTTATCATCAGACTAAAGTGAACCTTTGCTTTCAGCTCTGTGGTCAGCATCTCCAAGACCTGATGAATCTCGGGCCTCCCCACGTAGGCTCAGGTTGGGAGGGAGCCGCGTGTGTGCGAGGTTTAGATGTTTTTGTATTGGTCGGAGCCCCAAGAACGTGGCGACGGGACTTAGAGCTGCAGACAAAAGACCCCGTGCGCCCACACAAAAAGCCAAAACTCAAAAAGGGGCACATTAGTGTCACTTTCTACCACTGCTCTCGAGACACCAGAATTAGAACATAGAACATTACAGCGCAGAACAGGCCCTTCGGCCCACGATGTTGCACCGACCAGTTACAAAACAATGACCCACTAGCCTAAACCAATCCCTTTTTGTCCATAAACCTATCCACGGATCTCTTAAACGCCCCCAAACTGCAGCAGGCAGGGCATTCCAATCCTCACCACCCTCTGGGTAAAGAACCTACCCCTGACATCCGTCCTATAACTACCCCCCCCCCTTAATTTAAAGCCATGCCCCCTCGTGCTAGATTTCTCCATCAGAGGAAAAAGGCTATCACTGTCCACGGTCCCTGATAAGACATTGCAGCAGAATTAAGTCACTCAGCCCATCAAGCCTGCTCCACCATTCAATCATGGCTGATTTTCTTACTCATCCCCATTCCCCTGCCTTTTTCCCGTAACTCCTGATCCCCTTATTAATCATGAACCTATCTATCTCTGTCTTAAAGACACTCAATGACCTGAAGACACTCAGTGATCCCTTGTTAGAGTAGAGCAGGATACTGGAAAATTACACAGGGGTGTTCAGAATCATTTCCGGTCCTGACTAAGGAGAAACTCATTCCGGTGGGCGGGAGGGTTAATAACCAGAGGACACAGATCGAAGATGAACGCAGAAGAAACGAAGAAGCAGATGAGGATGACTTAATGCAGGCGGTTGTTGTTGCTGTAATCTGGAACGTTTCGGCTGATAAGGAAGCGGAAACAGATTCAGTAACTTCCAAAAGGGAATTGGATCAGCACGTGGATAAAGGAAAATGTTACAGGGCATTGGGGAAAGAGGATGGCCGTTTTGGACATCAAGAGATAGCAGGGGTATGATGAGCTGAATGGCCCTGTGCTACCAGGGAAACTCTTGCCCTCACGTGGTGAACACTCTTGGTTGATGTGATGTGACTCATTATTCCCTTTGGAATGGAGGTATTGTAACCACACTGGGAGAGCGAAAGCTACAGATGTGGAAGGGGAAGTGGGAGTTAATCGCAAAGTATGTCAGAGGTGACAGGAGTGATAAAACTGTACATTCATCAGTTGAAATCTCTGTGAGCTCCAGCTGCTCAACTCCTAGATCCTGACCAGGAGATTACAGGATGTGAAGATCAGTTTATATTCTGTCTGCAGTTATTACATGGTGAAGCACAGTTAAATAATCACATTTAATCCAGCTAGCGGATTTCCTTCCCTAGAGGACATTCGTGACCCAGATGGGTCTTGAAGAAATGGTTTCATGGTCATCAGGTAATTAATTCCAGTTTTTTAATTGAAATTTAACTTTCCCGTGGTGGGATTCGAACCCGGGTCCCCAGGGTGTTACCAGTGACAATACCACTGTGCCTCCGCGTCCCCTGCAGCTGGTGGAGGTGTCCCTAAATTCGATGAAGTTGGTGGGGAGGGGGTGAGGTAGACCTGAGTTACCAGGGCCAGCATGGAGAAGAGGAGATTCTTTTTACTGTGGTCAGTACACACTGACAGTGGGCAGGTGGAACCCCTTACTGCTGCGGTACAGACTCCTCCCTACTCATCCAGAAAGGGGGTGCAGAGAAGATCCACCAGGATGCTGCCTGGGATGGAACACTTAAGTTATAAGGAGGGGTTGGACGGACTTGGGTTGTTTTTCTCTGGAGCTGAGAAGGCTTGAGGGGGTGACCTGATTGAGGTGTTTGAGATTATGAAAGACGTGGATAGGGAGCAGCTGTTCCTCTTCGTTGAAGGGTCAGTTCCGAGGGGACATAAGAACATAAGAAATAGGAGCAGGAGTAGGCCATCTGGCCCTTCGAGCCTGCCCCGCCATTCAATAAGATCATGGCTGATCTGTCGTGACTCAGTTCCACCTTCCTGCCCTCTCCCCATAACCCTTAATCCCTTCTCTTATCAAAAACCCATCAACCCGCGTCTTAAAAATATTTAGCGAGGCAGCCTCCACCACTTCAACGGGCAGAGAATTCCAGAGATTCACCACCCTTTGAGTGAAGAAGTTCCTCCTCAACTCTGTTCTAAACCGCCCCCTCCCCTTTATCTTGAGGCTGTGCCCTCTAGTCCTACTGTCTTTTTTGAGTGGGAAGAGTCTCTCCACCTCTATTCTATCCATCCCATTCATCATCTTATACGTCTCAATGAGATCTCCCCTCATTCTTCTAAGTTAAAAGTGAGACAGAAGTTAAAAGTGAGCGGTGGGAGGTCTAGCGGGGATTTGAGGAAAAACGTCTTTACCCAGAGGGTGGTGAGGGTCTGGAATGTGCTGTCTGGGAGGGTGAACAAAGAACAAAGAACAAAACAGCACGGGAAACAGGCCCTTCGGCCCAACGAGCCCACGCTGCCGACCCATGGTCAGTGACCTACTCATGACTCTAGTCTATGCCTAATGTGTGAGGATCAGGGAGGTCCAATATAGGGACAATTTGTTACCCAATCAATCAGCCTAAAAGCACATTTTTGGGATGTGGGAGGAAACCGGAGCACCCGGAGGAAACCCACGCAACCACGGGGAGAACGCGCAAACTCCCACGGACACAGGCCCAACTCCATGTGTCCGCACAGTAACAGAGATATCCTCTGTGCTGCCATGATGCCCTCGAGATGGTAAGTGCCTGTGGATAAAAATTTCATTATTAAAGACTCTATACCCCTGAGACTAAACTGACCCCAAGCCTACAATGCTTAATAAGGCCTGCTATATCCCCCTATATGTAAACTGCTCATGTGGCTGTCCAAGTGACTCTTGAACAACCCTAGCGTGCCTGCTTCCACCACCTCACTCGGCAGTGCATTCCACATCCCCACTACCCTTTGTGTGAAAAACCGCCCTCTAACATTAGTCTTATATCTAGCCCCCCTCACCCTAAGCCCGTGACCCCTCGTTCTATCCATTTCTAATAGCGGAAAAAGCTTATCACCATCTACTCTATCTGTCCCCTTCATAATCTTATAAACCTCTATCAAATCCCCCCTCAGCCGACGTCTCTCAAGGGAAAACAGCCCAAGTGCGTTCAATCTTTCCTCGTAAGACAGCCCTTCCATACCAGGCAACATCCTGGTAAATCTCCTCTGCACTCTCTCCAGGATCTCTACATCCTTCCGGTAGTACGGCGACCAGAACTGGACGCAGTACTCCAGGTGAGGCCTAACCAACGTTCTATACAACTGCAACATCAGACTCCTACTCTTATATTCTATACCCCTTCCTATGAAGGCTAACATGCCATACGCTTTCCTCATCACATTCTGCACCTGCACCGATACCTTCAGGGACTTGTGTACCTGCACCCCCAGGTCTCTCTGCGTATCTATACTCCGGATAGTTCTACCTTTTATCATATAACTCCCTTCCACATTATTCCGGCCAAAGTGCATCACCTCGCATTTCTCCGGATTAAATTCCATTTGCCATCTATCTGCCCAATCTACCAGCCTATCTATGTCCTGTTGCATTGCCAGGCACTGCTCCTCAGTACCCGCCAATCCAACCAACTTAGTGTCATCAGCAAATTTGCTGATCACACCACCTACCCCCTCTTCCAAGTCATTAATATATACTACAAATAGTAGAGGTCCTAGTACCGAGCCCTGCGGCACCCCACTGGTGACAGACCTCCAATTGGAAAAGGAGCCCTCCACTACTACCCGCTGTCTTCTCCTCCCAAGCCAGTTCTTCACCCATCTACATACCTGGCCTTGTATCCCATGAGCCTTCACCTTTTCTATCAGCCTACCGTGAGGGACCTTGTCAAACGCCTTACTGAAATCCATATAGACAACATCAACGGCTTGTCCTTCGTCAACCGTTTTTGTCACCTCTTCAAAAAATTCCAATAGATTCGTAAGGCACGACCTCCCTGTAACGAAGCCATGCTGCGTATCCCTGATCAGATTGCAGCGCTCCAGATGCTCATACATCCTATCCTTGAGGATCCTCTCCATTATCTTGCCTATAACTGAAGTCAAGCTCACTGGCCTATAGTTCCCTGGGTTATCCCTCTGACCCTTCTTAAACAACGGTACAACATTTGCAATCCGCCAATCCTCTGGGATCTCACCTGTGTCCAAAGAAGAGACAAAGATTTGCGTCAGAGGCCCAGCAATTTCATCCCTCACCTCCCTTAGCAGCCTAGGATAGATGCCATCAGGTCCCGGAGATTTGTCTGTCTTTATATTGTCTAAAAGTCCCAACACCTCTTCCCTCGTGATGACTATTTCCCTCAACGGATCCTCAAACTTCTCAAGCACAGCAGTAGAGGACTGACCCCTCTCCTGAGTGAATACCGACGCAAAGTATTCATTCAAGATCTCCCCCATTCCCCCAGGCTCCAAGCATAGTTCCCCTCCTCTGTCCCTGAGAGGACCAATGTTCCCTCTAACCATCCTTTTGTTTCTAATATAAGAGTAAAATGCTTTAGGATTTTCCTTAATCCTACCCGCCAAAGCCATTTCGTGGCCCCTTTTTGCCTTTCTGATGCCCCTTTTAAGTTCCCTCCTACATTCTCTGTATTCTTCTAACGCTATCTCTGTCCTCAAATGCCTCGATCTAGTGTACGCTTCCCTCTTTCTCCTGACCAGGTCCTCAATATCCCTAGTTACCCACGGCTCTCTAATCCTACCTTTCCCATCCTTCCTCTTGACCGGCACATGTCTTTCCTGTAAAGATTGTAGTTTTCCCTTGAGAGACTCCCACATACCCAGCGTCGACCTACCGTTAAATAGCGTACCCCAGTCCATATCTTTAAGATCCTGCCTAATCCGGCTGTATCTAGCCCTCCCCCAATTTAACACCTTCCCCTTAGGACAGGCTTCATCTTTATCCATTAATATCTTGAACCAGACAGAGTTGTGGTCACTGTTAGCCACATGCTCTCCTACCTCAACGTCAACCACCTGCCCAGGCTCATTCCCCAGAACCAAGTCAAGTATAGCCCCCTCCCTGGTCGGTCTATCCACGTACTGCTCCAGGGATCCTTCCATTACACACTGTACAAATTCCTCCCCGTCAGCACCCTCTGATCTCAGTACATTCCAATCTACCCTGGGGAGATTAAAATCTCCCACTACCACCACCCTATTCTTCCTGCACTTATCTAGAATGTCCCTGCTTATCCCTTCTTCCACAGACCTCGGGCTGTTGGGCGGTCTGTAGTAAACACCCAGCATAGTAACATCACCCTTCCTATTCCTCAACTCCACCCATAGCGACTCGATTCCTACATCCTCCGTACCTCCCTCCCTCTGCACTGCTACGATGCAATCCTTAACTAACAACGCCACTCCCCCACCTCTCAGCGACCCACCCCTATCTCGCCTGAAACACTTATACCCAGGAACATTCAACTGCCAATCCTGCCCTTCCTTTAACCAAGTCTCTGTCACCGCCACCACTTCCAACTTCCTTTCAAACATTAATGCCTTCAGTTCATCCGTTTTGCCAGTCACACTCCTAGCATTGAAACATGCACCGAAGACCCTCCGAAACAACCCGATCCTTCTTCCTACCCTCCGGGCCTACCCTATCCCCAATCCCAGTTCCGTCTACCTCCCCACCCCCCCCTCCATATTAGTTTAAACCCTGCCGATACACACCAGCTAACCTTCCAGCTAAGATATGTATGCCCTTCCCAGTTAACTGTACCCCATCCCTCTTGTATATTTGCCGTTCTTTCATAAAGACTTCCCAGTGGTCTATGAATGGTGGTGGAGGTGGGGTACCTCACATCCTTTAAAAAGTACCTGGATGAGTACTTGGCACACCACAACATTCAGGGCTATGGGCCAAGTGCTGGCAGGTAGGATTAGTTGGGCAGTTCAGGGCCTTTCATACATCGGTGCAGACTCGATGGGCTGAAGGGCCTCTTCTGCACTGTAGTATTCCGTGATTCTGTAATCAGTCAAATCCTCTGGAAGTCCACTGTTGTGGAGTAAGGGACTTGAGAGAAAGAACTTGCATTTATGTAACCTCTTTCACATCCAAAGAGCATTGCAGCCTATTAAAATACTTCTGAGGTGCAGTCACCGAAATGTGGAAGCCAATTTGTACACAGCAAGCTCCCACAAACAATTCAGTATGGATTGGAAAATATGTTTCACTCATATTGAATGAGGGATAAAGATTGGACTGTGAATTCCCTGGAATGTTACGGATTGTGGTGAATTTGGACACAGGGAATTTTTGTGATGTGTCGTCACTTCTGCCGACATATATTACCGTGGCAGCCTTCCACCGTGAGCCAATAGAAACAAATGCAAAAATATAAGACACACTCAGGCTGGGCAAGGCCAAGACAGCACGGCCTGTTCCCCACACCTTGTGTCGAGGGCAGCTGAGTCAAAAATAACAAACCCGCGCCCTCTTTTTCTCTTACAGCACTAGTTGCTCTAAAGAACAAAGAACGACCCAGCACGGGAAACAGGCCCTTCGGCCCAACGAGCCCGCGCCGCCACACCACCCTACACCTATTGTATCATAGAACCCTACAGTGCAGAAACAGGCCCTTCGGCCCATCGAGTCTGCACCGAACACAATCCCACCCAGGCCCTATCCCCATATCCCTACACATTTACCTGCTAATCCCTCTAACCTACACATCCCAGGATACTAAGGGACAATTTTAGCATAGCCAATGAACCTAACCCGCACATCTTTGGACTGTGGGAGGAAACCAGAGCACCCGGAGAAAACCCACGCAGACACGAGGAGAATGTGCAAACTCCACACAGGCAGTGACCCGAGCCGGGAATCGAACCCAGGTCCCTGGAGCTTGTGAAGCAGCAGTGCTAACCCACTGTGCTACCGTGCCACCCCACTGGGTAGGTTTAATGGTCCAGGCACTTTGAGAAGCCAGTCGGACGGTGTATTTGTGAGATACACCCTGGATCTCCATGGTTACAGGCAAGGGTGAATAATAATGGACAAAGTGGACATACACACCACACAAACACTGGGCGATACGGTGGCACAGCGGTTCGCACTGCCACCTCACAGTGCCAGGGAACTGGGTTCGATTCCCAGCTTGGCTCACTGGCTGTACGGAGTCTGCACGTTCTCCCCGTGTCTGCATGGGTATGCTCCGGTTTCCTCCCACAGTCCAAAAGTCACACTAGTTAGGGTGCACTGGCTGTGCTAAATTCCCCCTCAGTGTAACCCGAACAGGCGCTGGAGTGTGGCGACTAAGGGATTTTCACAGTAACTTCATTGCAGTGTTAATGTAAGTCTACTTGTGACTAATAATAAATAAACTTCAAATCTACTCCAGTGAATGGCTCCCTCTAACCTGCACACCTTTGGACTGTGGGAGGAAACCCACGCAGACACGGGGAGGATGTGCAAACTCCACGCAGACAGTGACCCAAGGCCGGAATTGAATGCGGGTCCCTGGCACTGTGAGGCGGCAGCGCTAACCACTGTGCCACCCTAACGCTCCCAATGCAGTACTGAGGAATACTGCACTGTCTCAGTTACTGTCTTTTGGATGCGATGTCGAAACAAGGCCACGTCCGCCCCTTCTCAGGAGGATTTAAGACCTAGGGCATTTTGCTGGAATGCTGGCCAATGTTTCTCCAGCAGCTGAAACCACCAAAGCAGTTGAATTAGTCATTTATTTCATTGGAAGTTCTGTTTTGCAACAAGGCAGAGGCTTGGGGTTAGAGTCTGACTCTCGGGGAGAGGGGCCAATCTTTTGTTCCACAGCTCCACTGAAGTTTAATTTTCTTCACTCTCCTGTGTTTCGTACTATCCCACACAGCGATTGCACTTTGAGACACACATTGATTGTCCGTGAAGTGATTACGACTTTCCTGAGGTCCTGAGATCTGTGGATAGGTTTATGGACGAAAAGGGATTGGTTTAGGCTAGTGGGTCATTGTTTTTGTAACTGGTCGGCGCAACATCGTGGGCCGAAGGGCCTGTTCTGCGCTGTAATGTTCTATGTTCTATGTTCTATGATTGGTTTTTGGAAATTGTACCTTCTCTCTTTCTGTCAAGAAGTGGACAATCCCCTTGGCTGAATGAAAACAACCGTTAAAATCACCATTGAAAGGTGTAGTTGTTTAAAACTTTTCCTCCCATTCATCTCCATGGATACATGGAAGTAAATATTTCATGATGGAACCTAGCAGGCGCTGACACTCCTGTTGTAATGTTTGCATCTAACTCTGTTAATTATTCATCTAAGTGCGTTCATTTCGGCCTGCATGAAGGCAGCAGTCCAGCCGTTAATGTTCCTGAGCTCCCTTTCCCAGTCTTGTTAGAACAAAGTCTTGATCAGGGCTCATTCCCAAACAGGACTAGGGAGCAGGGAACACTTTGAGAATGGAATTCACCATTCCCACAGAAAGTCAGTGTCTGCTTCCAGCCCTCGCAATAACATAGAAACTAGAAGCTTCATCAAATTCATCAAATATCCTGATCCCCCCCCTTTCCTCCCATATCCCTTGATCCCTTTAGCCCCAAGAGTTATGTCTAATTTTTTCTTGAGGAATCAGACAACATTTTGGCTTCAACTCCTTTCTGTGGGAGTGAATTCCACACATTCCCCACCCTCTGGGTGAAGAAATTTCTCCTCACCTCAGTTCTAAAAGGTTTACCCCTTATCCTCAAACTATGACCCCTAGTTCTGGATTCCACCACCATCGGCACGGTAGCACAGTGGTTGGGCGGCACGGTAGCACAGTGGGTTAGCACTGCTGCTTCACAGCTCCAGGGTCCTGGGTTCGATTCCCGGCTCGGGTCACTGCCTGTGTGGAGTTTGCACAATCTCCTCGTGTCTGCTTGGGTTTTCTCCGGGTGCTCCGGTTTCCTCCCACAGTCCAAAGATGTACGGGTTAGGTTCATTGGCTATGCTAAAATTGCCCCTTAGTGTCCTGGGATGTGTAGGTTAGAGGGATTAGCAGGTAAATGTGTAGGGATATGGGGATAGGGTCTGGGTGGGATTGTGTTCGGTGCAGACTCGATGGGCCGAAGGGCCTGTTTCTGCACTGTAGGGTTCTATAAGTTCTATCGGGAACATTCTTTCTGAATCTACCCTGTCTAATCCTGTTAGAATTTTATAAGTTTCTATGAGATCCCCTCTCACTCTTCCAGTGAACATAATCCTAACCGACTTAGTCTCTCCTCAGATGACAGACCTGCCATCCCAGGAATCGGCCTGGTAAACCTTCGCTGCGCTCCCTCTACAGCAAGGACATCCTTCCTCAGATAAGGACACCAAAACTGCACACAATTGGCTCACCAACTCTGATTGGCCTTATTCCTGGAGATTTAGTCACATGACCACCTTCATCCAACTGCCCTGCCTCCCATCATTGGATGCTCAACCAATCAATCTGTAGGATCGTAGGATCCCACCCCCCACCCCACCCCACCCCAGAATTTCCTGCAATTATCACCCAATCATCACCCTGTCTTCCTGCGTCCAATTGGGTACCGAAAAGACAATTCCTCCCTGATTGGGTGACTTCTGGCCAAACAACCTCCTCCCCCCCCCATCTCTTGTTATTAATATCCGGCAGGCGTTAATTTCCAGGCAAAGGAAATCCCAAATGGATGGCTGGCCTCTCTTCCTACGAGAGGATGGGCAGGATTTTCCAAAGTGCTCAGAGAGGTGGGAAAACTGGCATGCGGCTGGCCGGCTGCACACTCGAGATTCCTCTCCAGATGTTCTGACACTCTGCACAAAAAAAACAACCTGGAGGTTGTGGTCTTCACCGTGGTGCTGGGGCCTGATGGAGCCAATAGCGTGGGCTCCACACACATTGGGTCCCCTGACCTGCGCTGGAAATAATACACCCTCCCCCCACCCCAGGAATAGAACAAAGAAGAAAGAACAGTACAGAACAGGAACAGGCCCTTCTGCCCCCCCCCCAAAGCCTGCACCACTCATGCACCCAACTAGACCATTCATTTGTATCCCTCTATTCCCAGTCTGTTCATGTGGCTATCAGACTGGGAATAAGAAGAAGCCCCCCCCCCCCCCAGACACACACACACCGGGGCAACCCTTCCCCCACCACCCCCCCCTTCCCTACTAGGTACAGAACCACCCCCCCCACCCCCCGCCTCCCAGGATCAAGGGAATAATACCACCCACACCCCACATGCACTGGGGCAATCTCCGGCACACATGAAGGGAATTCCGCTCCCAGTGGAACTGCCCAGAGGATCCACCCAGCATTGCCCCTGGGATGATACTGCCAGGGTGCAGACACTTCCCACTCCACCCCAGGGGCTGTACTCACCCGTGTGGTCCCAGAAGGTTCCCTTCAACTGCTTCCCGTTTTTAAAAAGCTGTCATAAATCTCGCTACGTCGGTGAGTGGTCGGGGGTGGGGGGGGGGATTCTAAATGTGGGGGAACGTACGGTGGGGAAACCCGCTAATTATATTCAAATTCATTAAAATGTATTCAAGTAAGAGGCCGAGAACCTTGTTATGTCACTGGCGAAGGGGAGTTGGAAAAAGAGATCTCGTTGATGAGAGTGTCACACTCTCATTCTTGCGAGAGTTTGCACCACATTGCTGATTGCGCTTAAAACTAACATGGGAATAGAATCACCCCCGGTATGTTTACTGAAATCAGGATTCACAAATTACAGCCACAATTACAGCAATTTTAAAAATTAAGTTAAAATATTTATTAACAAAAGAAAAGTTGAAAACACAAGATTACATTGACACAGTTAAAATTAGTTTTATACAGCATTCCCCAAAGGATTTCCTACTGGGTTACACTCACAAAGAAACACACAAAAGTTCCCACAGACATTCAATCTCTCTTAAAATTATCTAATATTACAAAGAACAAAGAACAACACAGCACGGGAAACAGGCCCTTCGTCCCAACGAGCCCGCGCCGCCGTCCCATTGTCAGTGACCTATTCATGATTTTAGTCTATGCCTAATGTGTGAGGATCAGGGAGGTCCAATATAGGGACAATTTGTTACCCAATCAATCAGCCTAAAAGCACATTTTTGGGATGTGGGAGGAAACCGGAGCACCCGGAGGAAACCCACGCAACCATGGGGAGAATGCGCAAACTCCCACGGACACAGGCCCAAATCCATGTGTCCGCACAGCAACAGAGATAGCCTCTGAGCTGTCATGTTGCCCTCGAGATGGTCCAGTTTACGCACACCAACGACATGAAGCAGTAGGCAACTCCCGAAGCAACATCCAAGAGCAGCCCATCACAACCTGCCGCATGCATGCCCCTAGGCACCCATTGTTGCTCTAGGGAAGATGTGACTCCAGGGTTTCTCTCAATTGGAACACACTTCAGAACTTCACACTTCACACTTCTTCTGTGAAGAAGCAGGGTTTCTCTGGGTTGGCTGAGAACTGCTTCACTTTGCTTCCTCTCATAGCTCTCTCTCAGCACAGAGCACACTCCAAGAAGTCTGACATGACCACTCCCTAACACAATTCCCAACCTCTAAATACATTTATCCTCTTTCACCATTTCCCATTCTCTTTATTCTTCTTTGAAATTTATATGTTCCACTTATGACTACCACCTTTGAAGTAAAATAAAATTGAATAACTTTGCCTTATTTATTTATGATCTTTTCTCAGTTATAAACGCCCTTTTATTTCCTGTTGAAATTTAACAATTGAACGCAATAAACCACAATTATCTCCTAATGCAAATTTCTATCCTGTTTTATTTATCTCTAGAACATCTAACTTGACCTTATTCACTTCAAATGCCTGCCTTTCATGTCTAGACGTTCTAAGCTTACAGCATAAGTGTCTTCGGTTTAATAAATTAGTCACACAAACCTAAACTCACAAACAGACACACAAAGGGGAGATAAGGGGAGGCGAAAGCCTAGTGGTATTATTGCTAGATTTTTAACCTCGGAACTTAGCTAATGTTCCGAGGATCCGGGTTCGAATCCCGCCACAGCAGATGATGGAATTTGAATTCAATAAAAAAAATCTGGATTTAAGAATCTACTGATGACCATGAAACCATTGTCGATTGCGCAAGGATATTTTGGCCCTGGAGGGAGTGCAGAGGAGGTTTACTAGGCTGATACCGGAGTTGAGGGGATTGAGCTATGAGGAGAGGCTGAATAAACTAGGCTTGTACTTGTTAGAGTTTAGAAGAATGAGGGGAGATCTCATTGAGACGTATAAGATGATGAATGGGATGGATAGGATAGAGGTGGAGAGACTCTTCCCGCTCAAAAAAGACAGTAGGACTAGGGGGCACAGCCTCAAGATAAAGGGGAGGCGGTTTAGAACAGAGTTGAGGAGGAACTTCTTCACTCAAAGGGTGGTGAATCTCTGGAATTCTCTGCCCGTTGAAGTGGTGGAGGCTGCCTCGCTAAATATTTTTAAGAAACGGGTTGATGGGTTTTTGATAAGAGAAGGGATTAAGGGTTATGGGGAGAGGGCGGGAAGGTGGAACTGAACCACGACAGATCAGCCATGATCTTATTGAATGGCGGGGCAGGCTCGAAGGGCCAGATGGCCTACTCCTGCTCCTATTTCTTATGTTCTTATGTTCTTATGATTGTTGGAAAATCCCACCTGATTCACTAATGTCCCTTTCAAGAAGGAAATCTGCTGTCCTCACCCGGTCTGGCCTACATGTGACCCCAGAGCCATAGCAATGTGGGTGACTCTTAACTGCCCTCTGAAATGGTCAAGCAAGACAGGGGCAGCTCGGGACAGGCAATAAATGCTGGCCTTGCCAGCGACACCCACATCCTGTGAATAATGAAAAGAAATATTTATACTGGGTTCCCATAAAAGTTGAATTGAAGTATCCTACGGCCCTCAGCCGCCCCATCCAGCTTTGGCCGATTGGAGACTGGAAACTAGTCACCTGTGCCCACATTATGTAAAGTTTGATTTGATTCGTCGCATGTATTAACGTACAGTGAAAAGTATTGTTTCATGGGCGCTATACAGGCAAAGCATACCGTTCATAGAGAAGGAAAGGAGAGAGTGCAGAATGTAAGTGTTACAGCCATAGCTAGGGTGCAGAGAAAGATCAACTCAGTGTGAGATAGGCCCATTCAAAAGTCTGACGGCAGCAGGGAAGAAGCTGTTCTTGAGTCGTTTGGTACGTGACCTCAGACTTTTGTATCCTTTTCCTGATGGAAGAGAGTATGAGGTCGCTTCTTGGCCTTTTGGCTCAGATCAAGTGTAGTCTGTTAGTGTCGATCAAGTGTAGGGTCAACATGCTGCACTTGATTGAAGTCATTGGGTTGCAATTCAGCTTCATTTGAAGCAATTTTTTAAAGCGGCGTCTCGGCCTTTTGGCTAAGATGCAAATTAGATCAAGCCCTGGAGGAGGAGCTACTCCTACTCCAGTCAGCTTGGATCATGTAGATCAAGCCCAAGACAGGAGACCTGTCTTGTCAGCTTGGATTGGGAATGTCCCAACTTGTTGGGACTCTGAATTGGGTTTAATCTGACTTGGTTAGATTGGAATAAAGGGGTTAAAAAAAAAAGAGTATGAGGTCATGATTGTTCGCTCCTGTCTGGATAGATTTGAGTTTTAGTTGATATTGGACCACTTTCCCACTCTCTCTGTCACTCTCTTTACAGAAACTTAAGTTCAGCAAGTCCCGAGGGCCGGAAGCAAATGAGAGAGTGTGATGGATTGATTGACTCCCTTGTTCACTACATCCAGTTCACAATTGCCAACAATCAGGAGGACGATAAGGTAAATGGAATCAATTTGACACAAGGCTTGAGATAGAAAGTCAAGGGAGATTCCTCAAAGTCCCTCCCCCCACCCCCACGCTGTCGATTCTTCTCTGGAAATGTATCTGGAATTCTGGAATATTTTCAAGGCAGAGCTCGATAGATTCTTGATAAACAAGGGGGTGAAATAAGTATAGTAAAGTTTATTTATTAGCCACAAGTAGGCTTTCGTTAACTCTGCAATGAAGTTACTGTGAAAACCCCCAATCGCCACACTCCGGCGCCTGTTCGGGTACACTGAGAGAGTATTTAGCACGGCCAATGCACCTAACCAGCACGACTGTGGGAGGAAACCGGAGCACCCCGAGGAAACCCACACAGACACAGGGAGAATGTGCAGACTTCACACAGACAATGACCCAAGCCGGGAATCGAACCCGGGTCCCTGACGCTGTGAGGCCCCAATGCTGATCACCATGCAGAGAAGGTTCACTAGGCTGATACCAGAGATGAGAGGGTTGGACTGTGAAGAGAGGCTGAATAGACTGGGTTTTGTACTCGTTGGAGTTTAGAAGGCTGAGGGACGATCTTATAGAGACGTATAAGATAATGAAGGGGGTGGATAGGGTAGAGGTAGAGAGATTCTTCCCGCTTAGAAAGGATAGTAGGACTAGAGGACACAGCCTCAAAATAAGGGGGGAGGGGGGTGCAGTTTAGAATGGAGTTGAGGAGGAACTTCTTCACTCAAAGGGTGGTGAATCTCTGGAATTCTCTGTCCGTTGAAGTGGTGGAGGCTGCCTCGCTAAATATATTTAAGTCACGGGTAGATAGGTTTCTGATAGACAGGGGAATTAAGGGTTATGGGGAGAGGACGGGAAGGTGGAACTGAGCCACGACAGATCAGCCATGATCTTATTGAATGGCGGGGCAGGCTCGAAGGGCTAGATGGCCGACTCCTGCTCCTATTTCTTATGTTCTTATGCCACCCTTTGATTAGCAAGATAGGCTGAAAGGTACAGACAAATTGGCCATGATTGCATTGAATGGTGGAACAGGCTTGAGGGGCCAAATGGCCTACACCTGCTCCTAATTCAAATCTCTGTATGTATGTTTATATGTGCTTCACAGCACCTGTTATGATACCAAACATTTGCGGCTGTGCTCTGTGACCCAATTCTACCCCTTTTCTGTTTGAAAATGTGTGAATGGTTTTAGATCCTTCCCATCTGTTTCTGAGAATGAGGAACTTCAACTAACTACCAGGATCTTGAATAATCCTAAACTGATATTACTCACTGGGGGGGGGTGAGACTGTGTGACTGGACCTCACCCCAGTCTGTCACACAGGATCTATATTCAGGGAAGGGGGGAACACAGCACTGGCTGCAAGTTTCCCTCCAAGCCACTCAACAGTTGACTTGTTCTTCAGTCAGTTGCCAAGTGACCTCAGACTTCTGTATCCTTTTCCCGATGGAAGAAGGCGGAAGAGAGAATGAGGTCCTTCACCGCCCCAAAATCCTGGAGCTCCCCCTCCCTAACAGCACTGTGGGTGTACCTACAGGAGGGCAGCTCATCACCGCCTTCTCAAGGGGCAATTAGGGATGGGCAATCAATCCTTGCCCACAGCACTCACATCCAGTGAAAGAATAAATAGGAAGGAAGGATACATATTCTGCTTTTACATTTACCGTGGGCAGTACGGTGGCACAGTGGTTAACACTGCAGTCTCTCAGCGCCACGCACCCGGGTTCAATTCTCGGGCTCAGGTCTATGTGGAGTTTGCACATTCTCCCTGTGTCTGCATGGGTTTCCTCCTGGTGCTCTGGTTTCCTCCCGCGCCCCAAGGATGGGTGGGTTAGATGGATTGGCCATGCTAACTTGCCCCTAGTGTCAGGGGTAAGTTAGCATAGCTAAGGGTAAGAACATAGAACATTACAGCGCAGTACAGGCCCTTCGGCCCTCGATGTTGCGCCGACCAGTGGTACCAATCTAATAAGTTAGCGAGGGTAAGTTAGCTAGGTTAAGTTAGCTAGGGTAAATATGTGGGGTTACCGAGATAGGGCCTGGAAGGGATGGTGGTCGGTGCAGTCTCAATGGGCCAAATGGCCTCCTTGTGCACAGTAGGGATTCTGCAATGATCCTATCTCTGCACTGTAGATTCTAGGAGGCTTCGCGTTGGGGTTTACAGACACAAAGCCTTGAGTGCCTCTGGCTGTCAGGTATTCTCGAGTGGCCTGTTCCTGAAACCCAGGCTGCAATAAATCTCCTCTCTCAGTCAACAGAAAACTGCATGTGCATCTTACACAACCTGTCCTTTCAACTGGAGAATGAGCTGCCGAGCTCCTACTCTGAGAACCTCGCCTGGAAAAATAATCTCTCCTCACAGAAGAAATCAGCCGGCTGCTTCGGAGCTCGGAGTTCTCGGCTGAAGGAGGTATGTCACCCTTGTCCTGCTCCGTATTGATATTTGCAATTGAAAAGGTCTCCTGAGGCTGTTACGTGAGTTATGACTTGTTGCAGCGTCTTCCAACAGTTAATTTGTAGGAAAATATATTTATGGAGGTGGTGCTGACACTGGGTTAAATGAGGTGATCCGGTGTGAAATGTAAGTTCCGTTTATAGATCCTTCCCAAATTCAGGATGTCCCAGAAGCCAGTAAGGTGGTTTTGAAGTGTACTCACTCCCGTGTGGCAGTCCAATGATGCACAGCAAGCTCCCGTAATCAGAAAAGAGATAATGACCAAACGATCTGTTTTAGTGATTCGGTTGTTACAATACAGAAGAAGGCCATTCAGCCCATTGTGTCTGTACTGGCTCTCCAAATGAGCACTTCACTTCATTCCATTCTCCCCGTAACCCTACACTCTTCTTTTTCAGATAACGTTTTGAATGCCTCAGTTGAACCTGTCTCCATCACACTCTCAGACAGAGCATTCCGGACCTTAACTATCCTATCAACTTATCTAACCATCAACCAATCTATCCCTTAAACTAATCTGCCGTCTCTCTTTAGCTAGCTTTGCTTTCATTTAGTCTGAGACCCACTCTTCTCTCCCTCAAACTGAATGTGAAATTTAATCGTATTACGATCGCAGTTACCATCTTCAATATGAGGTCATTTATTAAACCTACCTCAATTTCACATTGTCTCTCCATTTTCCTGCCAGCAACATGAATAACTCAGTTATTCACCAGTCATCTGTCACCAAGCTGTCTCTGTCCTTTTGTGTTATCCCCTCACAGTTCACAAAGCTTCCACCTTTTGTATCTTTTCACTAGGACAGCATGGTGGCACGGTGGTTAGCACTGCTGCCTTACAGCGCAAGAGATCCAGGTTTGATTCCCGGCTTGGGTCACCGTCTGCACAGTGTCTTCACATTCTCCCCGTGTCTGCGTGGGTTTCCTCCGGGTGCTCCGGTTTCCCCCCACAGTGCAAACATTTGCGGGCTAGATTGATTGGCTGTGCTAAATTGCCCCTTGATGTCAGGGGGATTCAATGGGTAAATATGTGGGGATAGGACCTGGGTGGGATTGTTGTCAAAGCAAGCTTGATAGACTGAATGGCCTCCTTCTGCACTGTAGAGATTCTTCAATGATTTTATCGCTTTGAATGTAGAGCATTATTCAGCTACTCTTTTTCCTGCCAACCTTTGACTCCAGTTTATTCAGCTCACTTCTTCCCAGATCCATAGATCTACAACGCAGATGGAGGCCATTCAACCCATCAGGTCTGCACCAGCTCTCCAAAATAGAATCTTACCCAGGCCCAACCCCCCTATCTCCATGCACCCCTGCATTTACCTACCACCTTTGGACACCAAGGGTCAATTTGGCATGGCCAATCCATCTAACCTGCACATCCTTGGACTGTGGGAGGAAACCAGAGCACCCAAAGGAAACCCACGCAGAGATGGGGAGAATGTGCAAACCCCACACTGACAGTGACCCGAGCCGGAAGTCGAGCCCGGGTCCCTGGCACTGTGAGGCAGCAGTGCTAACCCACCGTGCCACCAGCATATTGAGTCCTGGTTTGTAAATGGAAATTGATTGGAGTTGAATCCAGAGGCAAGTGTGAATTCTTACCCAGTTAATGACGGTCTCTCAATCTCAGGAGAACATGGTCAACATTCCATCTCTGGAAGAGAAAAGGAATCCCCAAGGGGTTGAGTGGCTTTGGCACAGTCTGGTGGTGCGGATGTACCTTTCTCTTGTTGCCAGGAGCAGCAGCAACTGCACTCAGGAAGCCTCGCTCGGCGCTCTCCAAAATCTGACAGCCAGTAGTGGGCCGGTGAGTTCAAACCCCCATAACCTCTGGAGCTGGCATCAGGCCTTGTGAAGCATCACGGTGCTTCACAAGGCAATGGCCTCGTGGTGTTAAAATGTATTTATTTATTGTCACAGGTAGGTTCACGTCAACTATCAATCCAGAAACTCAGCGAATGTTCTGGGGGACCCAGGTTCGAATCTCGCCACGGCAGATGGTGAAATTTGAACTCAGTTAAAGAAAATCTAGAATTAAGGATCTACTGATGACCATGAAACTATTGTCGATTGTCGGAAAAACCCATCTGGTTCCTTTAGAGAAGGAAATCTGCCATCCTTACCCAGTCTGGCCTACATGTGACTCCAGAGACACAGCAATGTGGTTGACTCCTATCTGCCCTCTGAAAGGGGCAAGCAAGACTCTCAGTCTAAGGGCAATGAGTTTGGGCAATAAATGCTGGCCCAGCCAATGATGCCCATGTCCCACGGATGAATAATAGAAAACACAGCATCTGCTGAGTTGGGAGCAAGTTGTACCCCATCTTACTCTGGGGCCACAGGGAGGTTCCCCAAAATTCACATCTTCCATTGCCTGCTGGAGAGCTGGGGACGGCTCACAACTCAGAATTAGGTAGCAAACTGAATCGGTGTTTACACAGTTTCAGTTGTACTGTGTACAGTTGTGGCCTTGTTACTTGAGGAAGAATACTTGGAGGGGGTGTAGAGGAGATTCAATAGGTTGATTCCAGAGTTGAGGGGGTTGGCTTATGAGGAGACACTGAGTAGACTGGAGTAGACTGAGTAGACTCATTGGAATTCAGAAGAATGAGGGGAGATTTTATAGAAACATAAGATTTATGAAGGGAATCATTAGACATTAGAACATTACAGCACAAACAGGCCCTTCGGCCCTCGAGTTGCGCCGATCACATCAACCCCACCAATCTATAGACCTATCTATAACCCCCAATCCCATTAAACCCCATATACTCATCCAGAAGTCTTTTAAAAGACCCCAGCGAGTTCGCCTCCATCACCGATGACGGCAGCCGATTCCATTCACTCACCACCCTCTGAGTGAAAAACTTACCCCTAACATCACCTCTGTACTTCCCTCCCCGCACCTTAAATCTGTGTTCTCTAGTAGCGACCATTTCAACCCGGGGAAATAGCCTCTGAGAGTCCACCCTATCTATTCCTCTCAACATTTTATAAACTTCTATCAGGTCGGCAAGTGTGAAGTGGTCCACTTTGGTAGGAGGAATGGTAGGAAGGACTATTACTTACGGGGCGAAAAACTGCAGCAGGCGATGGTGCAGAGGGACCTCGGGGTCCTTGTGCATGAGTCGCAAAAACCCAGCTTGCAGGTGCAGCAGGTGGTCAGGAAGGCGAATGGGATGCTGGCCTTCATAGCGAGGGGGATTGAATATAAAAGTAGGGAGGTCTTGCTGCAGCTGTATAGGGCATTGGTGAGGCCGCAGCTGGAGTACTGTGTGCAGTTTTGGGCGCCGCACCTGCGCAAGGATATTTTGGCCCTGGAGGGAGTGCAGAGGAGGTTTACTCGGCTGATACCGGAGTTGAGGGGATTGAGCTATGAGGAGAGGCTGAATAAACTAGGCTTGTACTCGTTAGAGTTTAGAAGAATGAGGGGAGATCTCATTGAGACGTATAAGATGATGAATGGGATGGATAGGATAGAGGTGGAGAGACTGTTCCCGCTCAAAAAAGACAGTAGGACTAGGGGGCACAGCCTCAAGATAAAGGGGGGGCGGTTTAGAACAGAGTTGAGGAGGAACTTCTTCACTCAAAGGGTGGTGAATCTCTGGAATTCTCTGCCCGTTGAAGTGGTGGAGGCTGCCTCGCTAAATATTTTTAAGAAACGGGTTGATGGGTTTTTGATAAGAGAAGGGATTAAGGGTTATGGGGAGAGGGCGGGAAGGTGGAGCTGAGTCACGACAGATCAGCCATGATCTTATTGAATGGCGGGGCAGGCTCGAGGGGCCAGATGGCCTACTCCTGCTCCTATTTCTTATGTTCTTATGTTCTCAACCTTCGCCTCTCCAGGGAAAAGAGTCCCAGCTCCCTCAACCTATCTTCATAAGGCATGCCTCCCAGTCCAGGCAGCATCCTTGTAAATCTCCTCTGCACCCTTTTAATAGCTTCTACATCTTTCCTATAGTGAGGCGACCAGAACTGCGCACAGTACTCCAAATGAGGCCTGACGAGGGTCCTGTAAAGTTGCAGCATTACCTCCCGAATCGATAAGATAGAAGCAGAAAAGTTGTTTCCACTGGTGGGTGAAACTAGAACGAGGGGCATGGCCTCAAAATGAGGGGAAGCAAATTTAGGACTGAATCGAGGAGGAAATTCTTCACACAAAGGGTTGTGAATCTGTGGAATTCTCTGCCCAGTGAAGCAGTTGAGACTACCTCATTGAATGTTTTTAAGGCAAGGATAGATACATTTTTGAACAGTAAAGGGATTAAGGGTTATGGGGAGAGGGCGGGAATGTGGAGCTGAGTCCACGAAAAGATCAGCCATGATCTTATTGAATGACAGAGCAGGCTCGAGGGGCCAGATGGCCCACTCCTGCTCCGAGTTCTTAAGTTCTTTATGTAAAGCAGAACTGTCATATTTTTAAAAGGATGCAGGTTACTTTAAGAGTTGATTTAATGACGATGGGTGTGTGTTCAGGCTGCAGTTTTACTTTCAGTTTTAAGCTTGTTGTAGTGCAGAGGGAGAGCAGCTCTTCAATAAAACCTGCTGCCGTTAGGTTGAATCTACGTGTGCAAGCCGTATTCTTTTCAGGGGAGGTTCACCAGGTTGATTCTGGGGTTGACATATGGGGAGAGGTTTTTGCTTACACTCAATGGAGTTTAGAAAGATGAAGGGGGTATCTGATCGAGATATATAAAATTTTAAAAGGGATTGATAAGTAAATGTGGACCAAATGTTTCCTGTTAAGGGGCAATCTAGAACAAGAGATCACAGGTATAGGTTTAGATTTAAAACTGAGATGAGGAGGGCTTGGGAATGAGGAGGCATGAGGAAGGAGCACCTCCTCTTGGTGGGAAACGGATTTCAGATCTTGAGCCAATTAACGACGCGCAGACAGGGGTGAATTTATGGAACTCGCTGTCCCATCGCGCGGTGGAATCTGAATTATTAAATGATTTTAAGAGGGAGATAGATAGATTTCTAATTTAAAAAGGGTTAAGGGTACAAGGGGAACAGGTGGAGAGGTGGACTTGAGACCAGGGAGAGATCAGCTATGACCTTATTGAAAGGTGGAGCAGGCTCAAAGGGCTGAGTTTGCCTTTTCCTGCTCCTAATTCCCATGTTCCTACAATCCAATGTTTTCTGTCTAAAAGCACAACCCTTAACTAACCAGGACATTACAAGAACCTTCTCACAGTAACATAGCAAAGGCTGTGTAAGCCCGACCCCAGTGAAATCAGTTCTAATCATTACTGATGTTAAATATGATAATGAGGTGGGTTACACTTCACTCAGGAAGTATGAGTTACTGTGGCAACCTGAGTACAGAAATCTATTTTAACTCACTCATGGGCTGGCTTGGCCAGCGTTTATTGTCTAATAGCCCAGGTGTGGTGGTGAGCCGCCTTCTCGGACCGCTACAGCCCGTGTGGTGTAGGTACACCCACAGTGCTGTTAGGGAGGGAGCTATGGACAGTGAGTGTGGAGGCTCCAAGTTTTTCTCCGTCGCGTGACTGGCCATGTCCCCACTCTCACTGCCTGCCAGTGGTGTGTGCTGGAAGGATTTACAGATGGAATTTAGTACGTATTTGGTCAGGGGATCATTGCATCTCCCTCGGTCCTCAAGTCCTGGGGTGGGACTTGATGTGGGTATGCCGGCGTTGGACTGGCGTAAACACAGTAAAAAGTCTGACAACACCAGGTTTTAGTCCAACCGATTTATTTGATAATATTCTCACAAGCTTTCGAGGTTACCCTCTTCGTCAGGTGAATGGAGAGTTCTGGCCTCAGACAGAGCATATAAAGCACAGACAGTTTAGAGATTACTGATTAGAATGCGAATCCTTACACCTAACCTGCTGTTCAAGTCTTAAAGTGGCTGATAATGTGAGTGGAAGGAGCGAGTGGAATGTGTATTGCCTCCAGACTGTACTGTCTGGAGACAATACACATCTCTTTAAACTGTGATCAGTGCTCCTTCCACTCACATTATCAGCCACTTCAGGTCTTGAACAGCAGGTTAGGTGTAAGGATTCGCATTCTAATCAGTAATCTGTAAACTGTCTGTGCTTTATATGCTCTGTCTGAGGCCAGAACTCTCCGTTCACCTGACGAAGGGGCAAGCCTCGAAAGCTTGTGAGGATATTATCAAATAAATAGGTTGGACTAAAACCTGTTGTTGTCAGACTTTTTACTGTGGGACTTGAACCCAGAGCTTCTGGGACTGAGACAGGAGAGATACCCACTGCACCACACAAGTTACTGAGGTACAGTCCTTAAAACTGATTGTATATCAGCTTATCGACAGATGGAACTTACCCCAAAATATTTTATTTTTTTTTTACTTTATTTAATGATTCTCTGCAGTCAGTCTGCATTGTACCAGCCCTGTCTGAGATAGGAAGCTTTCTCGTTGTTAGACAATGTTGTGTTTGGTATCAAGGGTTTAACCGAATGTCTTTGGTCGTTATTAGATGGGATTCACCATTTCCGAGACCATCATATCGAAAGAGAACGGGCTCCAGCACATCAGGCGGATGTTGTACTCGAAGGAGCCCAATGTGCAGAAAGCTGCCGTGTCTTTATTGAGGAACATGTCACGGAACCGCAAAGTCCATGAGGAATTGGGTAAGCGGAACGCTGCCACTCCCAGCTCCCTGTGGAAAACAGTGGGCCGGATCCTCGGCCTCGGCTGGGATTCTCCAGCCCCGCCGCTGGAGAACGGGGTTTTACAAAGAACAACACAGCACGGGAAACAGGCCCTTCGGCCCAACGAGCCCGCGCCGCCGTCCCATTGTCTCAGTGACCTATTCACGATTTTAGTCTAGTTTTGAGCTGAGGGCCAAATTCTCCATGCTCGCTGGCAACAGGGACGGAGCGTAAATGGCTGGAGAATTCTGGCCAGGGTGTGGGAAATCACACACATAAAAAAACCCATTAGAAATGTGGATGTGGGCGGCATCCTTGGTTTGGACGAGGAATCTGTAGCCCATTCGGAACTGGTGCAAGCAGAGGGGGAAAACCCACAACCTCGGGGCTGGATCCCTGTTGGCGGGATCTTCCAGACCAGCCAATGGCGCGCTCCCCGTCCCAACCCCCAGCCGTGCTATCGACAGCAGTGGGACCAGAGAATTCCACAACGGTGAGGTGCCTGGGTAGGACATGCCTCGGTGAGGGGGATGATTGGGGGTTGGGGGAGTGGTGGGGGCGGGGTGGTGGGGCAGGGGGGTGGGATGGGGGGAGGGGCTGGAGGGGCTGGAGGGGTGGGGGACACCGGGGGAGAGGGGGGTGGGGGGATGAGGGGGGGGGGGCGGGGTGGGGAGAGGGGGGGTCAGAATCTGCTGTGCGCGGGGAAGCAGTCACTGACAGTGATCTCACCCGAACGGGTATAAGCCACATGGGGAAACTTTCCTCTTTTTCACCCCCCCCCCCCCCACCCCCGTCTCGCTGCAGCCAATCTGATCATGCCGGATCTAATATCGACCCTCCCGGAATCGGAGCAGGACACCTTGATGCCCAACGAGACCATCTCCTTTACCTGCTACATGCTGAATAATCTGATCCAGTACAACCCGCATCACGCTCGCAGCTTTGTGCAAAATGGAGGCTTAAAGAAAGTCTTAAACATCAGCAACAATGATGGGTAAGTGGAACTGAGGAGCGAGGTCACACAGGGATGTACGCGGGTCTTAATGTTTCACGTGTATCTGACACGCACCAGATACTGCGGCCAGTTAAATAGTGCTCAAAATCATCCACAGTTCCTTTTAAACTTTCCCCAAATTTTATTCCCACTGTTTCCACTTGACTCACTCTGCCAGCGATCAGTGGGGGAGGGATGGAGGGCCGCAATTGGTCTGGGTGGCATGGAGATGGGGGCTGCATCTCGGGCCACGGGCCCCTGTGATTGCAGAGTGGGAGGGGGGATTGCTCTTTGAGGCTGCCTGGAGCAGCAGGGGCCTGACAACTCTCTCTTTATCTGTCAGAATCCCGCTACTGATATTGCGCACGTGCAGCATCAGAGGTCTGCACATGCGCAATAGCTCCCTCTACAGACTGTCGGTGAATTAAGTCCTGACCGCAGCCTCTTTGCCTAGATACTGATGAGCCCTTTTTTTCAGAAGACAGAGTGCATAATAAGATTGGGTGCCCAAAAATGGACCTGGAACTCTCCCAATTTTCGGCCAAGCTGGACACTTAGAAAAAGTCTTGTAAAATTCCACCCAGCCTGTTAATATATTGCAGGGGCAACAGGCCACTTTGGACCAATGTTTGTCAGGGGTTCTCCCCCATTGAGGAAGGTGGTCAGGGTGGATGGTGAGGGGGGTGCCTCCTTGATGGGAAAGCTGCCCATTGGAGCCCCCCTTTCCCTACCCCAAGTGCAAAATAACCCCCCATCCTTTCCGAACATGCCCCCCCAGCTTCTTACCCCCTCACTGGACCCTGTCAACTCAGTCCCTACTCAACATGTATCCCAGATCCAAGGCCTTCTTCTCGGCCTTGTTGCCAACCCTCTGGTGGTCACCATTCCCGGTGACACTGGGATATGAGAATCGCAACACCCCTGCTTCCTCCACCCCCCCCCCACCCCACCCCACTCCACCCCAATTGGCCAGCAGCTCTCTGAGGCAGCGCCTCCTCTTGGTGGGAAACGGGTTTCAGATCTTGAGCCAGTTAACGACTCAAGATGAAAAAAGACCAGGTGATTCTGGGAATTCTCAGCAGGTCTGGCAGCATCTATAAGGAGAGAGAAACAGAGTTAATGTTTCGAGTGCATTTGACTCTTCAACAGAGCTAAAGAGAGGGAAATGTGTTAGATATTGAACTGTATCTGTGGCTGATTACAACAAAATGCAATCACTCATGGGTTAGGTGGATTGGCCATGCCAAATTGCTCCTTAGTGTCAGGGGGGACTAGCTAGGGTAAATGTGTGGGGTTATGGGGATAGGGCCTGGGTGGGATTGTGGTCAGAGCAGACTCGATGGGCCGAATGCCTTCCTCCTGCACTATAGGGATTCTCTGATTTGCCCATTATCCTTGTCTCAAGTGACAATCAGAACCAGATGGACATCACACTTTTCCTATCCGGTAATCCCTCCCGAACAGGCCCACCTGTTCCCACACCTCGCTGGAACAGAGTAGCTGGGATAGTGAGCGGATTAAAGTCTCCAGGTCAAAGATTGTTTTTGTCGATTTACTTTAATCAGTTTGGGAGGAGGTTCATACGCAGCAGCAGAATCAACATGAGCCCGTGGGGTTGACTGGCCAGTTTCTGTGCTGGAAATTCTCTGTCAGGACAGGTCTGGAAAATCATTTCTCCTCTGTTTTTTATTCAGTAATGTTTCCAGCTCCGCTGGGAAAGCTGCCTCCAATCTACTGTACAGCCTGTGGTTACACCGCGATCTTCACGCTGTCTATAAAAAGGTAACTGGTCAAGCTGTTTATACCCGGGGCGGTTTATAGCCGGGGTTATTTTCACTGTGGGCAGTGCTGAGTGAAGTGGATTTCCTTTCAGTCGCGTTGTTGCAATCCAACTGCCTCTTTCACATCTCCACCAGAACCAGAACCCCGAGATCAGGTCACGTTGAGTCAACCTCCAAACCACCCCCCCCCCCCGACCCACCCACCCACCCGCCTGCCCACAACCGGTGGCACAGTGGTTAGCACTGCTGCCTCACCACGCCAGAGACCTGGGTTCAGTTCCGGCCTTGGGTCACTGTCTGTGCGGAGTTTGCACATTCTCCCCATGTCTGTGTGGGTTTCTTCTGGATGCTCCGAGTAACCACTGACTCCCCAAAGCCTGTCCACTATCTACAAGGCACAAATCAGGAGTGTGATGAGATACTCTTCACTTGCCTGGACGGGAGCCATTCCAACAAGACTAATTAGAATCATAGAATCCTACAGAACAGAAGGAGGCCATTCGACCCATGAAGTCTGCACTGACTACAGTCCCATCCAGGGCCTATCCCCATCACCCCATGCATTTACCCTCGCTTGTCCCCCTGACACTAACAGGCAGTTTAGCCTGGCCAATCCTTTTAGATGTGTGGGTTAGGTTGATAGGCTGTGCTAAGTTGACCGTGGTGTCAGGGGATTAGCAGTGTGCGGTTAGGGGCAACAGGGCCTGGGTGGGATTGTGTTCAGTGTATACTCGATGGACCAAATGGCCTCCTTTGCACTGTAAGGATTCTATGATTCCGTGCATCCGATTCACACATCAAATCTCTCACCTTGCATTCAAACCTTCCTAGATGTTTTGGCCCTGGAGGGAGTGCAGAGGAGGTTTACTCGGCTGATACCGGAGATGAGGGGATTGAGCTATGAGGAGAGGCTGAATAAACTAGGCTTGTACTCGTTAGAGTTTAGAAGAATGAGGGGAGATCTCATTGAGACGTATAAGATGATGAATGGGATGATAGGATAGAGGTGGAGAGACTGTTCCCGCTCAAAAAAGACAGTAGGACTAGGGGGCACAGCCTCAAGATAAAGGGGGGGCAGTTTAGAACAGAGTTGAGGAGGAACTTCTTCACTCAAAGGGTGGTGAATCTCTGGAATTCTCTGCCCGTTGAAGTGGTGGAGGCTGCCTCGCTAAATATTTTTAAGAAGCGGGTTGATGGGTTTTTGATAAGAGAAGGGATTAAGGGTTATGGGGAGAGGGTGGGAAGGTGGAACTGAGCCACGACAGATCAGCCATGATCTTATTGAATGGCGGGGCAGGCTCGAAGGGCTAGATGGCCTACTCCTGCTCCTATTTCTTATGTTCTTATAACCTCACCCCGCTCTATCTCTGTAACGTCCCTACAATTGTCCGAGATCTCTGTCCTTTTTTCCAATATCGGATTCCCTGACTGTCATCGCTCCATCGTCGGTGGCCTTGCCCTGGGCTGACTGGGCCCTGAGCTCCGGAATCCCCTCCATAAACCCCAGAGGAAAATCAGTAAAACCGGGAAATGCCTGGCACCAGTAAAAGGTTGCCAGCCTGGGCTTGTACACGTTAAAATGCAAATCCAGTGGCAGTGCTTACAACAACCTTGAACAGTTTTCCCATCTGTTGCCTTGCAAGGGATGGGCACCTTCACAAAGAAACTAGGAAAGTTCAACAGCATCACATCTCTTGGCATCTCCGGGTGGGGAGGTGCCAATGGGATTACAGCAGCAGATCAGCGATACCAGAGCAAGGCCTGGAGGAATGTCAGCCTAAGTGGGTTAAAATGACCTTGAAATTAGTTTAAAAATCAAACTGGCACACTGACTTCCTCCTGGGGTGGCAACAAACCATCCTTACCCGCTGCGTGTCTGCGCGTGACTCCAAGCCCATCCTGTCTGAATGACCCCTGACGATTATCTGGTCATAAGATTGTAGAATCTACAGTGCAGAAGGAGGCCAGTTGGCCCATCGAGCCTGCAGTGATAACAGTCCCACCCAAGTCTTATTGCCGTAACCCTTCTAATCCCCCGACAGGCTAAGGAGCAACCTATCGTGGCTAATCAACCCAACCCACACATCTTTGAACTGTGGGAGGAAACTGGAGCACCCGGAGGAAACTCACACAGACACGGGGAGAACATGCAGACACCGCACAGTCAACTGGTCCCCCTATGTTAGAAAGGATATTATTAAACTAGACAGAGTGCAGAAAAGATTGACTAGGATGCTACCGGGACTTGATGGTTTGAGTTATAAGGAGAGTCTGGATAGACTGGGACTTTTTTCTCTGGAGCGTAGGAGGCTGAGGGGTGATCTTGTAGAGGTATATAAAATAATGAGGGGCACAGATCAGCTAGAGAGTCAATATCTTTTCCCCAAAGGTAGGGGAGTCTAAAACTAGAGGGCACAGGTTTACGGTGAGAGGGGAGAGATACAAATGGTCCAGAGGGGCAATTCTTTTCACTCAGAGAGTGTCTAGAACAAGCTGCCAGAGGTAGTAGCACAGTGGGGTACAATTTTGTCTTTTAAAAAGTGTTTATAGTTACATGGATAAGTTGGTATTGAGGGATGTGGGCCAAATGCGGGCAATTGGGATTAGCTTAGTGGTTAAAAGGAAAGGACAGCATGGACAAGTTGGGCCGAAGGGCCTGTTTCCTCGCTGTAAACCTCTATGACTCTATGACCTCTCAGACGGCCTCACAAGCCCCTCTGTCCTGTACAGAAGCTCAACCTTCACACAATAGAACATGCCCGTTCTCCTTCCCGTTACGCCCATGGTCTCAGATACCTCGCTCAGTTTCAGGGGGGCCTGAGCCAGTTAATCTGCCTGACCCAGTGGGGAAGGGGGTGGGCTGCACCAGCCCCCACCCCCGCCATCCCTAACCCACTCCTATCCCACCACCTCCGGGGACTCCATTTTGTGTTATGTTGGTTGAGTTGGCTACACCAAGGCTCCTCCCTCTCCGACACAGCACCCTTCTCTCCACCATCCTCAAAGCTGATAAGTGATGCCCGTGCTGAGGGAGTGCTGCGATGCCAGCGATGCCGTATTTGAGGTGACGCGTTAAATTGCACCCACGATAGATCCAATGGTCCTGTTTCAAAGCAGAGATCTCCCTGGTTTCCCGGCCAATAGTTACTCTTCAATCAGCCTCCGAGTGACACATCATCTGGTCGTTATCACATTGCAGATTGGTTGCTGTGTTTCGCACGTTACAACAGTGACTACACAACAGAATAAAAGGTATTTCATTGGCTGTAGAGCTCTTTGGGGTTGCCTGAAGTTGAGAAAGATGCCACGAGGATGGAAATCCTTTCTTATTTACTCTGAGAATGCGTTTTCTTTCCTCAAAGGCTGGATTCACGAAGTCAGATTTCATCAACAGCCGGACTACGAAGGCCTATCACGCAGCCCGGGAGCGCAGGGTGTTTTACTGAGATGGACAGCGCCCAGAGAGAGCGACTGACTGACTGAGGGGAGAAGGAGGTGGGAGGAATGCCGGACGTATTAAAAAAAAATCCAGCCGTTCCTCCGCAGGTTTATCCGGGAAGCGGCTGAGCGACCAGTTCCGGACATTCCCAAGCTCTACTCTGTGCCAGCGAGCCAATCTCAGGGCCTCTGGACAAATATCCCAGCCTTAATCCTGATACCCCACTTACTCCTGCAACTGCTTGGCCAAGCATCTCGGCAACAAGTGACGATGGATTCGCGTTCCAGCCATTAGTCATCAGCGAAGAAGAACCATAATGAGGGACATAATTGCGCCGGGTACTATATAATCCTGGTTTATGTTATCTGTTTTCACCAGGTTTAGTATGGGGCGTGATTCATTTTAACTCTCTATTGGACAATTTTTAATATTCAAATACATCGAACTGAGTTAGAATTACTCAGGAGAGACATCCTGACTGGAAACATTCCTCTCTCCGCAGTCACTGCCAGACCTGCTGGACCTTTTCCAGCATTTCCTGTTTTTATTTCAGATTCCGGTATCCTCAGTGTTGTATTTTTAATTGTAGAGTTTCCATGACTGCTTGTGTCTTTCAGAATATGCAAATTTACACCATTTGTGTTTCATCAGCAATTCGTCTCTGGAGAGAGAGTTGGTTTCTCCAGTAATTAGCCCTCAGTCTGTGGGCATCCTTGGCAAGGTTTATCTGTCACCCATCACTAGTTGCCTTTTGAGAAGATGGTGGTGAGCTGCCTTTGTGAGCAGTCCCCGTGGTGTAGGCGTTGTTAGGGAGGGAGCTCCAGGATTTTGACCCAGCGACAGCGAGGGAACAAGTCAGGGTGGTGAGTGGCTTGAAGGGGAGTTTGCGGGTGGTGGTGTTCCCATGTGTCTGTTGCCCTGGTATCGCTGGGCACTGAGATCACGAGTTTAGAGGTGCCCTTACTGTGAGTAAATATCAGAAAGAGAGGAATCTGGGATGGAATAGAACCCGTACAGTACAGGAGGAGACCATTCATCCCATCTGACTGCACTGACCACAGTCCCACCCAGGCCCAATTCCCGTAACCCCTCATATTTACCCTGCTACCCCCCCCCCCCCCCCCCCGACACTAGGGTGAGCACGGCCAATCAACCCAAGCAGCATGGCTTTTGGACCGTGGCAGGAAAGCAGAGCACCCGGAGGAAACCCACGCAGGCACGAGGAGAATGTGCAAACTCCCCACAGTCGGCGATCCAAGCCAGGAATCGAACCCGGGCCCCTGGCACTGTGAGGCAGCACTGCTAACCATTATGCCACCGCGCCGCCCCCATGTGGAAAGGGGCAGAGGGGGTGGGATTAACAGGGCAGCTCATTCAGAGAGATAGTTTAAACATGGTGGGCTGAATGGCCTCCTACTGTCCAGTCAGATTCTGCAGCGCGAGAATTGGGTTTTGCCTGACGCAGGGAGGAGGTGGGAGGTGAGCGACGGCCTTGAAATTTAACTCGATTGAAAAATCAAACCGAATCACAACGGGATACGTTACAAACATTCAAACTTCCTTTCCGGTAGCTGTCTGTTGTGGCACGGAGATCAGTTGCTGTGTGGGGGACACGGAACCCACCCCCCTTCCCCACGGGGATCAATTGCTCATGGATTCTTGCACAAGGGGGCCTCAAGTGAGCATGAAACTCCCAATTGACACGCGTGTAAGGGGCCAAGACTGAGGCCTGTGTCATAGTCTGGGCCAGCCTGGCAGGGAGTCACAAGGATGAGGATACAGAGTGCCGCACCATTCCCTCTCCCTCCCACCCCACCCCCTGGCTGTATTGAACCCCCGAGACAGCCAGACAGTTTGTAAAGCAGACACGACACATTTCCATTCCTAGACCGCGATTGCTTGTTGGACTTACTGCTGAGGGGCGCATTCCCATTTGGGAGGTTTGGCAGAAATCCTTTTCCTCTGACCCTGTAAGTATAAAGAACACCCACTGGTATTCCTCACTCAGCTTATGTTCACGTTTTCTGTTGCGTTGGTTTGCGTTTCGATTTTTGTTTCCAGCGGAGTACTTTTGGAGGGTTTAAGAGGGTGTTTTACTTGGCCTGGGAGGGGAAGGGAACAGGAAGTATTTCCAGGACCTCCAGGCTGGAGTTTGGGTGTATTTAACTTTTGCATTTGTTTGGTATTTGAAGTTACATTCTGTACAGTCAGACTGCCACACTCTACACCGGCTGAACTCTCGAGCTGAATAAAACTTGTTTCGTTCATCGCTACAGCTGCCTTCATCTGTTAATGTCCCGCATCCAGAGATGTGCCCTTAGGCTGATTGGTGTAACAAATTGTCCCTAAATTATTGTCCCCGTAATCTGGTTCCCAGTGGGGGGGGGGGTACCATAAGCATTGGGCGCCGCACCTGCGCAAAGGATATTTTGGCCCTGGAGGGAGTGCAGAGGAGGTTTACTAGGCTGATACCAGAGTTGAGGGGATTGAGCTATGAGGAGAGGCTGAATAAACTAGGCTTGTACTCGTTAGAGTTTAGAAGAATGAGGGGAGATCTCATCGAGACGTATAAGATGATGAATGGGATGGATAGGATAGAGGTGGAGAGACTCTTACCGCTCAAAAAAGACAGTAGGACTAGAGGGCACAGCCTCAAGATAAAGGGGAGGCGGTTTAGAACAGAGTTGAGGAGGAACTTCTTCACTCAAAGGGTGGTGAATCTCTGGAATTCTCTGCCCGTTGAAGTGGTGGAGGCTGCCTCGCTAAATATTTTTAAGAAACGGGTTGATGGGTTTTTGATAAGAGAAGAGATTAAGGGTTATGGGGAGAGGGCGGGAAGGTGGAACTGAGTCACGACAGATCAGCCATGATCTTATTGAATGGCGGGGCAGGCTCGAAGGGCCAGATGGCCTACTCCTGCTCCTATTTCTTATGTTCTTATGTTCTTAGACATGGGCCAAGGGTGGAGGAGGGAAGACACATTGTTAAAGTGGTAGCTGTGTTATTCTTTGTCTCTGGGGAACTGTGTGAACAGGAGCACTGTGACACATGCTAGCTCGTGTTACATGTCTTCTAGAGCAAAGGGAGAGGGGGGTGGGGGTTGCGATCTGGGGCTGTGGCCCGAGAGGAGACCCCAACTGGTTGAGGTCTTTAATGAGGAAACTGTTTAACGGGGCAGTTTTAGCAGAGAGGGCTAAACTCGTCATGGACTCTGCTGTGTGCGCAAGGAGGGGCAGGTAATAGATGCGCCCTCTTTACATTCGGGTGAAGATTGAGGCGTTCCGATTAATCTCCCAAAACCAGCCAAACAGGTTTCCAAAGTTGAGCATCAGCAGATCGACAGAAATATCCCCACCGGACCTGTGTCTAACCTTCAACTTTTCATTCAGGGATGTCAATCCATCAGACGGAGCAGCAACAGAACAAGATTCCCTCGGGTCCTTCCTGTCTAAATGGTGCACAGCAAGATTCCGGCAGTTTCACCAATTTGCCCCAGAGCAACTGCGTAATTTGCTTCTAATTCTGTCAGTCACTGCTGTTGAGTTCATCGCAGGTTTATGAGAACGATACCTGGACTGCAGGGGGGGTTAACGGATGCAAACGGATTAGACAAATTAGCCCCTTATTCTCTCAAAGAACAAAGAACAAAAGACAGTACAGCACAGACCCTTTGGCCTTCCAAATCTGCACCGATCATGATGTCTGCCTAAACTAAAACCGTATGTACTTACGGAGTCCATATCCTTCCACATAGACCACTGGGAAGTCTTTATGAAAGAACGGCAAATATACAAAAGGGATGGGGTACAGTTAACTGGGAAGGGCATACATATCTTAGCTGGAAGGTTAGCTGGAGTGTATCGGCAGGGTTTAAACTAATATGGAGGGGGGGTGGGGAGGTAGACGGAACTGGGATTGGGGATAGGGTAGGCCCGGAGGGTAGGAAGAAGGATCGGGTTGTTTCGGAGGGTCTTCGGTGCATGTGTTTCAATGCTAGGAGTGTGACTGGCAAAACAGATGAACTGAAGGCATTAATGTTTGAAAGGAAGTTGGAAGTGATGGCGGTGACAGAGACTTGGTTAAAGGAAGGGCAGGATTGGCAGTTGAATGTTCCTGGGTATAAGTGTTTCAGGCGAGATAGGGGTGAGTCGCTGAGAGGTGGGGGAGTGGCGTTGTTAGTTAAGGATTGCATCGTAGCAGTGCAGAGGGAGGGAGGTACGGAGGATGTAGGAATCGAGTCGCTATGGGTGGAGTTGAGGAATAGGAAGGGTGATGTTACTATGCTGGGTGTTTACTACAGACCGCCCAACAGCCCGAGGGCTGTGGAAGAAGGGATAAGCAGGGACATTCTAGATAAGTGCAGGAAGAATAGGGTGGTGGTAGTGGGAGATTTTAATCTCCCCAGGGTAGATTGGAATGTACTGAGATCAGAGGGTGCTGACGGGGAGGAATTTGTACAGTGTATAATGGAAGGATCCCTGGAGCAGTACGTGGATAGACCGACCAGGGAGGGAGCTATACTTGACTTGGTTCTGGGGAGTGAGCCTGGGCAGGTGGTTGACGTTGAGGTAGGAGAGCATGTGGCTAACAGTGACCACAACTCTGTCTGGTTCAAGATATTAATGGATAAAGATGAAGCCTGTCCTAAGGGGAAGGTGTTAAATTGGGGGAGGGCTAGATACAGCCGGATTAGGCAGGATCTTAAAGATATGGACTGGGGTACGCTATTTAAGAACATAAGAACATAAGAAATAGGAGCAGGAGTAGGCCATCTGGCCCTTCGAGCCTGCCCCGCCATTCAATAAGATCATGGCTGATCTGTCGTGACTCAGCTCCACCTTCCCGCCTTCTCCCCATAACCCTTAATCCCTTCTCTTATCAAAAACCCATCAACCCGTTTCTTAAAAATATTTAGCGAGGCAGCCTCCACCACTTCAACGGGCAGAGAATTCCAGAGATTCACCACCCTTTGAGTGAAGAAGTTCCTCCTCAACTCTGTTCTAAACCGCCCCCCCTTTATCTTGAGGCTGTGCCCCCTAGTCCTACTGTCTTTTTTGAGCGGGAACAGTCTCTCCACCTCTATCCTATCCATCCCATTCATCATCTTATACGTCTCAATGAGATCTCCCCTCATTCTTCTAAACTCTAACGAGTACAAGCCTAGTTTATTCAGCCTCTCCTCATAGCTCAACGGTAGCTTAACGGTAGGTCGACGCTGGGTATGTGGGAGTCTCTCAAGGGAAAACTACAATCTTTACAGGAAAGACATGTGCCGGTCAAGAGGAAGGATGGGAAAGGTAGGATTAGAGAGCCGTGGGTAACTAGGGATATTGAGGACCTGGTCAGGAGAAAGAGGGAAGCGTACACTAGATCGAGGCATTTGAGGACAGAGATAGCGTTAGAAGAATACAGAGAATGTAGGAGAGAACTTAAAAGGGGCATCAGAAAGGCAAAAAGGGGCCACGAAATGGCTTTGGCGGGTAGGATTAAGGAAAATCCTAAGGCATTTTACTCTTATATTAGAAACAAAAGGATGGTTAGAGGGAACATTGGTCCTCTCAGGGACAGAGGAGGGGAACTATGCTTGGAGCCTGGGGGAATGGGGGAGATCTTGAATGAATACTTTGCGTCGGTATTCACTCAGGAGAGGGGTCAGTCCTCTGCTGCTGTGCTTGAGAAGTTTGAGGATCCGTTGAGGGAAATAGTCATCACGAGGGAAGAGGTGTTGGGACTTTTAGACAATATAAAGACAGACAAATCTCCGGGGCCTGATGGCATCTATCCTAGGCTGCTAAGGGAGGTGAGGGATGAAATTGCTGGGCCTCTGACGCAAATCTTTGTCTCTTCTTTGGACACAGGTGAGGTCCCAGAGGATTGGCGGATTGCAAATGTTGTACCGTTGTTTAAGAAGGGTCAGAGGGATAACCCAGGGAACTATAGGCCAGTGAGCTTGACTTCAGTTATAGGCAAGATAATGGAGAGGATCCTCAAGGATAGGATGTATGAGCATCTGGAGCGCTGCAATCTGATCAGGGATACGCAGCATGGCTTCGTTACAGGGAGGTCGTGCCTTACGAATCTATTGGAATTTTTTGAAGAGGTGACAAAAACGGTTGATGAAGGACAAGCCGTTGATGTTGTCTATATGGATTTCAGTAAGGCGTTTGACAAGGTCCCTCACGGTAGGCTGATAGAAAAGGTGAAGGCTCATGGGATACAAGGCCAGGTATGTAGATGGGTGAAGAACTGGCTTGGGAGGAGAAGACAGCGGGTAGTAGTGGAGGGCTCCTTTTCCAATTGGAGGTCTGTCACCAGTGGGGTGCCGCAGGGCTCGGTACTAGGACCTCTACTATTTGTAGTATATATTAATGACTTGGAAGAGGGGGTAGGTGGTGTGATCAGCAAATTTGCTGATGACACTAAGATGGTTGGATTGGCGGGTACTGAGGAGCAGTGCCTGGCAATGCAACAGGACATAGATAGGCTGGTAGATTGGGCAGATAGATGGCAAATGGAATTTAATCCGGAGAAATGCGAGGTGATGCACTTTGGCCGGAATAATGTGGAAGGGAGTTATATGATAAAAGGTAGAACTATCCGGAGTATAGATACGCAGAGAGACCTGGGGGTGCAGGTACACAAGTCCCTGAAGGTGTCGGTGCAGGTGCAGAATGTGATGAGGAAAGCGTATGGCATGTTAGCCTTCATAGGAAGGGGTATAGAATATAAGAGTAGGAGTCTGATGTTGCAGTTGTATAGAACGTTGGTTAGGCCTCACCTGGAGTACTGCGTCCAGTTCTGGTCGCCGTACTACCGGAAGGATGTAGAGATCCTGGAGAGAGTGCAGAGGAGATTTACCAGGATGTTGCCTGGTATGGAAGGGCTGTCTTACGAGGAAAGATTGAACGCACTTGGGCTGTTTTCCCTTGAGAGACGTCGGCTGAGGGGGGATTTGATAGAGGTTTATAAGATTATGAAGGGGACAGATAGAGTAGATGGTGATAAGCTTTTTCCGCTATTAGAAATGGATAGAACGAGGGGTCACGGGCTTAGGGTGAGGGGGGCTAGATATAAGACTAATGTTAGAGGGCAGTTTTTCACACAAAGGGTAGTGGGGATGTGGAATGCACTGCCGAGTGAGGTGGTGGAAGCAGGCACGCTAGGGTTGTTCAAGAGTCACTTGGACAGCCACATGAGCAGTTTACATATAGGGGAATATAGCAGGCCTTATTAAGCATTGTAGGCTTGGGTCAGTTTAGTCTCAGGGATATAGAGTCTTTAATAATGAAATTTTTATCCACAGGCACTTACCATCTCGAGGGCATCATGGCAGCACAGAGGCTATCTCTGTTACTGTGCGGACACATGGAGTTGGGCCTGTGTCCGTGGGAGTTTGTGCGTTCTCCCCGTGGTTGCGTGGGTTTCCTCCGGGTGCTCCAGTTTCCTCCCACATCCCAAAAATGTGCTTTTAGGCTGATTGATTGGGTAACAAATTGTCCCTATATTGGACCTCCCTGATCCTCACACATTAGGCATAGACTAGAGTCATGAATAGGTCACTGACCATGGGGACGGCGGTGCGGGCTCGTTGGGCCGAAGGGCCTGTTTCCGTGCTGTTTTGTTCTTTGTTCTTTGTTCTTTGTTCATTCCCATCCTATTCATGTATCCGTCTAGTTACCCCTTAAATGGGATTGAGGGTTATAGATAGGCCTGGTTGGTAGGGATATAATCGGTGCAACTTGTGGGCCGAAGGGCCTGTTTGTGCTGTAGTGTTCTATGTTCTATAAATGCCACTATCGTACCTGCTCCCATCACTTCCCTGGGCAGCGTGTTCCAGACTTTAATTTGATATTTTTTTTAAAATTTGATTTATTGTTGTTATGTGTGTTAGTATGCAGTGAAAAGTATTGTTTCTTGCACGCTATTCAGACAAAACATACTGTTTATAGAAAAGGATAGAGTGCAGAATGTAGTATTACAGTCACAGCGAGGGTGTAGAGAAAGATCATGCAAGGTGGGTCCATTCAAAAGTCTGACAGCAGCAGGGAAGAAGCTGTTCTTGAGTTGGTCAGTACGGGACCTCAGATTTTTATAAAACTCTAAGGTCACGTACCAACCGACTCAAGAACAGCTTCTTCCCTGCTGCTGTCAGACTTTTGAATGGACCTACCTCGCATTAAGTTGATCTTTCTCTGCACCCTCGCTGTGACTGTAACACTACATTCTGCACTCTATCCTTTCCTTCTCTAAGAACGGTATGCTTTGTATAGCGTGCAAGAAACAATACTCTTCACTGTATTTGGCATATGTGATTTGACTATATGTGACAAAAATAGATCAAATCAAATCAAAAATCAAATACGAAATCTCACAACACCAGGTTTAAGTCCAACAGGTTTATTTGGAATCGCGAGCTTTCGGTGGGCTGCTACTTCATCAGGGGTAATGCTCAGCTATTTACCATTTATATAGATGATCTGGAGGAGGGAACCGAGTGTAGGGTGTCGAAATTTGCTGATGACACCAAGATTGGGGGAAAGGCAAATTGTGCGGAGGGTGTGGAGAGTCTGCAGAAGGATCTAGATAGGCTGGGCGAATGGGCCAGGAAATGGCAAATGGAATTTAATGTTGGCAAGTGTGAGGTGGTCCACTTTGGTAGGAAGAATGGTAGGAAGGACTATTACTTACGGGGCGAAAAACTGCAGCAGGCGACGGTGCAGAGGGACCTCGGGGTCTTTGTGCATGAGTCGCAAAAACCCAGCTTGCAGGTGCAGCAGGTGGTCAGGAAGGCGAATGGGATGCTGGCCTTCATAGCAAGGGGGATTGAATATAAAAGTAGGGAGGTCTTGCTGCAGCTGTATAGGGCATTGGTGAGGCCGCAGCTGGAGTACTGTGTGCAGTTTTGGGCGCCGCACCTGCTCAAGGATATTTTGGCTCTGGAGGGAGTGCAGAGGAGGTTTACTAGGCTGATACCGGAGTTGAGGGGATTGAGCTATGAGGAGAGGCTGAATAAACTAGGCTTGTACTCGTTAGAGTTTAGAAGAATGAGGGGAGATCTCATTGAGACGTATAAGATGATGAATGGGATAGAGGTGGAGAGACTCTTCCCGCTCAAAAAAGACAGTAGGACTAGGGGGCACAGCCTCAAGATAAAGGGGGGGCGGTTTAGAACGGAGTTGAGGAGGAACTTCTTCACTCAAAGGGTGGTGAATCTCTGGAATTCTCTGCCCGTTGAAGTGGTGGAGGCTGCCTCGCTAAATATTTTTAAGAAGCGGGTTGATGGGTTTTTGATAAGAGAGGGGATTAAGGGTTATGGGGAGAGGGCGGGAATGTGGAACTGAGCCATGACAGATCAGCTATGATCTTATTGAATGGCGGGGCAGGCTCGAAGGGCTAGATGGCCTACTCCTGCTCCTATTTCTTATGTTCTTATGTTCTTTGAAAGCTCGTGATTCCAAATGAACCTGTCGGATTTTAATCTGATGTTGTGAGACTTCTTACCATGATCTTATTAAATGATGGAGTGGCTCAAGGAACTTAGTGGCCTACTCCTGTTTCGAAGTTCCTAGGGGGACACCTGATGCTGGGCCTATCCTGCAACCCCTCCCCCCCCCCCCCCCCCCCCCCCCCCCCCCGAGCAAGATCACTTGCACGAGGAACGTGATGGCGTAGCTTCACAGTATAAGATTTTCAAAAAACTCACCCCCCCCCCCCCACCCCCTCATCCCCCCCACCCCCTCTCTGCATCACCGGCGTGTGACTGGTAATGATGTTGGTTAGCAATGGTTAAAGGAAAACTCAGCCTAAACCAAAGTTTAAAGTCTATTTGTTAGTCACAGGTAAGGCTTACATTAACACTGCAATGAAGTTACTGCGAAAATCTCTCAGTCGCCACACTCCAGCACCTGTTCGGGTACACTGAGGGAGAATTTAGCAAGGCCAACGCACCTAACCAGCAAGTCCCCCAGATCGTAGGAGGAAACCGGAGCCTCCGGAGGAAACCCACGCAGACACAGGGAGAATGTGCAAACTCCACACAGACGGTGACCCAGGCCGGGAATCGAACCCGTGTCCTTGGTGCTGTGAGGCAGCAGTGCTAACCACTGTGCCACTTGGTCCTTGGGGAGATGGCACAACGGCAGTGCTGATTAACTGAATAGTGAAACAGGCTTAACGAGCTAAATGGCCTCCAAATGTATCCGTCCTCCAAAGCACTCCTTTATTGTCTCGTAGGGAATCTGCAATGTGATCGGTCTCCACTCCTTTGCAAAGGTGAGCTTAACTTTCCCCAACAGATTAATCCAGACCATAATGTACAGCGAATAACTTATGAAGATAGAATGAAAAAAGAAAACTATAATCTAAGCCAAATCATTTATACAAAGTGGGAAAAGCATGTTCAGACATATTAAATTGTTGAATGTCTTTGAGATGGATTGCTCAATATTGGGTTGGTCTTTTCCCCTAACCACTCTGTGGATAATTAGCAAATTCTGTTCGCCTCCATAACTATCTAATCTTTCATGGTGTACACATCTTGGCAACAACCACATCAAATAAGCAAAACAACCCAATTATCCAGAGTAAAACTCGCCTGCAAATCAACGAGTGCTGTCATACTCGCTCACGTGTAGCACCTGGATGCATATCGCGATGTCAACGTCTATCATTCATCTCATTCTCTTGTCAGGAACTCTTAAGCGGTTATCCCTTGACTTTGCACAGTTCTTGCCTCAGGCACGTTGTGTGCGACAACAGAGTGGGAAAGACAGTTGAAATGAAGCATAAATCTTAGATGAGCCCAAAACAACCAAAGGGTTCAACAGTGAACTCTTTCTCAATGATCCAGTTTAAAAGCTGGGATCAGTCACTACCTACCCTTCACCTACAGCTGGCTCAAAGCCATGCCTATAAACGTCAGGAGAACTTTAAGGGAACTAAACGCAGAAATATCTGGAAAAAAAGCTAATGGCCAAAATCTTCCAGCCCTTCCCTCTGGCAGAATCTCCAGCTAATGCCTCCCTCTACCCCACCCCCCACCACCACCACCAGCGATGCAGCAGAAGGTGTGGGACATCCAAAAGCCCGTAGACATCGGAAAGATCAGAAGATCCTGCCACCAGCCGATGACAGGCCGCTGTGGGAAAATATGCCATGGGGAAGGGAGCAGAAATCCCACCCAATGTTTGAGAATAATGGAGCCAGCATGCGTGTGCTGTTCCATTGACAGAGCTGTCCAATTAACACACCCCCCAACCCTACTCTTTCACCAACTGCCCCTGAGAATACTTCCACCTTCAAGTCTTTACTCAATTCCTTTTTGAAAGTTCCTATTGGATTTTTTAAAATTAGTGTCATAAGCAGGGTTACATTAACACTGCAATGAAGGTACTGTGAAAATCCCCGAGTCGCCATGCTCCGGTTTCTGTTGGGGGTACGCCGAGGGAGAATTTAGCACGGCCAATGCACCCTAACCAGCGCGTCTTTCAGACTGTGGGGGGAAACCGGAGCCCCCGGAGGAAACCCGTGTAGACAATGTGCAGACAAGTGTCTCAAGCTGGGAATCGAACCCAAGTCCCTGCCGCTGTGAGGCAGCAGTACCGTGCCACCCCCATCAGCTTCCGCTGCCCTTTCAGGCAGCACCTTCCAGTTCACAATAACTTGCTGCGTTAAAGAAAAACCCTCATTCTCCAGCTAATCTTCCGATTAACAATATACCTCCCACTGGAAACAGTTTCTCCTTATTATGAAAATGGGAACAAGACACTAAGAAAACTATTAGGTGATTTGGCAATGTGGTTCTAAGGGATCAAATAACTAATAAGATAAATAAAGGGAACCAATGGATGTGTCAGATTTGGATTTCCAAAAGGCACTCAACAAAGTGCCACATAAAAGGCTTTTACACAGGATAAGGGCTCATGGAGTTGGATATAAGATTATGGGTTGGATTCTCCGTCTTTTGCCCACCAAGATCTCGATCATCACTGTCACAAAAAAAGCAGCTCTGACGAAGGGTCCAGATTGGAAACGTTGGCTCTATTCTCTCTCTGTAGGGGCTGCCAGACCTGCTGAGATTAACCAGCATTTTTTGTTTATCATCTCGAATGAACCAATGCTGTCATTGGGTGATGGTCATAGCATCATTATGGAGGCCATTCAGCCCATTGAGTCCATGCTGGTATGGCGTGTCAGCTCGCCGTAGCAAGTTGGGATACAGATAAAGGGGATTAATTTTCCTCAAGTTTCTCTCAATCCTCCAGCATTCAGCCATTCCCAAATTATTGCAGCAGAATACATGGAGCTTCACTCTGTAATTAATTAAATAATTACTTGGGGTGGCACGGTGGCACAGTGGTTAGCACAGCTGCCTCATAGTGCCAGGGACCTGGGTTTGATTCCCGGCTTGGGTCACTGTCTGTGTGGAGTTTGCATGTTCTCCCCGTGTCTGCGTGGGTTTCCTCCCACAGTCCGAAAGACGTGCTGGTTAGGTGCATTGGCCCGAACAGACACTGGAGTGTAGCGAGCAGGGGATTTTCACAGTAACTTCATTGCATTGTTAATGTAAGTCTACTGGCGACACTAATAAATTAACTTTAAACATTTAAGTTTAATGCAGAGGTTTTGAAATTCCAGAGATTTGACGTGTTTTGTTGAATTCATTCACTTGATTGCAGGTGTCAGTGGCGAGAGCAGAATGGATTGCACGTTGCTAACACCATTGCGAAGGCAGGGATGCTTCCTAAATATAACTGAATGATTCATCAGGCCTTTTCAAACAGAAATTACAAATCGATCATGTTACAAAGAACAAAGAACAACACAGCACGGGAAACAGGCCCTTCGGCCCAACGAGCCCGCGCCGCCGTCCCATGGTCAGTGACCTATTCATGATTTTAGTCTATGCCTAATGTGTGAGGATCAGGGAGGTCCAATATAGGGACAATTTGTTACCCAATCAATCAGCCTAAAAGCACATTTTTGGGATGTGGGAGGAAACCGGAGCACCCGGAGGAAACCCACATGTTCCTGTGGGTTTCTACGAGAGACACCTAACCCTGAACACAGCGAATGCCAAATGTGGGCTGAACTTTCCATCCTGAAGTACAAGTTCAGGGAGGGACAGTGAAGTGTGAGTGGTTCTGGCTGGGGGGGTGCGGGACAGTTGAACATGTGTGACCTTGCACTGGGCGACATGTTGCTTATACATCCATGTGGAGTAGGGTCAATGTCATGGTGGGGACAGTCAGGGAGGCACTCTCCGTGCCTTCACTTCATGACGCTGAAAGGCCCAGGAACCATACTTAAAGGGCAGAGGAACAACCTCACTCCCCCGCATCCCCCTCTTCCCCGGCTGCCCTACACACCCTGACCTGTCTCCAAGTCCAGTCTCTGTTTTTACCCTTTAAGGGGATGCATCTCAACAATGACCCAATAATGAATAATTCATTAATAATGAATTTTTTGTCTCCACAGGCATTTAAGTCCACCTTGTTGACCAGCAAGGGGCATGCGTGCGGCAGGTTGTGGTGGGCTGCTCTTGGATGTTGCTTCGGGAGTTGCCTACTGCTTCATGTCGTTGGTGTGCGTAAACTGGACCATCTCGAGGGCAACATGACAGCTCAGAGACTATCTCTGTTGCTGTGCGGACACATGGATTTGGGCCTGTGTCCGTGGGAGTTTGCGCGTTCTCCCCGTGGTTGCGTGGGTTTCCTCCGGGTGCTCCGGTTTCCTCCCACATCCCAAAAATGTGCTTTTAGGCTGATTGATTGGGTAACAAATTGTCCCTATATTGGACCTCCCTGATCCTCACACATTAGGCATAGACTAAAATCATGAATAGGTCACTGACAATGGGACGGCGGCGCGGGCTCGTTGGGCCGAAGGGCCTGTTTCCCGTGCTGTGTTGTTCATTGTTCTTTGTTTTTGTTTGTTCAATCTCTGCTACCAGCAGGGGAAGCTGTGCACAATCAGTAACAAGGTGAATTTAAGTTATAAAGAGAGGTTAGATAGGCTTGGGTTGTTTTCTCTGAGGCAGGGAAGACTGAGGGGTGACCTGATTGAGGTGTTCGAGATTATGAGGGACACGGACAGGATGGATAGGGAACAGCTGCTCCCCTTCCTTGAAGGGTCAGTTCCGAGGGGACACAGGTTAAAAGTGAGGGGTGGGAGATTTAGGGGAGGATTTGAGGAACTGACCCACTGACAGTGCGGCACTCCCTCAGCACTGACCCTCTGACAGTGAGTCACTCCCTGAGCACTGACCCTCTGACAGTGCGGCAGTCCCTCAGTACTGACCCTCTGACAGTGCGGCACTCCCTCAGCACTGACCCACTGACAGTGCAGCGCTCCCTCAGCACTGACCCTCTGACAGTGTGTCACTCCCTCAGTACTGACCCTCTGACAGTGTGGCACTCCCTCAGCACTGACCCTCTGACAGTGCGGCACTCCCTCTGTACTGACCCTCTGAGAGTGCGGCACTCCCTCAGCACTGACCCTCTGACAGTGCAGCACTCCCTCAGCTCTGACCCTCTGACAGTGCGGCACTCCCTCAGCACCGACCCTCTGACAGTGCGGCACTCCCTCAGCACTGACCCTCTGACAGTGCGGCACTCCCTCAGCACTGACCCTCTGACAGTGCGGCACTCCCTCAGCTCTGACCCTCTGACAGTGCGACACTCCCTCAGCACTGACCCTCTGACAGTGCGGCACTCCCTCAGCACTGACCCTCTGACAGTGCAGCACTCCCTCAGCTCTGACCCTCTGACAGTGAGTCACTCCCTGAGCACTGACCCTCTGACAGTGCGGCACTCCCTCAGTACTGACCCTCTGACAGTGCGGCACTCCCTCAGCACTGACCCTCTGACAGTGCAGCACTCCCTCAGCTCTGACCCTCTGACAGTGCGACACTCCCTCAGCACTGACCCTCTGACAGTGCGGCACTCCCTCAGCACTGACCCTCTGACAGTGCAGCACTCCCTCAGCTCTGACCCTCTGACAGTGAGTCACTCCCTGAGCACTGACCCTCTGACAGTGCGGCACTCCCTCAGTACTGACCCTCTGACAGTGCGGCACTCCCTCAGCACTGACCCTCTGACAGTGCAGCACTCCCTCAGCTCTGACCCTCTGACAGTGCGGCACTCCTTCAGCACTGACCCTCTGACAGTGCGGCACTCCCTCAGCACTGACCCTCTGACAGTGCGGCACTCCCTCAGCACTGACCCTCTGACAGTGCGGCACTCCCTCAGCACTGACCCTCTGACAGTGCGGCACTCCCTCAGCACTGACCCTCTGACAGTGCGGCACTCCCTCAGCACTGACCCTCTGACAGTGCGGCACTCCCTCAGGACTGACCCTCTGACAGTGCAGCACTCCCTCAGCACTGACCCTCTGACAGTGCGGCACTCCCTCTGTACTGACCCTCTGACAGTGGGGCACTCCCTCAGCACTGACCCTCTGACAGTGCGGCACTCCCTCAGTACTGACCCTCTGACAGTGCAGCACTCCCTCAGCACTGACCCTCTGACAGTGCGGCACTCCCTCTGTACTGAACCTCTGACAGTGCGGCACTCCCTCAGCACTGACCCTCTGACAGTGCGGCACTCCCTCAGTTCTGACCCTCTGACAGTGCAGCACTCCCTCAGCTCTGACCCTCTGACAGTGCAGCACTCCCTCAGCTCTGACCCTCTGACAGCGCGGCACTCCCTCAGCACTGACCCTCTGACAGTGCGGCACTCCCTCAGCACTGACCCTCTGACAGTGCGGCACTCCCTCAGCACTGACCCTCTGACAGTGCAGCACTCCCTCAGCTCTGACCCTCTGACAGCGCGACACTCCCTCAGCACTGACCCTCTGACAGTGCGGCACTCCCTCAGCACTGACCCTCTGACAGTGCAGCACTCCCTCAGCTCTGACCCTCTGACAGTGAGTCACTCCCTGAGCACTGACCCTCTGACAGTGCGGCACTCCCTCAGTACTGACCCTCTGACAGTGCGGCACTCCCTGAGCACTGACCCTCTGACAGTGCAGCACTCCCTCAGCTCTGACCCTCTGACAGTGCGGCACTCCCTCAGCTCTGACCCTCTGACAGTGCGGCTCTCCCTCAGCTCTGACCCTCTGACAGTGCGGCACTCCTTCAGCACTGACCCTCTGACAGTGCGGCACTCCCTCAGCACTGACCCTCTGACAGTGCGGCACTCCCTCAGCACTGACCCTCTGACAGTGCGGCACTCCCTCAGCACTGACCCTCTGACAGTGCGGCACTCCCTCAGCACTGACCCTCTGACAGTGCGGCACTCCCTCAGCACTGACCCTCTGACAGTGCGGCACTCCCTCAGTACTGACCCTCTGACAGTGCAGCACTCCCTCAGCACTGACCCTCTGACAGTGCGGCACTCCCTCTGTACTGACCATCTGACACTGTGGCACTCCCTCAGCACTGACCCTCTGACAGTGCGGCACTCCCTCAGTACTGACCCTCTGACAGTGCAGCACTCCCTCAGCACTGACCCTCTGACAGTGCGGCACTCCCTCTGTACTGACCCTCTGACAGTGCGGCACTCCCTCAGCACTGACCCTCTGACAGTGCGGCACTCCCTCAGTTCTGACACTCTGACAGTGCAGCACTCCCTCAGCACTGACCCTCTGACAGTGCGGCACTCCCTCAGCACTGACCCTCTGACAGTGCGGCACTCCCTCAGCTCTGACCCTCTGACAGTGCGGCACTCCCTCTGTACTGACCCTCTGACAGTGCGGCACTCCCTCAGCACTGACCCTCTGACAGTGCGGCACTCCCTCAGTACTGACCCTCTGACAGTGCAGCACTCCCTCAGCACTGACCCTCTGACAGTGCGGCACTCCCTCTGTACTGACCCTCTGACAGTGCAGCACTCCCTCAGCACTGACCCTCTGACAGTGTGGCACTCCCTCAGCACTGACCCTCTGACAGTGCAGCACTCCCTCAGCACTGACCCTCTGACAGTGCGGCACTCCCTCAGCACTGACCCTCTGACAGTGCGGCACTCCCTCAGCTCTGACCCTCTGACAGTGCAGCACTCCCTCTGTACTGACCCTCTGACAGTGCGGCACTCCCTCAGCACTGACCCTCTGACAGTGCAGCACTCCCTCAGCACTGACCCTCTGACAGTGCGGCACTCCCTCAGCACTGACCCTCTGACAGTGCAGCACTCCCTCAGCACTGACCCTCTGACAGTGCGGCACTCCCTCAGTTCTGACCCTCTGACAGTGCGGCACTCCCTCAGTTCTGACCCTCTGACAGTGCGGCACTCCTTCAGCACTGACCCTCTGACAGTGCGGCACTCCCTCAGCACTGACCCTCTGACAGTGCGGCACTCCCTCAGCACTGACCCTCTGACAGTGCGGCACTCCCTCAGCACTGACCCTCTGACAGTGCGGCACTCCCTCAGCACTGACCCTCTGACAGTGCGGCACTCCCTCAGTACTGACCCTCTGACAGTGCAGCACTCCCTCAGCACTGACCCTCTGACAGTGCGGCACTCCCTCAGCACTGACCCTCTGACAGTGCAGCACTCCCTCAGCACTGACCCTCTGACAGTGCGGCACTCCCTCAGCACTGACCCTCTGACAGTGCGGCACTCCCTCAGTACTGACCCTCTGAAAGTGCAGCACTCCCTCAGCACTGACCCTCTGACAGTGCGGCACTCCCTCAGCACTGACCCTCTGACAGTGCGGCACTCCCTCAGCACTGACCCTCTGACAGTGCGGCACTCCCTCAGTACTGACCCTCTGACAGTGCAGCACTCCCTCAGCACTGACCCTCTGACAGTGCGGCACTCCCTCAGCACTGACCCTCTGACAGTGCGGCACTCCCTCAGTACTGACCCTCTGACAGTGCAGCACTCCCTCAGCACTGACCCTCTGACAGTGCGGCACTCCCTCAGTACTGACCCTCTGACAGTGCAGCACTCCCTCAGCACTGACCCTCTGACAGTGCGGCACTCCCTCAGCACTGACCCTCTGACAGTGCGGCACTCCCTCAGCACTGACCCTCTGACAGTGCGGCGCTCTTTTTACCCAGAAGGTGGTGAACATAAGAACGTAAGAAATAGGAGCAGGAGTAGGCCATCTAGCCCTTCGAGCCTGCCCCACCATTCAATAAGATCATGGCTGATCTGTCGTGGCTCAGTTCCACCTTCCCGCCCTCTCCCCATAACCCTTAATCCCTTCTCTTATCAAAAACCCATCAACCCGTTTCTTAAAAATATTTAGCGAGGCAGCCTCCACCACTTCAACGGGCAGAGAATTCCAGAGATTCACCACCCTTTGAGTGAAGAAGTTTCTCCTCAACTCCGTTCTAAACCGCCTCCCCTTTATCTTGAGGCTGTGCCCCCTAGTCCTACTGTCTTTTTTGAGCGGGAAGAGTCTCTCCACCTCTATCCTATCCATCCCATTCATCATCTTATACGTCTCAATGAGATCTCCCCTCATTCTTCTAAACTCTAACGAGTACAAGCCTAGTTTATTCAGCCTCTCCTCATAGCTCAATCCCCTCAACTCCGGTATCAGCCTAGTAAACCTCCTCTGCACTCCCTCCAGGTCCAAAATATCCTTGCGCAGGTGCGGCGCCCAAAACTGCACACAGTTCTCCAGCTGCGGCCTCACCAATGCCCTATACAGCTGCAGCAAGACCTCCCTACTTTTATATTCAATCCCCCTCGCTATGAAGGCCAGCATCCCATTCGCCTTCCTGACCACCTGCTGCACCTGCAAGCTGGGTTTTTGCGACTCATGCACAAGGACCCCAAGGTCTGGAGGGTCTGGAATGCGCTGCCTGGGAGGGTGGTGGAGGCGGAATGCCTCTCTTCCTTTAAAAAGTACCTGGATGAGGACTTGGCGCATCATAACATTCAGGGCTATGGGCCAAGTGTTGGCAGGTGGGATTAGATGGGCAGGTCAGGGCTTTTCGTGTGTCTCAGTGCAGACTCGATGGGCCGAAGAACCACTTCCGCGTTGCAGTAGTCTATGATTCTGTGATGAATTAACTCCTCCAAGGCCAGTGTCCCTTCATCAGATTCCCTTTATTTACAAACTCAATCCCACTCCTAAAGTGCTTCAGATTCCGGAGTGTCAGTAGCCCCAGTGCTCCTCGGTAGACACAGATAAGCCTCCCCGATTAGGCAGGCAATCATTATCTCAATCAGGGAGCTCGTACTCCAATAGACACACCTCGTGGACCTCGTTGAAGTCATTATACAGCATCCGCGGACCTCCAATTCAAGGAAGAAGCAAAGTATCAGCAATTTACGTCCAGTCGCAAAGGTAAACCTTCTAGTTTCTTGTTAGAGGGAGGAATTTAATTCCAGCGAGGGGGTCTTTTAATGAACTTGCGCGAGACGCTACCTCACGCAAAAGGAACTTGCTTATTGGGAAGCTCAGCCTTCCTTTGAAATTCCCGAGAACAGAACCCGATAGTTCAATCCAGTGGTTAGCACTGCTGCCTCACAGCGCGAGGTACCTGGGTTCGATTCTTCACTTGGGACACTGTCTCACTGTCTGCGCAGAGTTTGCACATTCTTTCTGTGTCTGCGTGGGTTTTCTCCGGGTGCTCCAGATTCCACCCAAAGTCCAAAGGTGTGCGGATTAGGTGGATTGGCCGTGACAAGTTGACCCTAGTGTTCGGGGATTAGCAGGTGGGGTTATGGGGATATGGGTGGGATTGTGGTCAGTGCAGACCTGATGGGCCAAATGGCCTGTTCCTGTACTGTAGGGCTTCTATGATTCAATGTTGGGAAATTGATTGGTGTCCCGACATTTAGAAAGGTATCGTGTGTCAACACAGTCCTGGTGGGCCGAAGGGCCTGTTCCTGTACAGTTCTATCTCTTGTTCTCTTTGCTCCTACGCACTGTCGGCTGAGCCAGAAGATTCTGTCCCTGGGCGTTGATATTGGAGTGTGACTGACAGCCTGGGGGAGGGGGGTAATAACCCTCACCACAATAAAAAGATCAATTCACAACATCTCCATCAAATATCTTCCCTCAGGAGGACAACACACATTGAAAAGTAAACATCTCCATCTTGTGGAACACTGAGGGAACTTCCATTCTGGACACAGATCCAAACTCCAACTCTGTTGAGTTCTGCTCAGCAGGGGACCACTGGAGATTTACACAGAGGAGTCACAATAACAAACCCCAGTCTCAGGGGACGAAACTACAGTTTGACTCTGCAGCTGAGTGACGAGTGCAGACAAGTAACTCCACCGGTCGTTGTAGTACATGTGGGTGCCGGCGACGTAGGCAAAGTGCGGACTGAGGAACTGGGGAGGGAGTATGAGAAGCTGGGAATGGAATTAAAAAGTAGAACCGACAAGGTGGTTATCTCTGGGCACACAGTGAGCACGTGA